>CM060620.1:34324561-34924561 GCA_030578275.1 Meda fulgida | reverse complement strand
CACTCTAACCTGCTGCGCTTATTTTTGTGGAAACTGATCATTTTCTTCATGATTCTGTGATTAACTTTTGTAACATCATAATTGTCTTTACTGTCAAATGTAATGCATCATTGCTGAATAAAAGTATTCATTTCTTTTAAAAGAAAAAATCTTACTGACCCCAAACATGTAGGCCTACAAAAACAGAAGACGTGAAACATGAAACCGTGTTTCATCATCTTCTTTTGTGAAACTCAAAAGAAAGAAAGTCAAATATCTATACACAAACACAGACGCCTCTCACTTAACGGCACTTTTTCTGTTTCTCTGAAGTTCAATAGTCACTCACAAAGGCTGTTTATGGAGCGTGTGATAGCGCTACTGCAACAGAGAGTTCAGTTTCAGCCAGCAGAACTAAATCTTCCTGCCCTTCAGACCTTTAACATTCTTGCTAAAAGAAGCTTCATCCATTCAGGCCTGACAGGTCAGCATATCAGCACATTGTCACTCCTGTTTGACCCATCTGCCTGTCTGTTTCCATCTAATGAAAATAATTACACTCAATATTATCACTCAGCTGTCCCCACTACCACACAGGCACATACAAACACTCTCCAAACACTCATTTTCACTGACAAGAAGCAGACCCGACCAGTGAGTGGTGGGTTAGAGAGACTTAAATGGATGCCCATATTCCCTCCCTCTATTTCTCTTCCCACAGATCTGAGTTTTATCTTCTGCAGCCACTTCACCAGAACATCCACACGGCCTTGTGTTTGTGTTATTATAGGGGTGGATAAAAGATCGGGTTGATGGGATGAGAGAAACCCTGTGAGCGGAGCAATGAGGGGGTATTCAAATACAAGAGGAGAGGAATGTCAAACAGCACCGATCTTACTATAAGAGAGTCCTGGATCAAAACACACTCAGATTTTCTATCAGTCAAAATAAATGTGTGAGTCACCAGAGGTCAGGTCGCTGAGGAACAGCACGGTATTGCTCTGAAAGGTTTTAAAATACATGGTAGGCTATTTTAAAACTTTAAAGTGTGACTACCAGAGACTGACCTGATGGTTAATAAAACGCAATAATTACATGATTTGATTCATGATTAAAACAACGAAAGTAACACGTTACAGCTTATCTACATTTATGTGGGATTAAAAAAAGTATAACTATGTATATTTTTATACATATATATATATATATATATATATTCACCTATAGGCTTAAAAGGGTGTTTTTTGAAGGTACTCTGTGTTATTTTAGTTATTGTGAAATAAAACATTTGTCTCAATGTCATTGCATGCCTAATAATCCACTTCAAGCTGAAATATTAATTAAGAGGTATATAGCCCTAATAACAAATGACTGCACAGAGGAAAATAATATCTATTTTCCTCTAATTTCATTTTATCAGCTGCTTGGCAGTCAGCTCTTTCGACTCATAAAAGCTTTTAAGAAAACAGGGCGGTTAGGCCTTCCAAACTTATGGATGTCTTTAAGCTTTATGAATACAAATTACTTCACCCAGTGGGCAGATAATGAGACAGTTTGGGCGAATGGAAAATGAAATCATGCCGTCTCATCAGGAAAATGTCTTTTCCATACATTGTGTGCAGGGTTGTTGGGTTATCGTAATTAAAGAAGACTTGATATATGTAGCACTAGGCTACTGGATGTCTGAGCAATGTGGGTGAAGGAGCTTTTATCTGAAAATCTGACATGAATCATTGAGGGTGTCAGACTTTGTGGTTTTGGTTTGATGGACTACTGGGCTAAAGCTCCAGAAAGAGTTGAACCACACGACCTCCGAGAAAGAAGTTGAAACGTACAGTAGGTTGCTGCTGTTCTTGACTGTTTCTGGTGGAATAAGGGTCATGTGCCCTCTCAAAAGGTCTAGCACTCAAGTGGACACATTTCAGACACTAAGATTTACCATTATGCACTTAACTAACACTTTGTTCTCTGTAAATGCAAGTCTTTCAAGGACGTTAAAAAAATAATATAAACACTACGCAGCGTTACCCTCTGCGGCAATGAAATATGGGGCCATGAAAAAGCAACTCAATTGGAAAAAAAGAGATAAAAAGGGGACAGATACAGAGAAGGGGCCCCAATTTGTTCAAGAAAAACATGTTTAAAAGAAGAGCCACGTGTGGTGCCAACGTGTGGGAGGGTTGGCACTAGTGCCATCTGAGAGAGATCAGCAGATTGATGTGGGAGAGGGAGATTACAGTCACCCTCACAAAACAAACACAGAAAGAGATATTGAAAATATTTTGGATTTTGATAATGGTGGGCGGTGTATACACTTGAACAAACATGGTCTGCAAGATAAAATATAAACGAGAATGAGTTCATGAGTAAATGAGTAAATGAGAAAGTATAGTCTCAGTCTACTAAATTGAATACATGTAAATAAAATAAATTCAGTAAAAGAAAACCATGAAGTAATGGTGAGTCTATATTGCGGTTCAAAAGTTTGGGATCTGTACGAATTATGTTTTTAAAAGTAGTCACTTCTACTCACAAAGGCTGCATTTATTTGATCCAAAAAAACAGTAAAAATTGTGAAATAATAATAATAATAACTTTTCTATTTGAATTTATTTAAAAATGTAATTTATTCCTGTGATGGCAAAGCTGAATTTTCAGTGTCACATGGTTCAGAAATCATTCTAATATGCTAATTTTCCCAGTATTCTTTGATGAATAGAAAAATCAAAAGAACTGCATTAATCTGAAATATAAATATTTTGTAACATTATAAATGTCCTTCCTTAATGTCACTTTTGATCAATTTAATGCATCCTTGCTGAATAAAAGTATTACTTTTTTTCTTAAAAAAAGAAAATAATTCTTACTGACCCGAAACTTTTGAATAGTAGTGTAGAAATGTTACAAAAGTTTTCCATTTCAGATAAACGCTGTTCTTTTGAACTTTCTATTCATCAAAGAATCCTGAAAGAAAAAAAAAAACGGTTTTCAACATTGAAAATAATCAGAAAGGTTCATGAGCAGCAAATAAGCACATTACACTAGTGTACACTATTAAAAAGTTTATTTTATTTATTTATTAAAAGTTTGGGGTAAGTACTTTTAAAAAAAGAAATAAATACTTTTATTCAGCAAGGACATGCTACACTTATCAAAAGTGACAATAAAAAATGCTTTTTACATTGTTAAAAAAAAAACGGTAACACTTTATATTACGACCCGCAAACAACTGCGTAAGTAAACCGAAATTAAGGTGTACGTTTCTGTAATTATAGTGTACTTCCGTGTAGGTATAAGGGAACAATATGTTAAGTTTTGGGTAATAAAGGGGTACAACGAGATATATAAGCAAATGATTTATAATGTAATTATTTTAAAACTACAAGGTACCTATTCTTCTAATATATTCCAGGCAAAAATTTGTAAAAGTTTATCACATTTCTGGCAAAATATGTTCTTGTGCAATGTAGTTACAGGGTAACTGTGTTTCATGCTTTTTTGTTTTATGTTGCTGTCAGAACAACTATGCCTTTAAAAAAAGAAAATTCTGATGCACTACAATCATCATCACTATAAAATATCACAACCCCCCCATGATCACCAAAATGTGTTTTCATCAAATTTACAGTTACTACAGTAATATAATGCCACAAAATGTTTTAGAGTGGAGGATTGTTCGACAACTTAAAATTGAAGATGTAGCTTGCTAAGAGCATGTATATATATTCATATTTTTGCAGTGCAGTAAGACCAATGGGACTCCATCAACTCCTCAACTTCAGAGTCCCCAGTGGAAGTTAAGAAAAAGAAGAGCAAGAAAAGAAAGAAGAAGAAAAGCAAGAAAAGCAAATAAAAGGGGGGGGGGGTATAATGTGTTACTTTGTTGTTCGAGTATACTGTAGAAAAGACAATGTTTTATTAAGATGAAAAAGTGTTTTTACATTTTTTTGTAAAATAAAAGTCAGAAATTAAATGGGATCCTTTATTGTATATTTACTGCACTTACCCTGTAACTACACAGAACAAGGGGGTAACAAGGGGCACTTTAATTTACAGCCCGCAGGAGTTACACTTACCCTGTAACTGCACAGTTGAAACGGGTAACAAACACTACTTACAAACAATACGAAACAACACTATTTGCACAGTAATTACAGAGAAAGGTACTCTTATTAAGAAAACAAAACAAAAAAAAACATTTTAATTACACATTTGCCCTGACATTCAAGTGTCATTGCAATACAATGTGACAAGGTAAGTACTAAGTACTACATGGTACAATCTAAATTAAAATCATAGCAGAAACTAATTTTTTTGGCTTAACGTTAAGTAGTTTAGTAAGAAAAGCCAATAAATTCATACTGTTGCTAACATACAGCCATATATATATATATATATATATATATATATATATATGCACGTTTAATTTACAACCCAAAATTACCCTGTAACACAAGAACATATTTTGCCAGAAATGTGATAAAAGCTTTTATATACAACAGATGTACAATTTCTCCCCGGAATATATCAACCTGTTAGTTTTAAAATATTTACATTCTAAATAATTTGCTTATATATATATGGTTGTACCCCTTTATTACCCAAAACTTAACATATTGTTCCCTTATACCTACACGGAAGTACACTATAATTACAGAAACGTACACCGTAATTTCGGTTTACTTAAGCAGTTGTTTGCGGGTCGTAATATAAAGTGTAACCAAAAAAACCTTGGTAAGCATGAGGAGTCTTCCAAAAACAAAACACCTTTTGAACGGTAGAGTTAAAACACTATGCCAACACTGGCAATAAACAGATGTCATGAAGAAAAGCCTGAACAATTATAATTCTATGACAAATCCTAGGCTAAATCCATTCTTGCATCATCCTTTACAAGTGCAGAATTCCAAGAATATGGAGTCTATAATCATTTCACAAACCAAACTAATCCACATAGCTCTAATGATAGTGTGAAAGCCATGTGGGCCGGGCCGTATCATTCAGACACTTTGAGGTTCACCACTGACTTTTCTTTCACATGTCAGGTCTAGTGGAGAAAAATGAGAAACAACCCCAAACAGACAAAGCACCCCCATAACACTCAAACCTCTTACAGAAATACCTCTCAAACCACTATACACTCTACATACACAAGACAAATTAATCTCTGTTTTTGGGCAGCTTCCACCAAACATAAAAACTGGTTTGCTTAGCCCAAAAGAGCAAGTGGCTGTTATGGCAGTGCTCAGTTCAAATTTAGCTTGTTTGGACAACCTGTCTTAGTTACAGTCTGACAGCCACATTGTTTCCCCCAAAAAACTCAAGTTTCAAACATTTGAAATTATTAAAGCCTCATATCATAACTCTTTGTAATGTTAATAAAAGTTTCTTCGAAAAAACATAATTCAGTTTTACCCACTCTCAGACTATAAATGGGCAGTTTTTTTTGTCTGTTTTTTATTTTTGCTATTGTACCTTTAAGGCTACAATGTAAATGCAAAATGCACGTAAAACAACCAGATTCAATCTGATCAGATCCAACACATTGTAGTTGGCCGACTTGGAACTGCTCAAATAACAAACCTATATTCCAAGGCATGCATACACAGTATATATTAGTATTACATATATATAGTATAACGGCAGTATGGCATTAAACAAATGTCCAGAAGAAAAGCCAAACAAACACTATACAGAATCTGAACAATCATAATTCTTTGACAAATCATCAGCCAAATTCGTTCTGACATTGTGTACATATTTACAATATTTCTGTATTTTTTTTTACAAATAAGTGCAGTTATTGTTTGCATAAGTCTTCTTTTAAAAACATTCAAAAATCTTACCAACCCTAAACTTTTGAACAGTAGTGTATAAATACACAGATAAAAATGTGTAACTATCATCACAAAAAAAACAATATATTAAAATATTCAAAAATACAATAAAAAAAATAAAGAGGAAAAAAGATTTGCACTGCACCATCCTTCTCTTTAAATTTTTTAACAAATCTGATTACATGCCAACTGGAACAATAGCGTTGACGTAATAGATGTGTAAATTTAGGTGTCAAATGTTAATGCATTTGACTGCCTGACTGCAGAATTTAATGATTTCGAATGAGCTGTTTTTATAGTTCAGTTTCAACAGATGGTCGTATTGGACTAGAGCTTTGGGTTTTAAAACTTATATTATGTTTTCTATTGAAATTGTTTACATCAAGGAAAATACAAATTTTCATGAAATTTCACTTTAGTCTTGCATAGCCAGACTCTTGTTACTGGACTCTGGAAGGTCTGGACTCCTTACCAAGAGGACGTCTGATTGACATATAAAGCAACCAAGCAGCGACGTGTTTAGGGGCGTGAAAATGTAACGTCGATGCCCCTACGATAACAGACAGCCGTGCAATTCATTCAAGAACATAGTGCAAGTTTGATGCAACAATGGTGCTGTGAACTTCACATACTTTTGAAAATCCAGCGTTTAGTTTATCCTGATAAGCTCTCATTGTCACAGTTGTAAACACAACGGCTTTCTTCTTCAATGAAGAGGTTTGGCAGCTTCGTTTCCAGGTGGACCCTTAAAGAATGTAACGCACGTCTCCCAGAAATCCTGAAAATTCATTTAATCAGAAGACCACTTCAAAACTCCTGAAGTGTTTCCCATTTTGTGTGCCGTACGCATCAGACGTTCAGTCAACGATCGGTCCACTGGCATGATGTCTGAGGCTGAGACTACACTTCAAATACCCCCCCTAAAGCACATCATGGCATCATGATCCCATGAATAATGTTTAGAAAACATGATCGCTGACGTGACTACATTCAGCATAACCCCCCTTCCCCACAACAAACTGAAAGCTCTGTCTTCCTTTGTTGATCTTCCGCTCTCTCCATCTTTCTTTTATTCCAAGTGACCTACAATAACCATTTTTCACTCAGAGGGAACTGCAATCTAAACCCTTTAGGAGCCTCTGCCAAAGCGAGCACAATGTCAGCCTTGACAATGAGTTAGAGTGTTGGAGAAAGAGAGAGTGAGAGAGCTGATTGACTTATTGCGGCCCTGATACCTGGCAGCAGTCGTAGGAAACATGCATTTTTGGAGTTTCCCCAGGCTTTCACTCGCTTATCCTTCATCATGCTCTTTCTCAGTGATGACAGAGAAGGAAAAGATACCGTGATGCAGAGAAAAAGAGACGGGGAGCCATCTCTTTCCATCTGGAACTAAAACCGATTGTTTATACTGCAGTTGGGGGACCTTGCAGCACGTAACAAACTAATTTTTATCAAAACAATTTGAAAAGACAGATTGTTTATCCAGTTTTTAAACATTATAACATGACCTTTAGTAAATTTGATCTAGCAGTTTATCCAAAAGGATAAGTAGAAACAGAAACTGACATCAAATGAAGGATACTTTTGTCCAGCTAGCTTGATAATTCAAACGCTAGGATGGGAAAAGCTAAGCTGTTCAAAGCCTTAACATCAGCTCTGTAAATACAAGAGTTCAAGAGTAGCATGTCACTGACTCCAGCTAGACTGATTAAGGTCCACAAACAGTTCAACTCTTCTGCAGCGCAAACTCACACTGCTCTCTACTTCAGGTGTGTGTGAGACAGTTTTTAAGACAGATGATGTGGGACACGTCCAGCCCAAATAACAGATCCAGACATCATCCTTCCAGTGCTGAATAACCCTGCCTCTACTCTCCTGTCCCATCCAATGGCATCACAGGGAACACTCAGCAAGCCTTCTCGTTGGCTGGTGGCTGGACGGAGTCCAGATCCCTCCGCACACATTATGTCACAGCACACAGTCTATTAAAGTGATTTACTGTCCTCACTGTCCGTCTGCTAGAAAGAATGGCAGCAGCAGTAGTGAGTGAGTGTGTGTAAAAAGATGTGTTGGGGAAGCTACTTTGAAATCATGCTACAAGCTACAAATAATTAGTTAAGTAGTTAAATTATACTAGTTAAACTACATTCAAGCTAAAAAGCAGTTAGCTAGACAAGCTACTAACAAAGGGCTATCTAGAGGTAGTCTTTTTAAATAAAAAGTACCATTCAAAAGTTTGGGATCAGTAAGATTTTTAATGTTTCTGCAGTAAGGGCCAGATTTACTAAACACGGCAATACAATTTAAAAAAAAAAAGCAAGCATGATGGGAACTTTCCAATGGGAGTGGAAAGTTTTGCGCGTGATCTACTGACAGCGCACAAACTAAAGAACACGGACGCAGCCGTATCATTTCCATAATGACCAACAAAATCTACCAAGAGCAGCGCAAATTAGTGCTGGTTTAAGACATGCTTTTTTGGGGCGTTATATAATGCCACAAATACCAGTAAATACCAGTAAACTGTCGAGCGCAAACCTTAGCAAATCACCTTGCAAACCATCTACCATACAGGGAATCCAGAGAAATCTCAGTCTGTGTAGGGTAAGTGTTACAAACCCTGTTTTTAAAATCCTCATTGGAAAAGGGGTAAGCAACATAAATGGACACGTGAAGCAAAGTCCAGTTTAATTATTTATTATAAGACTAACTAACAAATGCACAAACCCACATATCTCACTCAACAACTCTCAACAGATGAAAACAACACTTAAACTATACTGAAATCAAAATAGACTAACAAATAGATCAACAAAACATCAAATAGAACACAACTTGTCTTGAACAGCCTCATTCTGTTTCACACTCTTATATACGCAGCAGGAGCCATTAGAGCAACAGGGCACAGGTGCGCAGGGGCGGAGCCTACCACTCAGAAGAGACAGAAAATAATATAAGCACGTAAACAGTTAAACAAAAAATACAAATACAACACTAGGCCGTAACACAAGGCAGGAGACCTCCGTTGAAAGTGCATGACCTTTGAGCCCTCAGACAGAAACTGCCATGCTACTCCGTTAAATATAGCCACATGTGCTCAGGAGTACTTTGGAAAACTGTTGCTACTTAACACAGTCTGACGCTTCCTCCCCCCACCCCTCCTTGAACGTAGGGTGTAAGTTACTGGTTTTATGTGAAAAAAAAGCTTTTTTGATTTAATGATAGTACAGTTATGTTTTGTCTTGTTAAATACCTATAAAAAGGATTGGGAGTAACAGTCTGACCCTGCATCAAGGCAACTTGAATCTCTGTTACGCAAGGAGAAAGCTTAACACCTGTTCAATGCTTGTTTTTTTGGAAAAAAAACTGACATCTAGTTCTCAGTCCCAAAGCTGAAAAGGACCATCCAGATTTTCATCAGCGACAGGTGCAAAAGCAAACATCTGTCATGGTATAGGGGTGCATCAGTGCAAACGGCAGGGGTGACTTGGATTTGTGTGAAGGTACCATTGACGTGGAGGCATATTTTGGGATTGTGCAGAGACATATACTGCCATCAAGATGTAAGACAATGCAGGCCTCATTCTGCACGTGCTACAACAGAGTGGTCAACTTTCCACTCTACACCATAGAGTGGATGTGCCTGACTGCCTCCAGTCCAGATCTGCCTCTTATTGAAAATGTATGGCCCATCATGAAAAGGAGAAACGGATAGCGACGACCACAGACTGCTGAGCAGATGTCTTATACTGTATGTCTCCTCAATTCCCAATTGATCAAAAAGTGTGATTAAAAGGAAAGGTGATGTGAACATGCCTCTGTCCCAACTTTATTGGAGAGTGTAGCAGCCATCAAAATCAAAATTTGTTTATATTTATAAAATACAATTAAGTTGGTCAGTGAAAACATTCGAAATATTTTTTTTTGTACATCTGTCAGTTAAATAAAGGTTCAAGAGAATTAACAAATCACAGATTCTTTTTTAATTATTTTTAAATTGGTCTGTCATTAAATGGGAAAGTGTTTTTCTTTGAAATGGGAAACTTAAAAAAAACATGTACTTTGATAAAGTAACATATTTTGTTGTAAATTTAAAAGCAATGCGTTACTTTACTAGTTAATTGTAAAATGTAATCCGTAATTGTAAAAATTAATTGCGTTACTTGCAATGCGTTACAAGCCTGTGTGCCTTACACAGGTTTAGAATGACATGAAGGTTAGTTAATGATGATACAACTAGATTATTTGGTAAACTATCTCTTAATCCACCTTCACATGTTATATTTGAAGATACTACTACTGTGCACGCATACATTTTAAGTTAGTCACACACAAGACCAGCAAGAAATCAGTTCACTTTAAATTTCCTTCTGCATTTCATGATGGATCTCTTTTCCGACACAGATTCGGTCTGTTAAAATGAATCAGCACCGCACACCCTTGGCCAAAACCACAGGAAGAAATCATAAATGCACACAACATACTGCAACTCGATCATCCCTCTGTGAACACCAGCAGCTTCATCATCTCTTAATAGCATAATGCTGTCACTAAAAACCCAACACAACAGATTAACATCAACACATAGTCACTAACATCTCACTTTATTATTTGTACAGACAGATACCTTGCTTTATTATCCTACTAGTAAAAAAAAACAGGTCAGGTTCTAAAGGATCTGTTGAAAATGTGCTTTTCCAAGTGCATTTAAAACTGCGCACTCGGGCATTTATATGTGATGTGGCAAGACGCAAAAGCTTACTTACAATAATGTATGTCACATTCTTTTCGTTAAAGCATACCATTTCACTCACCATACATGTGTGAATAGTATACATTTACAAGTAGTGTACTTTTAGTCACATTTGAACTAATAAAAATGTAGTTAAAAAGGGCCATTTGATATCCTGGTTTCAGTTATACCACAAAATATAAAGAAATGCTTCCTTTAATATAGTATAATATGAGGGAATGAGAATAAATTCTGACCTTAATGATCAGTTAAATGTTTAATGGCAAGGTGTGTAAAAACTAAATACAAATCCATGTAAAATTTAACACTAAGGGCCAGATTTACTAAATAGTGCAAATTAGGGTGACAGCGTAGATGGGAGTGGAAAATTTTGCGCGTGATCTACTGACAAAGCACAAATTAAGAAACACAGACACAGCCAGATCATTTCCATAATGACCCGCACAATCTACCAGTTAGCGCCTGGTTTAAAGCAACACTATGGAACATTTTTTACTTTAAAATAATGTTTCCAAAATCTCATCAGTGGTTCATCAAATTGTAACAGGGTGAAAGGCACTTTTGGATTCGCTTTGCGGTCCTATATCTGCTATAACCACACTGTTTGCCAGATCGGGTCGCGTTTCTGTAGTCCGAATGAGACATAAGAAAACTACAAATTTGACTTGCTTTATGTAGCGTTACAATAGTCATTATTTCGTTTTTCTTCGTTTCTGATGTCGCAATACATCATACTTTCATGAAATCATGTAACATACTCTACCTTGTCTGTGGACATCGTTCATTCTAAAGCCGGTGCTGGATAAACAGCGAGCGTGCGTGCAACGGTAGGCTAAATTATTTACGACAGTGGTAATGGACAATTTCGTTCCCAACCAGTAGGGCGACCGAAGAGGAAAAGTTCCATGGTGTTGCTTTAAGAAGTGCTTTTATTTGGGTGGTAAATAATGGCGCATACACCAGTAAATTCACGAGCACAAACCTTAGAAAATTACCTTGCATGATTCGTTTAAATACTCTCCTCCCATAAATCTTGTGTCTGAAAGGGAAACTCCTACAAATGCATATGCAATAAGGTCAGCCACAAAAATAACCCTGTCCACGTTGTTCAGCGCTAATTTTTCACTGCGTGTCTTTAGTAAATCCTGACAGTAGTTCATGAATTAAACGTAGCAGATCTATACAGGTGAAGCTGGGGAAGGTGGAGGGTTTCTGAAAGTGCGCTGCACTGCTAAGGCAAAATCTATCTGAAGGCTGAGCATGCAAACTTATTGGCAACTGATACAGCAGGAACCAATCAGCTGTGCCCTATAAGGAATGATGTGATTGGAGGCAAGTTAAGAACCTACTAGCCTAAACCCTCATTTTAATGCATCCTTACTGAATAAACATAAATAATTTATTTTAAAAAAAAACGTACAGACCACAAGCTTTGGAACGATTGTATATCAAATTACTTCTACTGCAAGTGTAATGTGCAAAGACAACCAAATATACTTATACTGAAGGAGTATCTTGAGCCAAATCTAGGGACCAGAATATCATATTGACCAGCACACAAAGGCTATTTTCACTTTGACCTGTAAGAAACCACCACAAACACTCTGGCAACTGCAAAGTAACATGCTAAAAACACTTAGAACACCATTTTTAACCAGACATTTCAAACCTATTCTATATGCAGAAAATATAGATGCAATCTGACAGCCCTTAAATGCACAATTGGGAATCACTGCAGATCTATTGTAACATAAAACCCCCTGCGGCCACCCGGTTTCTTCCTAATCCTTTTATCCTGTAAGTTTCTACAGCATTGCTGTGGAGCGTGGCTCTAATAAGCATGTGTGCATGTAAAGCTCATCCAAAACCTGCCTCTCTAATCACAACCATCCCTATACCACCACATAAGCACATACAGATCCATTCCAGACACATGCAGTACGTACACACAAACACACACTTTCAAATGTTTGCAAATGACATCAAAGAAACGTGAGTTTTTGTGTCTGCTTAATCAGCGGCTCAGAGGCTTAAATGAGCACTTGGCAACCAAAAGATAATTTGAATATATGAATGACGTCATAACTGCTCACCGCAAATGAAGACTTCTGTGGTTGTCTGTCAGTCTCAGACGACCAAAGAAGCGAGAAAGGGAGGTGGGAAACAAAAGACAAAGAAACTGTGTCTAAGGTTTTCTAATCTTCAATATAAAAAATTGCAAAGCCTTTTCATGTGGAAGACGCATAGTTAAATTTTACAGGGCCATACAAAAATACAACGATAAAACCAAAACACACACCCCAAACAAAACGTGATGTTCAGTATGCTTAGCAACAAACCTGTTTCAATAACAGGGGAAGAAAGGCGAAGAAAAACAGGCAGAAAATAAATGAAATGGCTGAGCATTGGTGCACATGGGTTTTCAATCTTTTTGATGCCAAAGCCCTCCAGACACAATAATCCCCTAGTGAGGGAGACCCTTCTAAATAATTATACCCCCTTATAGAGTGATAAAAAAAATATTAAGCATGATATTAATAAAAATTAAGTTACTGGCTTTTATAGTGTCATTGTACCAAATCAACACTCTATACCTTAAAGTTCTGATAGATGTAAAAAACAGAAAGAACATAGTTAATTCAATTAAAATGATCTCTGTAGCACTTTCACAATAAATATAGTTCCAGTTTTACATACAATACTGCTTTAAATTGAATTAATCAAGGTAAAGGAATTGTCAAAAACATTTGATTAAACTTTTTTTTTTTTTCCAAAAAATGTTCTGCAGCTGTCTGGGCTCCCAGTTCCCCAGCTCCCAGTTTGAAAACATTTATAGCACTTTATCCATTGAAATTATAAATCTCTAGGAGCTAAAAGCCAAACTTGCTTTTCAACATCCCTAGAAAAAAGCACTTCTTGAAACTGTAAGCTTGTCTAGATATAGTAAATGTCTCCTCTATAAATATGTACTTTCCTTCCTTGTACTCAATTCATTTATTTCTATCCATCTCCAGAGCTACACTTCCTCCAGTGGGGCCCTGTGCAATGCAGCACTTCCTGTTTGAGTTTAAATGGTGGGATGTAGAGCGCTGGACCTGTTAAACATGACATTTCCTGGTTTACACTGAAATAAATGAGTACACAGATTTTACACTCATCTCAGCAGGTGGGTTATGACGTCCTGCATATTGACTGGGGCCATGGGAAGGAATGGACAACTCAGAGAAGAGAAATGAAAAGAGTAATAATGAATTTATAATATACAGAACAGGCAGCAAAAATTTTGAATAACAAACAGCTCACACAAAAAAACTTAGTGCTGTTTATAGTAACCGATGGAAGATGTGGGGTGAAAAGAGAGAATATGACTTCATAGGCTGCTGATGTGCAGTTTGCAACGTGCATTAAGAATGTGTTCATAGTGTGTGTTAATAGTGTGCACTTTGGGTTTTTTGGGTTCAAGTGCACTTTGGGTTCTTTCCATTCAAGCTGTGATGTGAATGATGTGTGAATGGTGCTGAATAAGTCAAATTTCCCATTGTTTTATTATTATTTATGTGCTCAAGTGTGTTCAAAAAGTTCTGATTGTGTGATTACAATGGGCATTCTTATGGTGTTCACAATGTTTGTTCATAATATTCAGAATGTTCATTCAAAGAGTGCGTTCAGAATGCTTTTTCACAATGTTTAGTCAAACTTTGTGTTTAGGTTGTTCCTTAGAAGTGTGTAATTAGAATTTTCATTCAAACTATTCACTCAGAATGTTTGATCAAACTGTGTTTATTCTGTGTTCAGAATGTTTGTTTATTGTGAGTTCAGAACGTTCATTTAACGTGTGCATTCAGAATGTTCGTTCATAGAGTGTTAGAACTGTTTATTGAAAGAGTGTGTTTAGAATTTTTGTTCAAAGAGTGTATTCAGATTGTTCGTTCACAGAATGGCTGGCGAATCAACGATTATGATCAGCTGAATAAGTGAGTGTTGTAAAATGCAGTCTAATGTTGCTAAACTGTGTGGGATGTGCTTGATATTAAACAGTTTTATTAAACGTGCACTAAGCCCCAAAAGAGACACAAGCAAAAGAGTGCATTAGCTCTTAAAGTGACAGCAGCCTAATATACCCGCTACAGTCTGTCATTAATGATAAACAAACAAAATACAAAGATAAAATCACTCATTGCTCTTAAATGAATAAATTTTGTAGTTTTAATAAGGATTCGTCTATATTTAATGTAGAAGTAAAGACTATGTAGTTATTATACATTATAATTAGTTTCTTTGTTCTTATTGTATCTTATTGTGCTAACTCTTGACTTGTTTTCTGTAATTGTTTTGAGGACATTTATCTTAGCTACATTAGTTAACGTAGTATTAGTTTTTGCTGAAGTATCGATAATTGTAACATTTCACTGATTTCTAAAATTACCCATATCATGAAATAAGACTTTGATCATATCACCCTCCAAATAATCATGTTAAATAATCGTGATTTCAATATTGACCAAAATAAACGGGATTATGATTTTTGCCATGATCGAGCAGCCCTAGTTCATAGTGTGTTCAGGATGTTAATTCAAAGAGTGAGTGTTCATTCAAACCGAGTTTACAATGTTCGTTCAAAGTGTGTATTCAAAATGTCTGTTCATGGTGAGTTCAGAATGTTCGTTTAAATTTTGTTTACAAAAAAATTGTTTCTATGTGTGTTCAGGATGATCTTTGAGAATGTTAGTTGATGCGCACAAAGTACAAATACACTCAGCTGCACAATGCACTCCTTGACACCTCATATCTCCCATACACGCTCACACACATGCAGTGCCTCACTTGAGGTGCATACCCACACTGAGCCACACAAAACTGACTGGCTAACACAAAGACAGGCAGGAGGCTCTGCCTGAAGGTTTGGCACTTTCCCAAGTCATTAAGGGCAACTTAAATCATTCCAAAATATAAAGTGCTCTATAAAAAAAACGAGCTAAAAAAACGCTCCCAGCTGACTGCCTCTACAGTGAGTGTGTGTGTGTAACTGATGTTTGAAGCGTAAGAGCTTAGCGTGGAACCCCCGATAAGCTGAGCTGAGCTGTGAAAACACAGATTACATTTCTGTGGCTTTAAAGCATCCGTCGCACGCCTGCGAGTCGAGCGGGTAATTAGTGCATCAAAAGCGCACAGCCTCGCTTTGACCGAGGGCCAGGGTTTGATTCGCACTTCTAAGACAAGCGTGCTAATTCAACACGTCCTCCCACACGACAAACACACAAGCTGTTCACTTCCTCTCAATCACTCACCGACTGTCAGTCAGATTCTTTTACGCACTTGAGAAGGGTGAAGAGTTAATGTATATGAATATAAACCTCTCAGAATGAATCCTCATCATTTATTTAAATAAACAAAAAAGGACTGTGGAGAGTTCTTCTTAAAACACTGAGACACAGAGGGGGAAAATAATGATTTAACAAGTGTTAGGTCATAACGCTTATCAACAACATGATCAGTGGAGCTCTGTTGAAATAATAAACTGAGCTGAAAGCAGATATGACAGAACAATATTTTGACAAAGCCTTGATAGACAGACAGTATTTAATTTTTCCTGGATAATGCTCTAATTTGTTCAGTGCCTTTAATCTTTGGGTTTTTAAATCCTCAAATCTATTGTGCAGTATTGGCGTGGGGGTATTTTTGTCACTTGCAATTCTAATGAATTCTCAACAAGCGCAATCTCAACAAGAGATATCCATTATCCGTTTGCTTTTAGAATTATTTGTTTAGCAGACACTTTTATCCAAAAGAATAAGATGAGAAACTAAAAATTATTCAAGAGTAAACCAGAAAAGTACAAAACTAAACAAGAAATTACAGAACAGTAGAAAGCGGTTTACGGTTTATAAAACTCTTTGCATGCTGGATGTCTGTGACAGAATCCTGTGAGCATTTCCATCTGTGAGCACTTACAGTAATGTACACAACAGATCTCAGGTGTTTACTAGACAGCTACACGTCTAGATTTTCAGTGCCCATGTGTGTGTTTGCATGTATACATACATTATCACTCAAATGTTTTGGGGTTAGTAAGATTTGTTTTGAATAAAATTAATATTTTTTATTCAACAACAATTCACTGACCTGATCAAAAGTGACAGAAATAATTGTAACCAAATAAATGTTTACTATTTAAAAAAGAACATTGCTGTGTTAAACTTTCTATTCATCAAAGAATCTTTAAAAAAATATCTTTAAAATAATATTTAAAATAATATTTTTGTATCACAACAATGTTAAGCAGAACAACTGTTATCAACACTGATAAGAATTAGAAATGTTTCAGCAAATCGGCATATTAGAATGACTTTTTCAAAGGATAATGTGAAGACTGGAATATGGCTGCTTAAAATTCAGCTCATAATAAAAATAGAAAACAGCCATTTTAAATTGTAATAATATTTCACAATATTATACTGTTTTTACTGTATCTTTGATCAAATAAATGCAACGTTGGTCAACATTCAAGACTTTTTTTTAAAAACACTGGTGTGAAACGATAAGAATGGTATATATGTGTCCAAAGTTTTCAACATGTTCTTACAAATAGAGTAAAAGCTGTCGAACACTGACTTGAGGCCAACAAATCTTCAAAAGTCAGTGTGCCGTATGTGTGTGTGTGTGTGTGAGAGTGTGTGAACGAGGGTGGGATCTTTATGCCATGTACTTCAAATATAAAGCTTGACATTTGCTTCAAATATGTTTTTGTGTCTTATCGGTGATGTAATGTTTTCACTAGTTCAGACGACGCCGGTGAGAAAGTGAGAGTTAATGAGAAAAGAAAAAGAGATTACAAGCATGAGAAAAAAAAGTGTTGAGGTCCAAAAATTTACAAAAGCAAACAAAATCCTTGGCATCCCTATTGAACAATTAATATAAATACATACAGATCTTTAAGGATCTTTAAAGAAGGCCTGGAAGAGAAAAATGCATATCAATATGGCAGTAAAAAATGCTTGTCATATGCATTTCCTGCTAGCTCACAATGTTTCTTATGACAAAGAAAAAATGGATGCAATAACGTTGACGTTTTATGTACCAAATAAATATGATACTATATCACAGAACTGCTATCGGCATATGTAGTTTTTGTAGCTGTTAATGAAGTAGTGATGAAGAAGTCCTGCTTTAAAGATAATGTGTATGAGACATTGTTTGAGCGAAGCAGCACTTCTCTCTTCCCTCATTCCACGAACACCACATCAGAACACAACTGATCCCTCAACAACACAGAATCACTGCGTTGAGATGCTATTACACTTTACATTTCAAACTAAAACCCATATCCTGAGCATAAAAATGATCTGGAGCCAGTGTAGACACAAACAGAGATAGCCGGTGTTATAAAACAAGATGAGGTGCCGGCTGCTGGATGGTACGTCTCACTATACATGAGAGGATAAAGCTCATTCTTCATGGTCTCTGATATAACAGACGCTAATAAATGTTCATGCATGCTTTTTAGTTTCTGTCTATGGCTAATTGCATCAGTGACACAAATGATATCTTCTGGTTTCATTGGTATCCTCTCTCTTATCTTGAGGGTGCTGAAGCCCACTTTGGTGTCAGAAAGAGAGAGAGACAGAACGGAGCTGTCAGTTCTACTCAGGGCTGTCTGTGATCAGAGTTTGTCTCACATGGTACTGATAAGACATTAGTTTTCACAGGCCTCAGAGCGTCCCACTTAAGATGGTATCCTCTCTCCATTTCATCATCCCTTTCTTATAAGTAACAGATTTAATTTAATTCATCCACTTTATCTCTCATTTTATGGATGTCTGCAGCCTTTGGGGTATGTCATTTTATGAAAGATTAGCATTTTGGTTGGCGGTGTGGGTGTGTTTGTCTGTCTGTATGGATTCATCTTTAGATGAAAGTAAACTCATTCCCAAAATAAGGAACTTTTAAAGCAACCATCAAAATTGGATTTGGCTCTTTTGGCTCATTTTGGTTAACCAACTCAACTAAGTTATTATAACTAACGGTTATTGTGTGTCCATGAGATTAACACATACCTACTAAATGGTCAGTGTTGCATTTTTTTATGAATCTAAGAGCATAAATAGTTTACCCAAAATACACCAAGAATTTAATTTGAGAGTTACAGGAGTGTTTCAGAGAACAGTGACTGAACTCTTTGAATTTAGACTCATTCATGTTTTTTAAGCAGACATCTCTCAGGCTTAAATAAAAATATATTAATGTGTGTTTCGAAGATGAACAACAGTCTTATGGGTTTGGAACGAAATAAAGGTAAGTCAATGATGACAGAACTTTCATTTTTGGGTGAATATTTACCTTTATTTAATCATTAAAAAAAATTAAAAACTCAGAAGTTAGTGCTTAAATCAGTTTGATGGACACTGAATTAATTAGCTGAATCTATCAGATGCATAACATAAAATATATATTAGATAAAATATATAAAATATTAATATAAATAAGATAAAATGCATAACATTTATTATAAATATTCACTGATTTATTTTATTAAACTACATAAACAAGAATTAATAAAAAATCATGTTTGTATAATTTACAGCAATAGCTGAGATGGTTTTTTTATACGTAAGCAAACTAGACATAACTAAAAATATATCTAAATTAATCTAAATAAATGTATCAAAATATGCACAAATTATGAATTGGATGAATGAAATCAAATAAAATCAATGAATGAAGTCTAACTGCAAATGTTGTGTAAAACATCTCATTTTGTTTTCCAAAGAAAAATCTGTAAAAATCTGTATTTTGAACAACATGAGGGTGAGTAAATGTTGCCAAAAATGTAATTTTATCCTTTAAGTTTATTTAGCCATTTAGCCAAATCCACTTAGCCTCATAGACAGGAAGTAGTAAGTACAGTCACCATTCAGCTCCTACTTTACATTTGAGTGTACAAACACACGAAAACAACCACATGACAGACACATACTGTACAGCATTAAGAGCCCTCACAGCAATTTACAAGACACATTAAAGCTAAAACTGTCTATAAAAGTAAATTAAAATTCGGTCAAATAAAGACTTGCCACCTTGGGAATGCCAACCACATTGAATCATTTAGCGGACCTTAAGAGTCCAACGTCAATTTATAAACTAGTGGGTCAGTGGGTACAGCTGGTTCAAACAAGAGCTTAGAGAGCCCACCTTTGGCCAAATCACACAAGACCTGGTGCAGTTCGGAGAGGATAGGACTCTCATGGCTGCTGGCTGGTCCTCTCAGTTACTCCCAGCACGACTCACAATGAGGCTCTGGCTGACACTCAGAGAATGCAGCCAAACACACACACACACTCAGTCACAGAGCAAAGCAGCCAGAAACAGCATCCAAACACAGCTGAGACACACTCACTCGCACACACACGTAATTTCCCAGTCTCACAATAGCCATCCATCCTGTTTCTCTTCTTTTGTCTTCTCCACTAGTTGCTCTCCTGACATTGGGACATGATTTACAAACAGTGACAGTGGAGCGAACGAGAAGAAGTCAAAGTGAGATGTAAGCTGTAGCCAGGGCAGGACATTAGTTGTGGGGTTGTCTCCTTGTGTGAGCCTCCGTAAACATTAAATAACAAACATGGCTACCTCACAGACCCCAAACACTTGTGGATCATTTCTCATTGCCAGATCATATCTAGTTCAACAACAGTGTAGGTGAATAGAGTCGAGGTGCAACTATTTTTTAATTTTATTTTTTCTTCTCAGCAGTGCGACAGCAGTTCAGCAGTTTCCAAAATAGTGGAGCTTTTTCCAGCAACATTTTCCAAAGAGTAGCATGATGAAACGCTACATGGATGCTTTTTGTCATAGGTGTTATGGAAACTAAATGAGGAAATATATTCTCTCTGATTGGAGAGTTATATTCATTTGAGCTAATTTGTTTGAAGCTATTAAAAAAAATGCAGTCCCTATGCAATAGGTTTAAAAATATGATAGATATATAATATTTAGCGCTGCCTTTTTATTGATATGTTTTTATTAACTTGGTTTGAAATATGGCATAATTACGCGTTTTATTTAGTATAGGCCTTTATCACACTTTGAAAAAATAACTTCTGCAGTTGCCTTTATGAATGGCAGTTCCCATAGCATGGGATTGTTGTGTTTTATTGATGTACACAGTTCATCACAGATACTTCATCTAAACACATCAACCATAGTTTACAATCATTAATCAGGTATGATGAAAAATAGTGTCATGTGATTCAGGCACCTTTTCATGATTTAAAGGGGAACACACTACTTCAGAGTTTGACCACCTTTTCTTATTTAAGAAATGCAAGAATAGAATATATATATACGAATTATAAGTAAAGACTGTACAAAATAAATCATAATAAATATGCTGCAACCATAAAAACAATAACATTCAAAATAACATTCTGATTGTATTCCGATTATTCTCTCGGTAGCATGAAGATCTTCATTTATTTCAGGACCGTGACAACATTGGCAATGCTGACAATCGCTTCACTCACATAATGTTGCACATTAAAATGGAAGATTACACATATGGTAGGGTATGTAAGGCTACGTAAAACGTTTGCAATATTGATGTTTTTTTGTCAAGTTCAACCAAGGCCAGATGGGTTTTCTACCGGATAAAAACTCTTCTAATTGCAAATGTGTGTGTTATAACCAGAGAGGTAATGTAGCAAACTATACACTGTAAAAATCTATGGTGCATTTAATGTAATTTTACTGTAAAATACCATTAAATTTACAGTTTTTGAAAGTGAAAAAGAACAAATTATTAAAAAGTAAAAAATTATAAAGTATAATTTACAGTGAAAAAACGTAAATTGACATTCCCAGAATTCCCTGCATGACCCTTCGCATTTGATGTATTTTTGTTGAAATAACTGTTTCTTCATAGTTTTCTTAGTTTTTTTTTTATCTAATCAGTTATATACATAAGGCTGTTACATTTAATGTTGTTAAATTCATGTTTATTGCATTTTTAAAATTTCATGTGTTACCATGATGGTGTTTAATGTTTGTGTGAATGACACTTTGCAGCTTCTATATATTAATATAAACTTTCTTATGAAAGAGCTGTTTGTGATGAGCTTTGATTGATCATGTGACTCCCATCACTGCTGTAATTGTTGGTTGTCAGTGTAATACAATAGTACAAAACAGATATTAATACTTCAGTAGATCGGTAAATTAACATTATATCAGATAATGAAATACGGTTTATTACTGTACATTTTTAGTTAAGTCTGTAAAACCTAATATGTTGCTACCATATTTTATACGGTACATTTCTGGCAACCACAGCTGCCGGTATTTTACCGTAAATTGAACAGATTTTTTTTACAGTGTAGCTTTTCAAAAGAGTAGCTTGTAGTTCGACTACTTTAAATTATAAGTTGAGCTTGAAATTTGGGAAACTTAATATAGATTCCCCAACATTGACTAAGCATAGAGCACAGCATAGAGACTCCTTCACAACTGCATGTAGTTCTGTATCAGGCTACAACTATCATCTCTGGTTAGTCTTACCTTCCTCACACTGAGATCCGCTGTATCCAGGACAACATTTCCACTCCAGAGAGGTGACGGTGCGGTACACAACTTTATAGGATGGCCGGACCACAGTGCGATAGCTGCAACACACACAGATAAAATGTTTGTAAGTATGTTACCAGATGACTCTAAAAAGACAGCAAAATCTTAAAAACCTACAACAGTGGAAAAAATGAAAAAGTCATGAAAGTTGAATGTAAGTTTTTTTTAAACATAAATGTGGCCTTTGTGAGCATATGAGACTTCTTTCAAAAGCATTTTAAAAGTTGTATTGACCCCACACTTTTGAACAGTTATATCATGCACATCATGCAACAGTTACTGTTTTTTACAAGGTCCTGTGAAGGACTGCAAAATGGAATTATGGGATTATAATTTTACACAAGCAATGTTTTTGGAACAGTGTAACTGTCCTACAAACACATGGAACACATTTACTGCACAGGCTGCATATGTGAAAGTGACCAATGAGAGGTTCCCAAAATGATATAAAACACTAAGTGAATGTGTGCTGATGATAAACTCACCTTCCCCCATTGCAACCCTGAGGCCACCTGCAGGTCTGATAGACTCTCTGAAGCGTGGTGCCATTCTGTACCTGACAAGTCACAGTCTTTGTCACCGTCTGAGGACACCAGTTTCTAAAAGAGAGAGAAATATGATAATCAGAGCAATTTAATTGACCCCTTCATGAATTGGATGGTTCTGATGACATAAGAATAATAACACACGCACATAGCTGGCCATGAAATGATCTAATCCAACTCACACATACTGTAAAAGTGATCGATGTTTCGTTGGACACCCGTACTTCAACAGTCTAACCGTCTCTTCTGAAAACTCTTTATGGTGTTTACACAGGTTAAATGACCCGTACGCCCGGCAGGAGAGCATTGTCAGTGCTGTTTACTTTGCGGCCTTTCTCTAGCAAATCACATCCGCCCATTTTTATTCTTTCCGCACTACAAGCAGGTCAAGTCACGGAGGGGGTCACTGCCCCGCATGTGTGAGCGTGTGGGCTCCTCATCTAGATTTAAGACAGCTTTTAGAAATCTGATCCAAAACCGGAGCAGAAGCACAGTCCCTGGGAGAAAGAGTGGCTCTTTTGTGCTGCAGGGCTTCACTTCACACAGCTTGAAAAGCCGAGAAACACTTCACACAGCTTGAAAAGCGACTGCTGGACAAATCCCTGAATCAGGTGCCCATATATTTTAATCCAATATTAAAATGAAAAAGTAACATAAACCCAAATTAGAGCCATAGAGAGAAAGAGTTGCGACACTCCCATAGACCTCCGTTGAAAAAAATGGCGACGTTTTTAACCGCCTACTTCCGGGATTTGAAGATCTGATTAGTTCCAAACACAGTCATATTGGCGCTGGACTCCATTCACTTACATTGCTGCGTGTCGAGTTGTTCCAGAGGTAATTTGCTAAAATATCGACCTCTTTTGAATCGTCAACTGTCTATATTGTATCAGAGGCCCTTTGCGATGCTTATACTGGTCTTCATTTGTACATGCACAGCGTAATTATTTATATTTTATGTTGGTTGTTTCAACCAGTTTTCAAGCCCTGCCTGCTAGCTAGTTAGCTAGCGCGACTTCGTCAGCTGTGACAGTAAGAGTTCGTCACAGGGTGTGTCACCCTGCCTCTCCAAATGCAAAACTGACATTAACAAAATGCAATAATAGCTGAAAAAGTACTTGGGTGCGTGTTTTATTTTACATTTACCGTTCAATAATGCAATCGCTGCTGTCTGTCCCATAGAAGAACATGACAGCCAGCGTATGTTTTGGAACTATTGGGGCTTACATGAACCACGTGACAGCCATAGCGGCAACATCAAAGAGTGTCGCAACTCTTTCTCTCTATGGCTCTGACCCAAATAATGTCTCAAAAGGTCTTAGAAAAGTGGACAGATTTGACTGTGTTTTGAAAGTATTCTTATTTCTTATTCTTATTCTTATTTATTTGAAAGTAACTGTATTTAGAGTAATATGTTCCTGCCCTAAAACATGCTATAGGGCATCTTCGTAACAGTAATGTAATGAAGAAAGCCATTCAAGGTATGATTTCAGTCATATTTCAGTCTCATTGAGCGGAAAATGTAAACGAAAGAAAACAAGCCTAGAAGACAAAAGTCATCTGGAAAGTTTGCTACAGTAATCACTAACATAATGTGGAACCTTCTAATTGGGAAGCCAGTGGCAAATCCAGCCCTGATGAGGAGCAGACTACAGTCAGGACAGAGGAGAGGCGGAAAGTAACACAGAGAACCAAAACAAAGCTGCACAGCCCAAGCCCAGGATCTCGGCACATGCCAGAAGTCACAAAAAAAGGAATGAACGTGGGTTTGAAGAGAAACACCAATCAGATCTCTTTCCCCCTGAGCTCCCTCATGATTTTTACACGGAATGGCTTGAAACAAAGAGCCATTGATAAGTTCACCTCAAACAGACCTTTGAATGAACCATTATGCCTCAAGTTGAGCAAACATAAGTCAAAGAGATGTGGAGCAGAATTCAAAGAGAGTTAATGCACGTGTAACATATGGAGGTCATTATATCTACTATACTTCAGTGGTTATTATCAATGGCTCAGCTTATGCACAGCTATGATCACACATCAAGAAAACAGGCCGGAGGGACCATACACGCTCAATAATCAGCATCAACCTGCCTGTATTAGTGTAGATTATCTGTCTGTAGATTTTAGGGATTGATGGTATTGTGTTTTCAAGCACACTTAAACATTGCTGTATAATGATGTGTATATATTGCAGGTTTGTACAAAAATATTATTTTAAAAATTTATATATTTTGTTTTTAGGAACAACATTTGTGGCAAGACAAAAAAAGAATTACAAGGCATGACAGTGCAATTGCAAAGGAATGAATGTAATGATGTAATTTTATGCTAGTAATGGGTAATACCTAGCAGATTAGACAGGTCAAAGATGAATCTATATACATTTTAAAAGATGAAAACGCATATATACATACATGTACTGTATATATGAAGTTGTGCCAGAAGCAACCAGGGGTCTAACATGAAAACATCCTCATGGCATGCTCACACATTAACATCTCTTGCATGTGCTGTTTCCCAGCCCTTTCCCAGAACCTGCTAAAACTGTGGGCCACAGAACCAGCCCTCAAATATCCCAGATATTTCCAAAGCCTATATGAATTTCGGGGGTTTCCATGCCCTGCTTGAGACAAGGGCCCCTGGGACACCGAGTCTGGAACAGAACTGGGGTGACCACAGGCTTGTCCGGTCACTACCTGCCCAACTGTTCAGGTCCAGCCAACAAACACACACAAACACAGAAGCCAGTCTGGTCACAGCTGAAGACCATGGGGATATTTCTGTGATCTGCTTGTTATTGAATTTAGAATCACAAATCATACCCTTGTCCTTCTCTAGGAACCACAGGAATGCACATTCAAACTCTACCATAAATACAACTGCAAAAAAACAATTACTACACATAATTTACCAAAGCAGGCCATGCATCCTGCATCAACATCTTTTGTTGTCAAATCAACTTAAACATACACATACACTCAGAGAGCAATGATTGGTTGAAAGAAATAACGCACCAAAATAAAATACAATTTTTAAAGCAAGTTTTAAACAAGTTTTAAAGCTTAATTATTATGCCATCCAATAAAAGCAACTTCTTTAACTTCTTTAACGAAACTTTGTGTTTAAAAACATTTTTTTAAGTCATATGTGTTTGGAATGACATGAGCATAAGTAAATGATGACAGAAATTTCATTTAGCGCTTTAATTTTTGGGTGAACTGCATTTGGACAGTCATATCACCTTCACATCACCTCTGTCAACACATCAAATCATGTTTATTCATCTGAGCAAAAACTATCACATATAATTGCTCCCATATTTCACCATGATTTCAGTTCCTATGAACTCCACCCAACTGATTCTGTCCATTTAGGATAACTTTAGCCTGCAAATACTCCATAGGTTGAATAGACACAGAAATGTGCAGAACTTCCAAATAGTAGGAGTAGGCGTAGGGCAATGGGCATGCAGATAAAGATCTAGAGCGGCACAGCCATCAGAACACAGTTCCCAGTTCCCACACAGCCAGCTTAGTGAACAGGGCAATTTGTTTGAATTGTTCACCTCCCTCCCCTCTCATCTGATCCTGACTTCATTTTGGTACTTCCCCAACAGTACCTTGAATTAGCCCCTCGAATCTAAAACAGAAAACTATGTAAAAAAACATGCAAAATGCCCTTTCCATTTTAAACCAGCACACAGTGCATGGCATTCTCCGGATGTTCATGAAAATTAGAAGATTCTGGACACAGTCCAGCTCCATATGAACTAATGAGAGGATTTATAGGGAACACACAGCACAAAAGCCTTTCAATGGGAAATGTCCCCTCGCCCGCTTTCTGAACAGAAAGATGGAGGCAAAGCCAACTAAACTCTGGTTTGATCCAGATTTAAACCTCAGGGCAGGGAGAGACAGAGGGTTAAAAGAGGAGGAGCAGTACTTATAGACCATTATTCCAGTAATCTTACATCTTTCCTTCACAAAGTGTTTATGAGGGGTCATTATGCAACCCAGTTATCAACCCACACTCAAATTCTTACTACTTATTGTTGTGCCTTAAAAATATTTACAAATTTACAATAGAATATAACCCATAGAATATTATTTTCCAATTGTTTACATGTCAGGAACTATATCTTCCAGTGAAAGGATGTGTATGAATGCATTTGTTTAATAAAATAACAGGGCTACCAATTTAACATCAATTTGGTGCAATATAAAACATTTTATAAATATATTTAGGGCACTTTCAAATAAATAAATGGGGGGAAAAACCCAAATAAATAAATAACACATTCATTTAGTGCAATTTAAGATTAAGAAACATTGCACTGAAAGCTTCATTCTCTCTCAGATATGCGGTAGGTAATGAAACTCAAGTTAAAAGGTGTGAATGCTTTCAACAGCCCAGCAATGCTATATTTCACTGGCATTAACATGCACTTGGCCAACAGATCGAAAGACTGACTCTCTTCCTAGCATACACACATGGGACCAGAAACCTAATAAATAACTCTGCATTCTGCACAGATCATAGCTCAGACTGTAAGGGGGAGACAACTCAAATCAGAAAGGGATGGCAAGAATCACACAAAGCTGGACTGAGTGCAACTCAGCGCGCAGCGAGCGGCAAACAAGTCAAAGCCATAAAATAAAAGCAGCCCAACGCACACATGCATTCGAACTAGAGGAATGATCATGAAACTGTCTTGTTTTAGACTAAATGAAAAGCAGTACGCTTCATTTTTTAAAGCATGAATGCTAGCTTTCAACACACAACAAGAGACAATGCTGAGACTCAAATGTTGACTCCTGCAATGTAGCCCAGACTGCAAAGATTATTGACTCTGGAGGCAAATAAATTAAGTTTGAACAAGAAGACAATAGAGAGCTGTGGCAGCTGGACAGGAGGGTTGGAAAGAGAGCATTTCATCATCGGGTCAGTAATGAAGCCCTCCTGGGATGCACTAGGGGGGTAAGATAACCCAATTAGGCCGAGTTCTTGACGCCCAACATTATAGGCAAAACAGTGAGGGACAAAGAAGATTAATGGCCTGCTGAAAGAAAGCATCAAGAAGTACTAAAAGAGGAAAAAAGAGAAAGAACGACAAAGCAAAGCAAAAATGAACAAGTACCCTCTTCTGTCCCTGAGATTTGCTCAAGACTGGTTCAAAGGATTGGTCAAAGGCCAAGGCGGGAGACAGTCCTTCTCCAAAGTCGGATTTAAGGACCAGTCTCGAGGGAAAACAGCCCTGAAGTGAATGATATGGATGAGTGAGACCGCACACAGAACCACCCATAGATCATAAAGATGATCAGTGCATTCTTCCCTAAGTATCTCTATCCTCACAGTGAAACCGATTCCTTGATTGATTTATCTGAGTGTCATGCTCTTCACCCCATGTGACAATCTTTATTTATATCTGATATCAAATGAGAGTGTTGCAGCATTTGTTTTCAGTTTTTTTTCTAAAACAGTGGCCAGATTCACAAAACATTCTTAAGAATAAAATTCTTCTTAAAGGGGCTATATGTAAGAATTTTTCATGTATTAATAGCTTTTTTTATCGCCAATGTGTAAACAGCTTGTAACGAAAGTTAAAAGACAAGACCTTCCTCAACTTCCTAGGCTGTCTATGAAAGCCTGTAGACTGATTTTTATGTGAAGGATTTGGGACATTTTTGCCGAAAAAATAAGGATGTGAAATTTACCCGCGCACTCTAGAGAGCCTTTCTTCCATTTAATTACACATGATATGAATGCTTATACAATGTCCAGAACAATGCCGAAAGAGCTATTCTGTACAGTAATGTCAATGTGTCACGCAAAGAAAATGGAATAGTTCAAACTATTAGTCTCACATAGCCAGATCTATATACAGTCTGTATACTCAAATATACTTTAGAATCAAACTATAATAAGTGTAATTTGAATTACCTCATGTCTACGACGTGATGCCGGAGAATTGCAGAGCTAGTGCAAACATACCCACATTGCTATGATCAGATGCTTTCTTAGCTGCTGTTTTCTCACCACTGTCATTTCTATTGTGTGTTTGTTATTGAGAGGAAAGATTGCAGCACATATTATTAATCTAAACGCTCAGCAGTGTGGCAGCATCGGGACGTTTGTTAAAAGCATATTGCAGCAAAGATATTTCCAACTTTTTTTACTTAAAGAACGAAAAAGAACTTTATATATCGTGAGTATATCAGGGCCTTGAATCAATTTAAGTCTCTTGTACTAAACATATTATCTCAAATAAAAATGCCCTCTTTGTACAATTTGCAATGCGGAAACTTACGACTTACAATGCAGAAGAGAAAAACAAATAAAGTAAACAAAAACATCTAATGTGTATAACCCATGGAGCATCAAAGTGTCACTGCTTTCGTGGAGGCAGAATGAGGGTGGAGGTGGAGGTATGCTTGTTGGTGTTGATGGGTCAGCAGCTAAAGGTCCCTCTGGGGCCCCAAGACTCACACTCCCACCCTGAGTGCTGCTCTCCAGGGCAGTGAAGTTGAGAAGAACAGGAAATAGCTGCTGACTTAACCTCCAACTGTGTTCGGCTTCACCGGCCCCTAATTAGACAGATATTCTTTTGGGGGTTTTTTTCAGGACATTATTTCAGGCACTGTCTTTACTATATGCAAAATGGTTTAGGGTAAAGGTTAGGATGTGGATGGCAGATTATGATTTATGGCAAGAGTTCATATGCCTGTTGTGTTCAGCCTCTCTTGATGCTTTGGAAAGTAGAACAAACTGTTCCTCTGTGCTCTAGCGTGGGAAACTAAGTTCTGTTTTCATCATCATGGACTGGTATCTATCCAGTACATTTAAATGTGCAGTTTTTATCTATGTACAGTAGGGTTGTACATAGCTGAACTACAGTAAAGGTATACATAACACAATGTGTAATCGAATATGTAAAGGATTAAATAAATTTTGTGCATCTTTCAGAGAAAGGGCATAATTCCAAGGACAATTCAAATTCTGATTAACCTGTATTTATGCTGGATGAAGCCCAGCTACAATCACATTTTGTAGGTCTGTTAGTAAGACTTCTCAATTTCAGTCAGACTGAATCATTTAAATAACATTTTAAGTGATGCTTATCCAAGGCATCTCAAAGATGTCTGTGACCCCTCCTCTCTGCATCATCGTACAGCAGTGCAATAAACTTCCCTCTCAGCATGCAGACGATGCAGCTGCATGTGTTTAGTAAACACTGTCTGTTTCATCAGTCTGTGACTGACGGGAGGAGGGGTGAGAGATCAAACCTTCAGCACAGAGAGCAAAGACTCCTCCACACCTGCGTACTTCAGAGACACATCCCACCCACAACAACTCTAAGCCATTTACCCAAACAGAGTAAATATTTGCATGAAGATATGAGGGTCAGATCAAGGCCATAAGCTGTTGTCACAGGTCAGTCAAGGGGATGCAGTCTGGGTAGAAGTAGAGGGCTTACATGTTGAATGTTTTGTCTGATTTCTTGCCTTGTTATGTCTCAAAAAATCCTCATCATCGCATGCACTAAAGGGGGGCAATGTAAAAGATTATATACTGATTAAAAAAAGCACTGCTGATTATGTCTGATTTAGCATTTGCTTAGAAATACAAACCTGTAGACTTTGAAAACGTGGAATAATTCGAAAGCTCCCTGGGCGAGTTGAAGTTGAGAATGAGTCTGAGAACAGTGATACCAATCTATTTTCTGCATGTTTTGAATGGAATAAACCATAGACAAATGTGCCGACAGGAGAGATGGGTGTTTCCTCATCTCAGGAAAGAGGAGAAAGACTGTCAGACTCACAATTTTGTTGATAGCAGAGAAATCAGCATTTTATTGTAGATGCACAATCTGTGTATACACTTGATAAATAGATAATCCTCACAGTGCATCAATCTTATTTTTATTTTTTCTATAAAAGCTACAGTAGTTAACAAATTATCATTAAACTCTGCTGTTTCCTGTTGGAAATTCTATCTTAAACAGTTTTTTTTTTAACATGGTAGCTTGATTCTAGCTGGTTTCAAGCTGCTCAGTTCCCATGTTTCAGAAACCATCTTGACCATCTATAGCTGGTTTACGCTGGTGTGATAACTCGGATCAACTAATGACTTTGACCAGCTAAAACCAAACAGCTGACAAGCTTAAACTGGATTTTCAAACTGGTAATGTTAACAAATTCAACAACTATTGAAGTAATATGAATTTACTGTGGTCGCAGGTAAATACAGACAATGTTACCTCGTTTGAATATTTAACTCACTCTGTATGAAAAAGAAAAAAAGAAAAATTAATTAACTGCAAACATTAGAAATGTGTAGTTCGTGTTAGGAAAGCATGGTAAACATTACTCGAAACAATATAAAACTTCCACTGACAACTGCATGTCACTTCTGTTATGTCATATAAAACCGTACCTTTTCGACCGATCTTTGTGGAGTGCTGTCCCGGTCTGGTATTTGTAAACTCCGGGTCCCCAAGTCCCCTGGACGCATGTCAGCCACAGTATCAGCAGCAGCGTCCACAAGAGGAAAGAGCTCCGGTGAACCGGAGACACCGAGCCCCGGTCAAGCGCTCCCATTTTTTCAGCCGCGTCAACTATACGGAGAACCCACTCAGCAAAAAAAAAAAAAAAAATCTTCTAAAATTGACCCGCTTATCTTGCAACTGTGACTAGAGGACAGATATTAGACTCGCAAGACTAATTTCTGAACTATCGTTATTTTACGAGCATTAAAATAATAAAAGTCTTGTTTATGTGCACTGCTGCGTCTCAAACACGAGAGTTAAAGTTTCAGAGGATTGTCATCGGCAGACCCCACCACAAATAAATATATCCTCGCAAAGTTTGCTCGCAAACCGCAAGACAACGTTTCTTAGCAGCCACACAAACCTGTCCCGCCTCACTCCTCCATCTCCTTCTCTCTGTAGGTACGTTACGGTATATTTCTTGACTACATCAACACGATGGGCAAGAAAGCGGTTTTATAGTCGCCTTGAGTCCTACAGCCCGTGTAGTTTTTTTTTCACCCAGCCCAGTTCCCTCTTTCTCTCTCTGTCCTCTCATGCAGCACTCCCCCTTTCCTGCTCTTCCAGTGAAAACTTTTAGACATGAAACAAATGGATTTATGGCGTCCTTGTTTAAGAAGCAGTAATGTTCTCGTTTTAAAAAATGCAATCAGAAGAGGCTAAGCAAATCCACACAGCCTAGAGAAAGCTCAGCTGTTTCTCCAAGCAATAGAGATCTTAATAATATCTTAGCCTACACTATGCTCAAAATAACCGGTAGCCTATCCCAAAGTTTGCAATCAAAAGCCACTATGTGATATGTCTTCCAAGCTATCCACATTAATTTTAAGCATCTCTTACGTGGACATTGATTGTTTCACTGGTGTGTTATATGTCTTATAGAGTCTATATAGCCTATTAAACAAAAATAATAGGCCTATATAAATAAATAAATAAATATATATCCATAACTTAAATCAAAGGGAAATGATGTGAATAACACTGATGTAAGCACCTAACGGTTGTAAGCCTAAACTTGTCATAAATTGTAATTTTTTTTCCTCAAATCTGATTGGTTGATTAGAATATTGTTCCAGGATAAAAAAAAAAATGGATTCCGGGAAACATATTGTAGCTACTTGGTGAAATTCACGGAGCCCCTAAAGGGACGGGGTGGTGGAAAAAATTTAGGATGCGAGAATTTTTTTTTTTTTTTTTTTCAAATCTTTTGCGTTCCTTTGAAAAACTTTTGGGTTCCCCGAGAAACGTTGCGTTCCCACGCAAAATTGTTGCGTTCCCACGCAAAACCTATTGTGAGGTCGGACAGACACTTCCTGTTTAATGTCCCGCTGGCAGTGTTTCAGAGCTCCGTACGTTAATGGAGCGTTTCATAGTGTTTGAACTTGGACTCAAATATAAAGAAATGTAGTCATAACTCAAGGAGTTCAGTGAAGTTGCCAATATATTCACATAAAACTTCCCGGATCAATATTCTTGAGCTAAACTTTGTTAAAAAACAACAACACATTTACAATCACAGGAACCTAGACAAAGAGCTACAAGCCAATTCTCCTCAAAACGAGCTTTATAATATAGGCTAAATTGATCTCTACTATAATGAGCAGGCGGCTGAGAGAGGTCTGGCAAGTCAGGGACCGTCTGCAAAGTGCAATATAAGCCAAAAACGACTACAGCATCAACTCATTGTCAAAACAACAACAACAAAAAAAGTAATTATCTTCAATTTTACAAACTGTCACCCAGTTAGTTTACACATCAATAGTGACCCACTGGTCATACTACATTGCTTTTGTACATTTTATATTATGAAAAATATTCAATAACTTCACTGTAGCCTAACACACCAAATTTAGTTCACACATCACTGCTCTAATGTTGGTTATACAACACTTAGTTTGAGTAATTCCACATAAAAAATAAGGCCTATTCTTTACACAAATTATATTGGTACCGTACACAGCTAACATAGTTACAACCAAAGCTTTTGCATTATATTAGCTTACTGAATTTGATGGCATTACACTATATAACAGTGTGAAGTTATTGATTTTTTTAAAGGGTGAAGTTACTGAAATTGATTTTATTTCATAATAAATAATCATAAACATTATGTATTTTTTTAATCAAACTAAAGGCTAAGTATTGTAGTATACCAGTAGGAGAGCAGTGATGTGTGAACTGAATTTGGTGACAGTAGGCTACACGTGTCACAGTGAAGCTATTGAATATCTTTAATAATATAAAATGTGCAGAAGGGTTTTGAGATTTGCACTTTGCAGACGGCCCCTTATTCGGACGTGTCTCGGTTGTAATTTATTGCGATGTCCTCCGATGTATATTCTCCGATGCTAAATTTGTTTCCACCACCATGTCCGTTTAGAGGCTCCGTAGAAATGCACCCAGCAAACACAAAACGTTTTTACAAACAAAAGTTAACATTGTATTAGGTAATGTTGCAGTACAACGTTTTAAAATCGTATAAGAAATCAATATACAATTAAAAAATATTGTAACTAAAATAAAACGTTTTAGAAACATTGTGAAAATACCAACCTGGGGTGCGTTTCCCGTACAACGACGTGACTGCCTGGTTCACTAGGATCGATGCATCGTTGAAAAAGAAATCAACTTGCTAGCCACGACTGTCTCCCGAAACTTGTCGCAAAGTGGTCGTTCAACCACGTTGGTTTATGACGTCACGCACGTGGTGGAGTAGCCTAGCCTAATTACTACTTTTAATGAAACTGAGATCGAATCAATGCTAGATATTTTTATATAAATTACAGACATGGCATCTGAGGACTATTTCTAAATTTTCTCAGTTATTTTGCTTTATTTCCAGATTCAATCATGTTCTTCCATTGTAGGCTACAGCGCGTTCGCACATGCGCAGTCTTCAAATAGGCTACGGTGCTTTGCTACTAAAAGAGGTAAATAAATTACATTTGAATGTATTCTAAATAAAAGACATAGGTTGTAGGCCTACTGAATATCAGCTTGCTTATTTTGCTCAAGATTAAGTCCACATGTCATGAAAACTAGTAATGCTTTCTAACCACAGGTCGAGAACTGTGGTTCCAACTACACAACTTTGCGATGCTTTTTGCGAATGTTCGTTGGAACGATGGTTTCGGTAAACACCGAACCTTGAACTATGTGGTAACGATGGACCTTGCGACCATAGTTGGCTAACGATTCGGGAAACGCACCCCTGGTTGTCACACTTATTCAGTTGTTGTTGCTCTTGTTCTTCCTCTTCTGCTTTTTCTTCTTCTTTCGTTTTTTGGCGCATTTATTCAGTTGTTTATAGTTTCCTTTTTAATTGACTTTTAGTTTTTTTTTTTGTCACGTGTGTTCCTTTGTTTGAGTTTCCCGTCACTCATTAGTTTCCATGGATACTAGTCATCATCACAGCTGTTCATCATTTAGTTCATCACCTTCTGTATTTTAGCTCTAAAAAAAAACTCGGGAGGGTTTCTGTATTAATGGATTTTATTTTGTAAAATGATTTTACATACAAAGTAAATAAGTAAACTCTCAACAAGCTCTGTCTCAAAGTTTTTTGGCGTAGGCCCCGTCCTTCACCCAGGTCTTGAAGTTAACTGGTAGGTCCTGCCTGATGATAGAGGCAGGGGCAGAGCCTACCCCCTAAAATAAGGAATATGAGATGTATTCAGTGCGTACCTATGAGGATTCTGGAATGCATGCAGGAAAATTAGTCAAATAGGGAAGACAATCTAGACAACTTTTTGTGTTAAATTTTTTACAAATGATGGATTAAAAATAGGTTTATGTATCTAAGGTGTAGTATGTGAGAGACTAAAACAACGAGACAGCTTGAGTTAAGACCGTAACATATTTAGCGTGCTTCGAAATTTACGTAGAACGTGAGACAAACTAAGGGCTTAATCTGAGGTTGTTGCTGTGATGAAAGTATAATTGGTTAGAAACTTTGAATCAAGATCGAGAATTTTAATGAAGATACTATGAGAATGTTGCTATAGACTATGTGAACTGAGCTAAGCTATATTATCATCTTCTAAAGATGAACAGAAGGCCACGTCTGGCCACGAAAGTTAAAGTGTAGATTTTGAACAAAGCTGCGATAGGCTGGAATGTTTTTAAGATGCATATATCCATGGTATGAAGATACGTGTATAAAAAAATAAAATTAAAATAAATGGCCGAAAAGCCATTTGCACGAGCCCACGTCTGTCTTTGTAAAATAGGTCCGTGATTGACTTTAAATTTATAAATGATATGGGGTGTCGCCAGAGCGACTTTCCGAGGAGCCACGATAGGCCGAGATCAAGGTATTGGGATGGTGACGAGCAAGAAAGCTACGATAGGCGTTGATGGACAAAGGCCGTGATTGACCATGAAATAGTTGGGCTTTAGTGTGCAATCATGAAAGCTACTTTCAACAGTGATGCCTTGATAGGCTGAATGTTGGCTGAATGTAAATCAAATCGAATATTCCAATTGAATCAAATGCGGAAAAAAAATCGAATGTGAATTGAAAGTTAATCGGATGTAAATGGAATTTGAGTCGAATCGGTTCGACTGTGTCACGGCCACTGCTTTTGTTACTCTTTTGCCGTGTGTTGCTCCCTCTACAGATGCGCTGCAGTGCTGCAGGGAGTAATCTGCTGGATTGAATACACCGGTGCACAGGTGTGTCCTGTCTAGAAAAACATGCTGGCTTGCTTTTATGATGAGCTTTTTCTCCTTACATCGATCCCTGGCCAGGACCAACGCGTAAACCAGTGCTGCCGTGTGCTTTTGAAGGCTTCGTAGCTGAACTTTTTTGATTGACCCTCGTAAATTAATTTGTTTTTGAAAACACCGCTCCCTACCCAGGGCGTAACAATTGGGGGCTCTTACAGGGAAGGTGGTGGGGCAAGGACAAGTGCGTCCGGTGTGAGAAAAGGTGAGGGTAATAGATGGGTACGCTGCTCCTGCCACTAAGAAAGATTGAATGCATTTTCTGGGTCTGGTAGGGTTTCACCACTGCTTTTTGCAGGAACTTCTCCACAGCCGTTGCCCCTTTAACTGACCTGCTTATTAATTATAATATGCTTATAAATTACCGTATAGACAGGAGGAGAAGCTCGCAGGCAATCGGGGGGACTTGAGGGCATAAAGTCCGATAAAGTCAAGGGAGAAGCCCATAGAGAGTCAAAAAGATGATCCTGCTGCTAGCTCATGGACAGCTAATACTCACGTTCTCCATTTCTGTGAGATTCGGAAGGGAATTATTCAGATTTTATTTGGGACAGCTACTAGAAGACAGACAGGTTGCTCACGTGACAGGCTCAGTTTGAGCCTGCGCAGTACGCCTGGTGATCAGCTTTTAACGGGCTTCGATTTTCTCAGTTGAAATCAATGGGGTCGCTGTGTCCATTTCTTTAACTGTCTATGCTTCGGCACCCGTCCTGATGGCACCTCAGATAGAAAAAATCGCTACTTTTTAAAAAAAAGATTACTACATTTTAGAAAAGTATCACTAGTTTTTCAAAAAGAAACACAACATTTTAGAAAAAAATCGCTACTTTTAAAAAAAGATTCACTACGTTTTAGAAAATAATCACTACTTTTTCAAAAAAGAATTGCTATTTTTTCAAAAAGAATCACTAGATTTTAGAAAAGAGTGGCTATTTTTCAAAAAAGAATCACTACATTTTCAAAAATAATCGCTACTTTAAAAAAAAGAATTACTACTTTTTTTCAAAATGCATTTTATTCAGTTATTCAAAAGGTATCAATACATACAATCAATCACTACATTTTCAAAAAGAATCTATACTTTAAATAAAACAAAATTGCTACTTTTTCAAAAAGATTTGCTATTTTATAAAAGAATTGCTACAGTTTCGAAAAGAATCAATACTTTATCAAAAAGAATTGCTACATTTATTCAAAATTAATTTATATATATTTTTAAAATGTATACATTCAAAATATATCAATTAATCAATCACTACATTTTCAAAAAGAATCGTTACATTTTCAAAAAAAATCGCTACATTTTCAAAAAGAACATGTTAAAAAAGAATCAATTTTTTTTTTAAAACAATTGATCCTTTTCGAAAAGAATCGTTACATTTTTTCGAAAATTAATTACAAAACAAAACACAGTCTAACGTCTGAATAGCATCCAGAAGGGGCCAAGAGGAGAGAGTGATACAGAACGAGAACCGCAAGAACACTCTAACCTTTCCTCTGCCCTGTGAAAAAGGGGAACAGGGGTTTCTGAAAACCACAAAACTGTGGTCCACGTTCAAGCTAAACACCTGGCTCAGCAGGCAGTATGAACTCCAGCCCACTCATCTATATCTGAGGTTGAGGTGACTACACTCAGCGGACCCCCTGACAGCCAGAGAAATAAGCAAAGCACGGAGCAGGGGCATCAATCACACGGGCGGCCAAGAGCTGCAGGTGTTGAGAGGATGCCACTCGTTTGACAGGTTTGACTGTTTGAGTAAAATGAAGCTCAAAAATGATCTAGCAGAATGTTAGGTTTTGACATTGGTAAGTAGATGGTTATCAGTGCATCCTGTTTTATTGAACAGGCTTTTTTCCTTGTGCCAAATCCGAAAGAAAAAGAAAGCAAGAACGTTAAATGAGATGATGTGTGACATGTCAAGACCCATGGCATTTTAAAAAGCAGCAGGTGCAAAGTCATGCCAAGCAGGCACTGGAGCATTTCAGGGTTAATATAAATCCCTGCTGTGGAAGGTGGCTGAAAATAATCTTGGCTTCAAAAGAAATAAGGAGGGTGGTGATGGTGGGAGTTTTTGTATAAACAACCGCTCTTGTTTTGCTACTGATTCTCTTTGTCTTTATCTCTCTACTGAGAAATGAAAGCTTAATCGACAGTTCTTGAGGCAAAATAATGTTGATAACAAAATGTAAATGATTGCCCCGCTCAAATCTGCTAAATGCAACAAGGCATAGAGATATTCTTAAACATTAACATCATGATTTTCAGTAAAGATGCTTTGAAATATTGTGTATTGTGAAAACTGTTCTACAGAAAAGTGCTATAGAAGTAAATTTGTCTTGACTTAATGTTATAGTAACTTTAACTTGTTCCTCTATTTCATAAAAAAGCAAGTCATCTTGAATTACAATGAGACACTTATAATCAAAGGGAATGGAATCAGTTAATAAATGTTAAAAATGTTTTAAAAGCATAGCCATGAGACTTAAACAACATATGTGCATTAATTTAACATGAAAAAATATCACTTGCTCTTTTCTGTGAAAAGTCCAATTTTACAACTTCTTTGCCAAGACAAAGTAATGCCTAAACCCCTAAAATTACCAACTTTTCAGCAACAAATAAAGTTATGATAGGCCTAACAGAATTAGTGAAAATTATTTTCTTCCATATTGTGACGTATATTTGATAAAACATTATTGGAAAAGGTTATATCCATCAAAAATTAGGTTCTATCCATTGTTGATTGCATGGAGGCAGATCTGAGTAAGCGACTCACGGTAACTGTTTTCTGTCAAACAACCCCACAAATGCTGAAAATTGAGCTTGACTTGTACATGGAATCTTCCTATGGACTTAAAGAAACCACCTTATTGTTTCCCCTCTGATTATTTACCATTCCAGCTGAAGATTGACTGTTTCACGCTTCTTTTCATCCAAGCGGTAAAACACTCTTTATAGCCTTGAATTGATTGTGTTAACTTTTAAAAGTGCCCCCCAATGAACACTCCTTGTGGTCACCTCTATTGTTAATGGAGTTCCTGGTGCAAACATTGAGCACTTGTTGCCACTTTAAACATTCCCAAAGCAAGGATTTGCTGAGGAGAGGGCACTTTGTTCTAAACTTAGTGTTGGCAAAGCTGCTTATATGTTCTCTACACTGTGTCGGCAAGATTTTGTCCCACTTAATTATAAAGAATCGGCTCTCTTGGCCATAATTAATCTATTTATAACAAGGAGAACAAAGAATCAGCCAGACTCAGACAAAAGAGTACAGTAAGAAAAAAAAAAAGGTGGAGATATCCCAGGTGGAAAAGTTCCTTTCTGCTCTTTTTGATACAGAAATTTTCCACAGACTCTCACTTTTTCTTGGGCAAACTTTGAGCCTTCTGAAGCAGGATATATATATATCAAGTTCTATAAGAATGGGTTGAATTCCTCTGGTGACCCAAAGGTTATGTATGAAAAATGTGACATACGCCAAACCAAAGCATAAACATATGCAGATCGGCCATGAAAAGACAAGTCTCTTAGATTTATGCTCTCATACCTATATCCTGTACGTATATACAGCACATAAGTTATTGAGTCTGTCCACCCTGAACCTGACTGATGTGCTTTTTCTTTCTTTGAGGTTTTGTTGGAGAATGTTCTGTTGAGCAGCGCCATAAGTGAAGGGTCTGAGGGAAGCCTCGGAGGGGAGCTGGTACGGATGCCTGGGTGAACATCGTCTAGAGAAAGAAATGTTAGGACTGTAATTAAGGAAACACAAAGCATCCCCTCTTTCGTCCTCCCCCTGCAGTTCTGAAGGCTCATGGGTGCTAGAAATGTCATGTGGAATCAAATAGACAGAAGACTTAAATAGATCTATCCTCTGAGATTACATATATCAGGGCCTGGAAACTGAAGAGGGATCGGGGTGACAGGGGGTGCATGAGCGGAGCTGGCAGGAATCCAGACGTCAGGCAGACAGAGAGGCTCAAAGTTGCTACAGGACACAAGTCTGGAGTTTGCTGCCTTCTAGTGGTAAACAACATAATGCAATTTAACTCTATTGTATTTTAAAAATGGTAAAAATAGAAGAATATATATATCATGTGACTGTTATATATTCTGAAGGATCGTGTGACTGAAGTAACAGCTGCTGAAAAATCAACTCTGACATTACAGGAATAAATGACATTTTAAAAGTAATTAAAATAATTTAGATTTAGACTGTAATAATATTTCACAATAAAACTGTTTTTTACTTTTGATCAAATAAATGCAGCATCTTGCAGTATATAAATATTTCAAGAACAAACCTTTGAAATATATAAATTGAATAATATATTATCATATATTTTCTCTTACAGCGGGAGCCAAGTAAGCTTTGTGAGACGACGTAATTTTATACCTGAAAATAGATATATGTTTTTAAGTAAATACGTCTTAATTACAATTTATGACATTGCCCAAGTAAACAAGATGCTTTTTGAACATGGAACATTTGGAACCTTGAAATTCATGTATGGTTTTATTTAATATTTATGCTGGTCTATAATTTGCGATGGAAAACAACACATTTAATGTATGGTCTGATTAGTGATCTTACAACATTTTTTTTACAAGCTGAAAAAGTTAATGGACATAGCCTACATTATGTCAACTACCCATATACAGATTGTCTTTAAGAAATAGTTCACTCAAAAAGGAAAATTCTGTCAACATTTATTAACCCTCAAGTTGTTCCAAACCTGTAGGAATTTCTTCTGAACACAATAAGATATTTTGACAAATGTCACTGACCAAACAGTTGATGGGACCCGTTGTATCCCCCATACTATGGAAGTCGATGGGGCCCATCAACTGTTTGGTTACCCATATTCTTCAAAATATCTTCTTTCATGTTTAACAGAAGAAACTCATAGGTTTGGAACAACTTGTTGGTAAGTAAATAATGAAATATTTAGGCCTATCCCTTCCTAGTGTGTGCGATGTGATAAAGATCAACCTCAAAATCCTATACGTTAGCATTCCTCCTCAGAAGAGAATTCATGACTGAAAATAAACAAAAAGCAAACGTTTAATGACAGATATGCAGATATTCTTTGTTGTTCTGAAAAGTTCTGTGACTGACTGCGGTCAGTAAACGGATCAGACTCTGAAACTGGATTGGTGTGTCTCTAGCTGCTCTCTCAGAACGGAATTTTACAGGAGCATATAAAGCAAACTCCGGAAGGCTGGGTAGCACATCAGTTTATCATTACAGATCGTAAAATGTGCTTCCATTATGCTCAGCTTCATCCCATTTGGAGACTCTCTTAAGGCAGAACAAATACACGAGATGCACATTACGGTATAATATAGAAGTAAAAACATCTGGCACAGGTTTTGGTTGATATTAGATTTTTTTTTCTTGCTTGACCGAAATTCATCTAAAGCAGTTCGTCTAAAAAGTGTGTAAGTCTTTATGAGGAAGACTTTAATGAGAGGAGCGGTCAGCCGCAAACGGAAGACTGTGTGAGGTTTGATGATTATTTCCAGTGATTCCTCCAGGTCTTTCATTTCACTAACAAGCTGAGAGGTCATTTAAGTTTTGGTGGAACCTCCTGTCTCTTCCATTTTCTCAAAATATGTGTTTATGAAATGCAATATGGGTCAACACTGCCGCTTACAAAAAGTGCAAAAATATTCAGGCAGATCCACCATTAACTTAATTAGTTGTAGAATTAGAATTAGAATGAGTTAATCAAGACTATATATCATTCCCCACTGTGAGACCTATTTAAAATATATATATATTAAAGGAGTAAAGCAACATACAGTAAAACATTGAAAGTTACATTTTCCTTCCAGCTATTTTTACTATAACGACCCCCCTAACCCCCAAAACATCCCTTCCTAGGCAGAGTAAATACAACAGAATAACATAGCATCTGGTTACAAAAGCAAAATATAACAATTATGTCATTACTCCTTTTCAAGGCATGGACCCATACCAAAACATAAAAACTGATTATAATAAAAGTATTATTATTAGAGTATAAATATATACATAAAGCACGAGTAAATAAATAATAATTAATAAATAATTAATTTAAAAGAATTAATAGTCTTATTTAGCTAACATGAATTGAATTGATTAAAACATTTAAGGGCAAAAAGGGCATTTACATCCTATGAACAATATATGAAGTTGCCTTTCAAACCCCTGCAACACTTTTGTTGTCAGACGGCTTTCCTGCAGTAACAGACTGATGAATGAGCTGATTAATATTGAGGTACATCTCCTTCCTTTCATCAGGAGGCAAATTTCAGAGATCTCATGGCATACCAGATCAATAAATAGCCTAAACCACACTCATGCCAACCAGTATCATTACCTGTGTACAGAGAATCTTTGCATCTTAACTAAGACAGTGGGTGACCTGGAGCTACAAAGGTTGAGAAGTGCTGCTCTAAAATACAATCCATATCTTAAAATATGTCAGTGCCATTGTTTTGTCTCAAGATGCACATCAGTAATGTGTTTTTTTCTAAGGCATTCTAACGTAAATGTCCTAATTTAACTAAGGCCATGGCTTAATCTAAAGTTTGTGAAATCAGGCCTATATCTCTTTTCTTAAATACATTTTTCATAAAGTATTCCCCAACACTGAACTAAAAACACTGTTTAAACTTAAGGCCTTGTCCAAGGTCCTGAAAATAATTATACCCTGTCTGCCCCATTTTTGAGGAAGACACTAAAAGTCCAGATATCTCATGTATCTCTCCTCTATTTTCACATGTTGGACTCATGTTTTCATAGTACAATGAAAACTAATCTCAAAAGATGAAATTGATTCCACATGATGTGATACACTAGATATCTAGTATTAAACAATCAACCAAATATTCAGACACTTTAGCCAAAGAACACACAGCATTGCAAAAGACCATCAATTGCTTCAAACACAACCTATGAGAATCAGAATATCTCTCACAGTAACATTTATGAGTTCATCCTTCTCTCCTGATTACACCATTTGAACAACATTCTCTAAAAGCTGAAACTTCAAAGAAACAGACTTTCTTATGTAATTGCTTATAACTTCACTAACTTCACTAACAAGATAATACAAACACAAAACAGCTTATCTTTTCACACAGTAAAACTGTGTTGAGGTTGCATTGACAGCTTGCATGAAAAAAAGTTTTTCAAATATAATTGAACTTGTGTAATACTAAAAGTAAAGGCGAGAACAGATTTAATAGACTTATCAATTGTTACTGGAATCAGAGAGAGCTCAGTGTTGGCTGATTGATATCTAGGGCTCAATACGTTGACTCATTTATCATACTTTGGGAAATTAAAGGAATAAGAAGTAACATAATACTTGCTTTTTTCAAATTACCTGTTAGTTTCTAACAATTCAAGTTAAGTCAATACTGATAATGTCACTTGTTAAAATCCCCTTATACACTACCAGTCACTTATGCTCACCAAGGCTGTATTTATTGAATCAAAAATACAAAAAAACAGTAATACTGTGATATATTATTACAACTGAAAAGAACTGTAATAGATCAAAGGTGCCCGTAAAGATATTTATAATGTTGCAAAATATTTCTATTTCAAATAAATTATATTCTTTTGAACTTTCTATAACCATCTATAAAAAAATATTATTTGTTCTATAAAAAACAAATGTTTTCAACATTGATAATAAGAAATGTGCACCAAATTCAGCTTTGCCATCACAAGAATAAATCCCATTTTAAAATATATTTAAAAAAATATATAGTAATTTTAAATGGTAATTATATTTAACAATATTACTGTTTAGTGTATTTTCATTAAATAAATGCAGCCTTGATGAGTATAAGAGACTTAAAAAATTATTCCAAACTTTTGATCATTAGTGTAAAGGCTCAAGGCTACTGTATATTAAAAGAAATGATCAAAACCTCTTGGAAAAGAGGTATTTGAGGTCAGGTGGTATGATGGCGGCTGTGTTTGAGTGCTCCATGTCGCCTTGTCCTGATCTCCATGTCATCATCCTGTTTGAAAGTTAAAAATCATTAATATTATGATTAATCACACTAAAACATAACTAACACATCTGCAGTTATCTTACTGTATCAGCTGTATCCGCGGTCTCCTCCTCCTCTTCTTCATCTGTATGCTCACTGTTTTGATTGGACAAATCGAAGTCTGACAGCACCGCATCTTCATCACAGTCTGTCTGGTACTCAGACTCATCTGTGTGCGGGAGAATTTAAGAAACGACACAAAGATGAGAAAACGACACGGAAAAGGGACATGTGTGAAGATGGTCTATTCCTCACCATCCACAATGGCCTGCTTCACGGGCTCTATTCTGGACACTATTTCAGCCAAATCGGTGAAAGAAGCATTGGGACAGGTCACCTGAAGGACAGATAATCAGGAAATGAGTTTGTGAGGAAACAGCCTGATGCTGTGATAAGCCAAGCTCATTCAAAGCTTACATTTGTGCTCCTAGATTTGTGGAATTCCTCTTGATGTTGGTCTTTGAGCATCGTCTCCCTCACCCCACTCCGACACCACACGTCAAACACGGTTTTCCCATGCAGGTAGCCAACATCCTGCAACACCAGAAAAGTTAATGCTGCAGTCAAAGCCAAAAAAAAGAACAACAGAAGTTTCTATGAGAGGATGGCAGGCCACTCACAGCAATCTCATCAAATTTGCCAAAATCCAATGTGCCATAGTGATCTATGGGTGGTCGAAGGTACTCGCAGTAGTCACTGTCTTTTACCAGCTCCAGCTGACGCACAGAACACACGTAGGCCAGACGGGTCTGAATCTCTGCCATGTTCAGGACCTAGAGGATACGAAGTCATGAATATCAAAAAATGCATTTTTTTGATGAAATAAAATCTATGTCCATTGAATGCAAGTAGTAAAGTAATGAAGGGAATCACTCTTTTTTATTTATTTATAAGGGTTTAAAAAAAGAAAAATTGTCTATTATATATATATATATATATATATATATATATATATATATATAAAACATATGTATATATATATATATATATATATATATATATATATATATATATATATATATATATATATATATACACTGTATATATATTCCTTTTCTTTCTTTTTTTTATATATACAGATATGGATACATACAGAAGTTTTAGGATTTTCCATACATTTGGTAAGAATGCATTACTTAATCAATGCAATTGGAAGAAACGCAATAAGATATCTGACCTTCACTCTTTCTGTCAGGGGGTTCAAGCGTTTCCATAGCAGCCACCATCCAGATAAAGAGTCTCCATAGTTGGTCAGATCGGTCTCATCCTGACTACCAACATCAACGGCAATCACCATCTTGGCACCCAAGGAGCGAGCTGTGTCAGCTTTACAGATATTTATACTGTTAATGTTTAAAATGTCTTAATGCTTTATAGTCTACATGTAGCAGTTTACAGTCAGGTAATACGATAAATGATAAATCATGAGATTTGCTATAGTATATTTGGCTCTATGGGAGTATGCAAGCAGGTAAAATGTGTATATGTAATCCCTATAATAAACTGTAATTTTGCAATTGGCATCTCAATTTTGCAATTTAAGAGTACAATAGGACACTTAACCAGGTAGGTTATTGATGTAGCCTCCATCCATGAGCAAGTGCCCATCTTTAGGGTCACATAAAGGGGGAAGATATCCAGAGAGAGACATACTGGCACGCACATACCTCCACAGAGAGCCTAAAAAAAAGTGTACATGCTAAAATCTGTCACAAAAGATGAGATGGAGATGACAAGTTACAGAGAAAAAGTAGTAACCATAAGTGTGCACTCTCATGGAGGAGGCAGTGATGTCTGTGGTGATGTTGAAATACGGGATCCAAAGGTCCTATCATAAAAAAAGAGATATGCACAAAGTTTAGACTTATTTAAGAATATGATGTTTATATACTTTTTTTATAATAGCTTATATTGTGCAGTGGCAGGTGCCAATAAATTGAACCTCAATCTGTTTGTCCTGGAAGACTGCACTAATGCTGGAGTTAAACGATGCTCCAGTAAACATGGATGTCACTGGGTAGGTCAAGTCTGTGATCTTCCTAAATATGGATCCAAAATTCTATTATGCACAAAAATAAGAAAGAAATCTCAATGATGGTTCTACATGTATGAATGTTAGTGTTCAGTGCTTAGATGTCTCACCATGGCCCACTGGCGTGCCCTGACAGTCATACGACTGATGCTTCGCTCTTCAGCATAGAGCGCTGCTATCAAGGAACCGATGGAGGTGCCGCCAATCAGATCTACAGGGATCCCCGCCTCACTCAATGCCCGAATGACGCCCACCTGAGAGCAGCCTCTGTGGGTATAGTGTGGTTTCATATTCACACATGAGCTTAGAGTTCTTACTAGTGCATTGTGTGATATTAGTATCTTTTTATAAAGCATTTTAAAGGTAAAGTGAGAATTTTTTCCATCTCTCATCCCAGTTTAATGTGTAAAAAGTCAGGAATTTTTAGGTTGAATGATTTTTTTAGATTTTTTGAGTGTGAACACTGGTCCTGTGATGCTTGACTAATAAATGGCAGAGAAGGCAGAGCAAAAGGGGTGGCAGGAGGATTTGGGAAACCTATGTTATTGATTATTATAATTAAATTAAACACTTCACCTTTAAACATACTTCATATGTAAACAAAGTCTGTATAAAAAGATTTAAAAAGTCAAGATAACAAGCATATATGGTCACAGAAACACAAGTATTTATAACATGATATTCATATAATTCCAGTAACAGACTTACACAATTGAAAAATTAAGTTACCACTATGTGAAAGTAGATTAGACAGATTACACATGTTATGCCCCCTTATATATCATGTTTTGACCCACCTTTAAAAAGTCGCTGATTATGACTGAGAGCAGGCAGGGACAGAGAGTAGACAAAGAGTCGCTATCATCGAGAGACATGCTGAGGATGTGAACCCCAAAACATCACTAATGGGTTAGAAATTACTATATTATGATTAGTTGATGGGCACAAAAATTACAATACACTTGTAATAGTGCAAAGGATAAATACTTCAAGAGACCCCTAAACTACAATGATTGAATAAGGTACGGGAAAAATCAGTCAATGTTTCACTAATATCAACATGCTTTTACTAGATTATTCAAGAGAGAAAAGTTGTTGGCACCAGGCCAGGTGGATTGAGGAGGAACAGAGTTATTGGTAATAAAGGGGAAGACAGATTCGTACCTGGCTCCACCTCCTCCCAGCACCAGAGCGATAGCATTTCCTGTCAGGATCCGGGCCAGACGCGAGAAGTCAGAATGTCGGTCGGGAGGCTTCTCAAATACACGCTGATACATCTCTCTCTGACAGGATGGGAGGAAAGTGGGAGTTTGCATGGATAAAAGATGATAATGATTAGATTAGACACAGAAAATGATTTGAAGAACGTTCATGTTACATCAAATGAAATTGGATGGGGACCAGGGTCTGTATTTCAGAAACTTCCTATCTTGATTGCCGATCATTTTTTGATTTTTTGATTTTGATTTTTCGATTAAGATTTGAAAAGTTCTACTTCCTCAGTGAAGTTACTAAACAGATAGGATAGGATTCTGAGATAACATGTTTCTATAAACCCTCAGGTGCTGTCAAGTACAAAAAACGACTAAAATCACCACAAAAGCATCATAAAATAGTCACAATAGTAATGCGCAATGTTCTAAATCTTCTGAAGCCATATGAAAACTTTGCTTAAAGAGTGTAAAATTCACTGCACATCTTGCTTTAAAATATTGCATGACAATGGTGGTCCACATCATGCTTTCATTAGGAAAGCTCCTTAATTTTATTATTTTAAGAAATTGCTTCAAAAACACATTTTTAATAGCGCCTTTAGTTTATTCTTAGAATGAATGTACCATGTATTATGTATTGTTTTGCTTGTTTTATGTATTTGAGAATAAGAAAGGTGCATTATAAATAAATGTATTTTTATTTTTATTAGCTAGTATTATTGTATGGAAATCATGCATCCTGCTATAAATAATATTCAAAAACAAAAATTTGTTCATTTCGCAAAAAAGAAAGAAAAAGTCACAAGTCATACAAGTTTGGAAAAACTTAAAGGTGAGAAAATGTTAAGAATTTTTGTGTGAACTATTATTCCTTGGCTGCCCTTAAAAAGACTGACCATCCATCCAAGATGTTTCCCTGCTTATGGCCTGAGACTCTGGGATGGGCTCTAGCATCCCTACATAGGACAAGTGGTTTGGAAAATGGATTTTCTGTGGCTCCTCAGGCTTGATATAGGCATTCACATTTGCTAAAACAATAATAATGTTAGCACTGGTACCAGTTTGGGCAGACTCCTCTTGGAGAAGACCCTGTGGGGACATGACAGGTGGAGATGTCTAGAGATCCAGCTGCGCATGTTGAGCCATTCTGCGGTTCCTCTGGGTGGAGGCCCGTCCTCACGGTGCAACAGGACCAGCTGCTTCTGAGCTCTCACGGCACTGCTCTCCAGCATACGCTCCAGCTGATACCACAAACAAAGCCAAAAAGCTCAGTTAACCAAATAATTTCATAGAAATGCATGTGCAGAAATTCAATTAATTAATGTCATCATTTTGGCCCTTGTGAGGCAATCCCCTCTATGTGATATAAATAGTTAGGCTACTGATATGACTGGATTTGCATGCTTCGAAGACTCTTCTAAAGTAGTATTTATATATTTATATACAAAACCTTTTTAATGAAAATTCACCTCTCCCACAATGGGCTCCTGTTCCCCCAGACCCACGATGATGATGCAGTCCGCCTGTCTGATGGAACGTTGAGTCCAAGGAGTCAGAGAACTGTCAGACTGATACAGAACAATTCGGTGGATGTCCTCTTGTTGACCCAACCAGCTTGACAAACGGTACTCATGAACACTGAAAAAGAAATAATAAAGTACTGTGAACAGTAAATCACAGGAAACAAAAAGACAACGTCTGACTAATTTTACTAGAAAAAAACTACACTACATCTCAATTTGCATACTATCCATCTTAAATGGGCTGCAATATTAGAATTAGTGCACACCAAATCATAGCACATTGAAAATAGCATGTCAAAGATGCCTTGATGATATTTCCGGTGGGTTTCAGTGAAGTTAAGTAAGCCCTATTAATGATTTTTTTAGGTAATGAAACGTCTACATGCAAATGTTACAATGGAGTGTTTTATACATACTTAAAAGTATGTTTTCCATTTCAAGTGAGGTACACACTTTTAGTGCATAGTATACAAGTACTGTATGCAACACTCACCTGTCCAAGGCTGCAGCACCTAGATGCTGTCTGATGATGTCACTGGTTAGAAGCAAAGTGGGGCCTAATAAAAACAAAATGAAGATAGTTAAGACTTAGCATCAGGTTAACTTTGAGACAAATTAAGGAGGGAAAAGAGACTAATAGCTGACCAATAGCACTGAGAGCATGTTGCAACTCCAGCGTGAAGGCAGTCAAAGGCACTTCCTCAGAAACAGGCAGAATGGTGACCGTTGACAGATTAGCAGCTGGGTTACCTGCTTCCCACTTGCTGGTTGGGGTGTGAAAACCCAGGCTACGCACTGTGGAGATCATTAATGTTCATCAGGAAAAATACAAAACGCAAACACACACAAATGTTTCACAAACACACACCTGATAGTGGATCATTCACTTGCTGCATGTTACCCAAGATTTTTTGCCCAAGAAGATGAATCAGACGAGTTACAACCTATGAAAGAGTGTAACACGTTAATAAATATGCAATATAATATAATTAGATGTGTAAATGACTGTATGGTCTAACCTGAGGGTATTTCCTCTTAATAGAGTTGAGAGCTCCCTCAGGCAGTTTGGCCAGTTCAGAGTCTCGGACTGCATGGACTGTAGTGGCTCTGTTCAAATGAGTCAAAGTTTCCACCTAACACCAACACACATACTTTAACAGATGGAAACTGCCGCAGCATTTGTTAAAAGAACCTACAAAAGGATTAAAAATTATTTTCTTTACTATAATGAAATTCTTAGTAAAGCCTTTATAAATAGTCAACAGCTTATGACTTGCTATTGAAACTATGTAGAAGGTGGTAATACAAGGAGAGGACATTCTTATTCTAAAGAGCATTTCATTGGATAAGTATATATATATATATATATATATATATATATATATATATATATATATATATATATATGGCCTTGAATAGGAGATGATTTCATCAATATGGGTGATTTTACCAAGGAGAGAAATACTGTACATTTAAAAATTTTCTTTGTCAACTTTTAAAAGTATCTAGCATACAGATGGGCTAAAAGCAGATACAGATACAGAAACAAAAACTTCAGTTCTAGAAAACTACTAGAAATTAGTAGTACCATGCATACATACATACATATATATCACCACTCACCACACCAATGAGGTCTCCCCGTCCATACTCTCCAGCAAGCTCTTTTTTCCCATCATCCTTCATGATGACAGAGCGCAAGCGGCCACTCAGAACAATGAAAGTGCTGTCTGACTTATCACCTTGTCTGAGAAAGACAAAAAAGAAAAATGAATGTATTACATGCAATTATACATGCATTCTCAGGTTATTATTCACATCAAAGAGCAGAGCAGTGACCTGAGATATTTAGATCTGGAACTGAGAGATTGTATAGGAAAAGTGTGCTTACCTATAGACAGCCCGTCCGGCTTCCAGTGCCATCCAGTCCAGGGCAAAGTCAATCTGTCGGACAAAGGAGGAGACCCTCCGTACCACTGTGTGAGCTACATGTAACACCATTCGAGGCTCGACACGCATTATCCTAGAGTTTAAGTTGTACAGTCGACATGTTAATCAGGGTTCTGATATCCGCTACTCAATTTGATACAATTTTAAAGAAAAAGTTTCTAATTCTTGTATAATTACTTTTCTTTTGCATAATTATTTGTATTATAATTTTTGATTTATGACCTACAAAAAAAACTAAAGGTGAATAAATATGTTGAAAAAAACCGACACTAAAAAAACGAAGAAGGTTTTGATCAACCAAAAGAAAACAAGGGGATAAAAGATCTCATTGTGTGGTATCTGTGCTTCATTTTCAGAAGCTTGTTACTCACTATATCACTGCTAAAAAGTATCAAATTATGATTTTTCCATATTTTAATCAGTTGAAATGTGCATAATCATCTTGAATTTCCTCACAGCAGGCAGAGAGTACATTTGCTAGAATTTTCAATTGCCTTAAGTGAAATTTGGTGCACATCACATACTCATAGAAGTGTGCTTTGGAGATAGACAGGAAGCAGCAGTCCCGGTGGGCACGCACAGAAAAGATGAGAGGCTCTCCTGTGAGAACAGCCAGGTGGCCCACCATCTCTCCAGGGTGAGTCACAAAAAGACATGTTTCATCTTCTCTGTCAATCTGTCTCTGGTACACATGAAGAGCTCCTGAGATGACAAACAGCAAGCTCACATCCTGTCACAGACACAAAGTAGAAATGGATTCACAAGTCAATTGAAATTGATAATTACAGAGGAGTCAAAGTGACGGGTAACTTCTTACCTGGTCTCCCTCACTTGCAACCACAGACCCCGCCTTAACTTGTCTCAGAGTCACCCTCTCTTCCAGAAGACTGGAGTCCTGGAGCACAAAGTATTTTTATACTACTATGGCAATATTCCAAATAGTAAACTTCAACTTCTCACTTTAGTAAAACAATAGAATTAATGTGGCCTGACCTGAAGCTGTATAATCTTGAGCAAGTCTTTCTTGGCAGCTTGAAAAATGGCATTAACTTTACAGTGGTGAATGTGGCTGGAGTGACCCCCAGTGTCTGAGTAGTGAAACACAGCTGAAGGAGAATGTTGCAGAGTCACCGACTTCTTCCTTATAGACTTCAGACAGGAGGAAAGATAAACACACACATGCAATGTACAGAATATGAACAAATATAAAAAATAAAACAGTTTATGGCTTCTTTGAATTTGTGATAGAATGATGCCAAGATACCTTATGAATGACAATAGGACTTGAAGGGGCATTCTCTTTTGTAATGCTTGTTCTGTCAAAGGCCATATTGTGGTCAGCTGTAGACCCAGCTGTAGGATAAGCACACATTACCACACTCAAACATGTTCATTATGAATGTATTCAAGCTAGGTAGGGATGCATGATATTTGGGGACCAAGTTACTATTTGGTATCTTGTAAAAGGTGCCTGGTGAAACACTACCATGTGCACTGTCAAAAGGGGTTGACAGTGAGCGAAACTTCCTGAATAAAGTGGTTGGACTTTCTGAATGAATGGGCTTACCACCATCTGAAAACAAAAGAGCAAGTAAGACCCACAGGCTGTCTTATAACTCTTAGTAATAGTTTTTTTTTATTATTATTAGGAAAATAATAGGAATCTTTGAACAAAATTTTACTGGAAAGCCATTCACCACAAAAAGTCTGCAGTCTGCATGTGTAAATACAGCAAATATATGCATTTAACTGCATGTCAAAGTAAAACATCATACCCTCTCCTCTGTATATCTGACTTGTGTCATTGTAATGGTCCAAGGACCTCTGTGGGACTTTGTCAGACACTTCCTCAATCGTTTGTGATTGTCTGCGTTGTCCTTTGCCTGGATTGACCTCTCCTACAACACCAACCACTGACACCAGTGGAACAGCTTGACTTTCCTACATGATGTGACAGAAATAGACTATTCAATGTATGCACTGTAATAAATAGCCTACTGTAATAGTGTAAAATATTTTCTAAAAGTAGAATGTGATTTATAGATAAACATCTAACCGGATTGAAAAGTTCTGTGGTCAGGCCCAGATAGTTGTGAAGGGCAAGAAAGGTAACTCTCTGAAGTCGCACCATGATAATCTAAAAAAAAAAAAAAAAAACATTAACAAAAAACATCGTCCTGTAATATGTACAATAAACAAGTATTTCTAACAACTTATTTGACTGGAGTCTTATTTTGTCTTTTTGTAAGTAATGGCTGCTGAAAATTGTGTTTTGCCATCACAGGAATACATTACATTTTAAAACATAAACGTTTAAAACATAACATTTGACAATATTACTGTTTTTACTGTATATTTGATAAAAATGCAACCTATAAGAGAATACGAGGCTTCTTTGGAAACATTTTTTTTTTTTTTTTTTTTTTAAGTTTCGACTACCACTTTTGAGGGTAGTGTATATTATGATTTAGATTATACCTGAACAACTCTGACTAGGGTCTCTGGGTATTTTTCGAAGACGGACTGGAAAGCCTGTGCAGGGAGGCGGAGAACAGTAGTTGGGGCTGCTGCTCTGGCTGAGACGGTTTTGTAGGGAGCTGGATATCCCTGTGGAATATGGGTTTCAAATGTGATACATAATTTAAACCTTCAGTGGGCATGAAAACAGGTCAAAATACAAACATTTGCATATCAGAGTGGGTAAAAAAGAGGCCATTTTTACAGTGATGACATCGAGGATGCTGAGAAGACTGTGAACACTGTCTCCAGGAAAAACGTGCTTCACCACAACCTCAGTCCCATCCTGAGTCAGAGAAAGAAAAATACACTTAGTCATAAATTGGTACATCTCTATAATAGGCAGAGCACAACCCTGTTTTCAGTAGGACAGATTAAAAACAGGTATATTGAGACTGTTTGGCTCTTACACTCTCATGGATGCACAGGTCAAGACGCCCATCCTGCACTACGAAGATGCTGTCATCGATGTCACCTGGGCGGAATAATCCTTCCCCTTGCTGCAGCTGCACAAACACCATATGTCGACACAGTTCCAGAAACAGAGGCTTCTCAAAATGACCCAGAACCCTGAGAAACAGAACATATCACAACTCATTAGGTGCCGAACAACATTGCCAGATCATTAGACCTTGGATAATGTGCACTGTTTATTATGGAAAAGAATCGATAGCTCTTGTAAGATGAAATGACAAGGTACCAACCTCACATTTTTCAGCATATATAGGACTTCAGAGGGCAGGTGAGAGCTCTGCATGTCAAATTCAGTCAGATCTGCTTCCAAGAGGGAAGAAGGAGGTTCTTTCGGTTGAAGGGTTGGTGGCTCCCTTCGGATATGCAGGATTCTGATCAAGAGATGGATAGGATGTTAAGATGCTTTGGTAGACATGGTTTGTTTAAAATGTGTGTTCGTTCTTCATCTGTGACTTTTCACATACTTTCGAGCTATTGACAGAACTTTTGTTCTTTTTCTGGTTCGCTTTTGAGATACTGGACCTGAGGTGGGTGGTGAGGACAAGGTCTGGACCTGAATGGCCAAAAATAACAACACTGTAATTTAAAAATCATCATATGACTATAATGTTAACCACAGTTTTGTTGAAAGTAACACACTGGGAAGTTCTGGTACCTTCCTCATTATCTTCCTGCCATAAAACAGCACTTTGTCTCTTTTTCTGAAACGATATTTAGGACCTTCAGTTTGCTCTTCTCCTGGAAAATCAAAAGTTGGTTAAACACTTATAAGAACCGTCTATTTCACATTTTTCACACAACAACAACATGCTATCTGTCTATATTGTACTTATTAAAACAAGTATAAACCTAGTGGTGAAAACACTCATCATTAAATCATAAATGAGCGCATACTCACCAGCCTTGTATCTTCTGTGCAAAAAAAAGGTAACAATACTGATAAGGGAAATTGCAACAGCAGCTCCAATCAACACACCAGTCCACTGTATTATGAAATGGGAACAAAAAAATTAATAAACTTTGCCTGCAAGACAAATATCATGGATTATAGACGCACTAAAACATGTGGAATTGTCATATACCATGGTGGTCTGCAACTGATCCTCAATGAAGTTCTGCACCCGAGCTTTGATTTCACTCCCAGATGGCAGTGCCTAGAATCCACAAAAATGCAAGACTATAAACCACACCTTACAGGAAAAGAGAGCCTGGACAAATACAACACAAAGGCAAAACGGCTAACATAAAGGTTACTGACTCAATCTTAAGTGAGGTTGATCTGGGAAATGTGGAGTCATCAGATCACAGTCTTGCTCAATCATTGTTTCATTGTGTAAATCACAAGACTAATGCTTTTGATCAAAGTCCAGTTTACTCTAATGGTGTTCCCTTTCAATAGTGTACTGCAAGTGACTTTCGTAGTATAAACAGCATGGCTTTATTCATGTATTCATTTATTTACAGACACTCACGGATACACATGTTAGCTATTCGTTTAAAATCAAAATCAAAAACCGGCAATGGCTTCGCTTTGAGATGTCTTACCGGAAATATACTGCACGTATCATCTTGTTCTTTCTCATCCATATCTTCCAGAGACGAGACAACAGAAATAAACACATTTGACACAAATTTCAAATCTAATTTCATAATAACTCTTAAAATATGCAATACCTATTTAAGTGACATAAAGTAATATCTGTACATGCTTAATCCTCAGATACCCACGGTTAATTACACAAGGTTAAAATAGTTGACTACCTATTTCTACTAAATATGGGTTAAAAATTCATACAATAGCAGCTCACTTTGCAAAATATGTCATAGCAACAACAAATGTGACTGGGAAAATATGCAATTTGATTCTGGACTGTTGAAAATGGCAGTGGTAGGGATTTTGTCAAAAAGACCTGCAAGAACCTGAGTCAGGGAACCATATGACACTGCCTGTCTTCCCTCACTGCAATCTGACACCGTGTGATGTGATTAATGAGACCTTCTAACAGGAGGAAAAGTCAAACGCTCAAAGCACAGTATAGTGTGTTGTAAACAGTTTAACTTAAGTGTGTTGCACCGAGATGAAGAATATTGTAAATGAGAGTTTTGTTGGTTTGAGAGGAGCTGATGCCGGAGGGACGTGGCTCTGGGTCTGAAGTAAACTCAGTTGTGTTGTTTACACTCAAGCCGCGGCTGTAAACACGCACTTGTAATCAAATAACGTTACCTTGCCAATCAGTGTAAATAACAAGATTGTAAAAACATTATTTCATTGTACAACGCGGAGATCCTGCGGGCAAATAATGTCTATGAATTAAATGGAAAAATACCTTTTGAACGGCGTTTCCAAACTCTGTTTTTGTCACTCAATGTACTTTATAGTCTCCCAGGGATTCCATTCACAATGTCAGTCACTGAATACACGTGTTGCCAGATCCTGTACGAAAAAAAATCCTCCCGGGTTGATTCAATATGCTCACAATGAGCCTCATTTGTGGATTTGGATTATCAAGAAAGGAGAATTGCTTAATTTCAGTGATCAGATGTTGTCTAGCATAAACCTAAGACATACATTTTGTTTAACTGTTGACATTTTGTTTATATATATAACCTAAATAAGTGAAGATTACTTATAAAACGAAATAAACTGTCCATCTATTCTAAACCATGTTCCAAACCAATACATTGATCTTCGGTACACACCTATTAGGAAACGGGTCGCACGCATTTACGAATTTACGACGGTGGCGCTAACAAACTCTGCAAGCAATGATGGTATATCTGCAGCGTGACTGACTGTAGGACATTTAACGTTATCACAGTTATGATTAGCCAAGCCCAAAATATTTCATAAGAAGCGGACATGGCAACACTGCCGAGGACGGACGTAGAGCCTCTAATCAATATTCGCTGCTCCTATTGGCTGTCTTCGTGCTGATCTGACCAATTACAGTTGATTTCTTTACTACGCTTAACGTGGGAATAGAGTGATCTTCTTGAAAGCACAGTAGCACACTGTTCAAGGTGAGTGTGGCTTTTTAATGATCTCTATATGATATATAATTACATTATACTTCATATGTGGCCAGCGACGGTTTCATTATTTTATTTTATGATTCCTGAAAAGTGAAATGAACGATTTCAACTACACAACTCTATAGCATTTATTTAACTTGAATGCAGTGAGACGACCTTCAAAAATATTATATTGTTGTTCATTTTGTTCTCATTCTTCCTTACTATACAAAAATACATAATTTATTAAAGATGACCGTTATTGTTTACTATTGGCGGTGCTCTACCAACATACAAATGCACATGGAGCATCGCCTGATCTGCTGCAACTTCTTCGTATGATACTATAGCAGCTAGTTTCTGCCCAAACGACATAATTACCACCGCTTTTTACTACTGTAAAATTATAGTCAATATTAATAGGGTATCACTCTAACAATGAGAAGGATTGCTTAATGCTGCACATGGGTGCCATAAATACATTTTTATTGAAGATACAGTAATTCAATTACAGAAATGTAATGAAATTGTGTAAAATACCATTACATTTACTGAAACAATGTTATGAGATTGTTTAAAATATAATTAAATTAAATAATGTTATGGAGTTGTTTAAAATAAATTGCTTTTGATACAGGTTATTGCTGCAGATAAAGCACTCTTAAATGGGGGTGCTGTCAGCGCTGACAAGGGGGCTCGTGAGAGGAGCTGACAGAATGGCGGAGTTCACAAGCAAGCGTGGGCCCAGGACATTCTACAAAAGCAGAGGTGCAAGACCCACTGGAGTCCTCACCTCAAGCAGAAAGTTCATACCTGTACAGGCCATGGTACCAGAGTTTGTGGTGCCTAACCTGGAAGGATTTAGCCTGAAACCCTACGTGTCATACAAGACCCCAGCAGGGACAGAAGAGCCCATGACTCCAGAGAAGCTCTTCAGTCAGGTGGTGGCCCCACAGATCGAAAGAGACATCGAGGAAGGGGTTTTCAACGTGCACAATCTTGAGAAATACGGATTGGAGAAAACACAAGAGGGGAAGCTGTTCAAGCTGCATCCCAAGAACTTTGTCCGTTAGATGGACTTTGTGTTTCAGTGATTTGCAATGGACTGTAAACAAACAGGTTATGTTTTGTTAGAATTTTCTATGAACAGACATCATCTAAGATTAAAACCATTTCATACTTGACTCTTTATGAGGAAGTTATTTAAAAACTACTGGAATAAAAAATGCCTAACCCTTAGCAAAACTGATTCATTGCCATTGAATAATCCTTAGAGCAGGGGGGTTTAAACTGGGGTCGAGGGGGACACTAAGAAGTGCTGGGGCTCCGTGGAAATGTTTACAGAAAATGTTTTAAAAAAAAATCTAATAAAAAAAATAGATATAAAAGAATAAATACAAGTTAGGTTAAATAAAGTAAATAAATACATAATAAATAATTGATTAAATAATAGATTAAAATAATAAATACAGTACTGTAATGATTAGGAAAAGAAAATGTAACAATGTAACTTAACAGAGACAAAATATTTTCCAAATAATATTTTTGCCATATTTATAATATTTATGTTTCACAATGCAAGTAAATCTATATAGATGCCTTTTACATTTTAGGATGAGGGTCCCTTACATGCGGATGATCCTATTTGGGGGTCGGTAGCATTTAAAAGATAGAAAACCCCTGCCTTAGAAAAACTATTTTACAGAAGAAATAAATGTAGACACTTGAATTTATTAATATGGTTATGGTTTATTTGTTATAAAATGTCTTGTCTATTCTCAGTGTAAAACTAAATTGGGAATAATCACACTAGAATAAACTTCTTAACATTTTCTAGCATATATAGTCAGAAAATGACATTTTTCAAAATTGCATGTATTTAATACAAAGCAATACTGCAGATGTTACAGCAGGATACTGTGTTGAAATATGCAGTCCCAAATAACCGCATAACAAAGCCTATCATAGCAACTGTGTTCAGGAAGAGGGGGTGGGTTCAGACGTCATCTGTTCTTTCTCTGGGCTCCAGTCCCATCTCCAAACGTGCATCATGTGGTCGTAGAAGGAGCAGGTAGCCATCAGGCAGGACAGAGACTGGGTGTCTCTGACAGGGCTGGTGAAGGGGTCTGGAGATGATCTTTTTTCGGGTAAAAGACAATATTCAGGTATGTGTTGTCCCGAGTCATCCTCCAGAGAGGTATCAAAGCTGGCAGTGGGCGATTCATACTGGATCCTGAGATGACCTCCAGACGCTGTGAGCCCAACGCTGGTTTGGGGAGGTTCCTGAGGAGAGGGGGGCGTGGAGTTGCTTAGGGGGAGTCTGGACCAGTCTGCTCCATATGCTAAAGAGTTGTGTAGAATATAAGAGGCCAGAACAGAACATGGTGCATCTTGTCCATCTACAAACGTGGATATTAGGGAGAAACCAAAAGTTACTATGAAGAATTGTAAATTACACTACAGTTAAAACGTTTGGGGTCTGTAGAGATTGTCATTTTTTGAAAGAAGTTTCTTATGCTCACCAAGGCTGCATATATATATCTGATCACAAAAAGAGTAAAAACAGTAATATTGTGGAATATTAGTACAATTTAAGATAACCTTTCCATTTTAAAATGTAATTTATTCCTGTGATGGCAAAGCTGATTTTTTTCTTTTTTTTTTTAGCAAAGCTATCACTCCAGTCACATGATTCCTTTGATCATTTCTGATCATTATCAGTGCTGAAAACTGTTGTGCTGATTAATATTTTTGAGGAAACCATGATATACTGTGTATATATTTTTAGGATTCTTTACAGAATAGAAAGTTGATTTGGAATGCAACCTTGCTGAATAAAAATATTTTTTCACAAAAAAAAAATCACTGACCCCAAACTTTTGAACGATAGTGTGCATATTTATCATTGGCATACACTGTGGCAAAGATTAACAGTCATTCTTACCCATAGCTTTCTGGCAGTGGAGAATATGGAAATCATTATGCATACATGCAGCTAGCAGCAGGTGCTCTTGACTGGGGTGCCACTTGAGTCTCCACACGCCGCCACCCACTGCAGTCTCATTCAGGGGCGTCTTCATGTTCCTCCCGTCCCAGAGCAACACATTCTCATCATAGCTACAAGAGGGACAAAACATGTACACGTCATACGCTTAAATATTGTTTTTGATGATTGCTTCAGCAGAAACTAAGGTAAAAGACTCTTTTCTCACAGACTGCAATGATGATCTTTGCAATAATTAACAATTGTTCTTTTAGATTTATAGTTCATGTTTTATATTTTCAGTTGCCTCCTACCTCCCGGTGGCTAGTACGTGCTCTCGATGCGGGTTACTGTGTATGCTGCATACTCCCATAGTGTGTCTGAAACAGGACAGTAGTATTTATTTACCATGACTGTGCATAAACAGCGTATAGAACATAATTAAGTGGACTCAAAGGCTAAAAGTAATTTTGGTTGATGAAACATCACAGCTACTGTCTCACCTCTTGCTGGTGAAGGTGGGGGAAGAGGGACCCATTCTCAGATCCCAGCCCTTTAGTTTGCAGTCATCACCACCTGATATGGCAATTATAAAAAGTAATGGGTAACACTTTATAATAAGATCCAATTAATGCATGAACTAACATTAACTAACAATGAGCAATACATGTGTTTATTAATCTTTGTTAATGTTAGTTAATAAAATACAACAGTTCATTTTTAGTTCGTGTCAGCTCAGGTCCATTAAATAATATTAACAGATACAACTTTTGATTTTAACAATGTATTTGTAAATGCTGAAATTATATTGAACTAATAATAAAAAAATATTTTTAATACATTAAGTATTTTTTATTGTTAGTTCATGTTCACTCACTAATATAGTTCATTCATTTTTTTCAATTATCAAAAATTATTTGTAATAGTTTTAGTTAGCATTGCAATAACAACACTAAATCAATGAAGATACAGATAACAGCACCACAGTGACAAAAAGTTCCTTTTGCTTGCTCGTTTTCCTCATACCTGAATAAACAATCTGAGTATCCCAGTAACTAAACGCTGAGATCCAGGCTTCAAAGTCGTGAGCTTTCCACTGACACACAGCAGTTAAACTGGCTTCCCCCAGAGACAGCACTGTGAGAGAGCCACTTGAGTCACTGGACACAACACGCACATCACTGCTGCAAAAAGACAGCATTAACCATTATATAGAGAGACAAATGCAATGGCAAATCATCAGCCCATCAATAATGAGTGCACCTTACCTCTCACCTCTCCCTGTGGACCAGTCTAAAGACAAGGCCAGTCTGTCAGGACCCAACTCTGCTCTCAACTCACACTCCAGACCACAGGTGCCCTGCTATTGTAAACACAGTCCAAACAGGCAAAACACACTTAATCAAGTAAAAGCAATAAAACATCTTAACATAGTGACCGATGCCTATAATGTTAGGGGGACTTGGGCCCTGAGCTGCAGGATAATTCAAAATGTATGTATTTTTAATATAATTTCTATTATTCATATTAATTATAATTCTGGTAATGCATTTCCAAAGACATTCCAGTGGCTTTGGATTTAACTTGAATTAATAATTGGTGCTGCTAATAGAGCTTAACTTTTATCATGTTTATCACAGTCCTTGTATGTGCATCTCCTAATGCAGATTGGTTACCTGAGGTTCCATAAGCTTGTACAGCTGGATTTCTCCACTTGCAGTGGCCATACCCAACAATGGACGTTCTGATATCGGCACATGACACCTGAGAAATTCAAATATAGCTATAAGAATCTGAGGTCCAGAGAGGTGGAGCTGGACATCATTTGGCTCTGCAGTGAGCACCACTTTCCATCACTGACCATCTGTCCATGGTGTTTCATTACCTCAGCCAGAGACTACTTACTGTAGGTGTGGAGAACGGATGGATCCACGCCATCACATACAATAAACAATATGCATAATATGTACACAAAATGTACAAAATATAACAAAACATATATAGAGAGTGTGTAATGGTGTAGGTTAAGAGTGAATTGTAGTGAGCAGAATGAATAGTGAGACTGCCTTACCACTTGAGGTCGAGGACAGCAGGAGTGTCTATTCTCTGAGTCTCTGTCAATGGAGGGATGAGCGATGGTTGCGGATTACAGTGAAACAGATAAAGTCGACCGATTCTGTTCAGGGCAGTAGAGTCTTCTGCTGTCTGTGGTTAACAGAAAACACCATTTCGAATTAGGCTAGAAGTGGCCAGTTGATTTAACTAATAATACCACACACACACACACACACACACACACACACACACACAACTTAGCTATAAAATGGGGACATTCCATAGACGTAATGGTTTTTATACTAAACTGTATATTCCCCTTGCTTACACTAACCCTACCCTTAAACCTACCCATCACACAAAACTTTCTGCATTTTTACATTTAAAAAAACCGTAAATTACTTTATGATTTACAAACGAGGACGTTTGTAAATCAAATCATATGAGGATTTTGGTAATTTCTGGGTACAATAGTTAAGTAGGTACACACGCGCACACACATAGACAGACAGACACAGACATTAATTACCTTATCATCGCCTTTTTGAAGTTGGTAAGTCCCACATGCCAGAACATGAGACCATTGTGGTAATGGGCACCACTCCACGGTATCAGCGCTTAACTCCGTGTCAAACACTTGTAGAGTTCGGGTTCGAGACTGCCAACCCATCGAAGCGGCTCTGCATAATATGAAGCAACTTAGAAATTAGAATTGACCAAGAAATAACTGTAACTGACCAAGAAATGACTGTACGCGTGCTGTCACTCTATAATCCTTGTATACAGCACAGCAGACCAGCTGTCAGTAAATCATTTATTTACATGTTATATGTTGAATTTCTATTACATTTCATAACTTTACTTCAAATACCAGTTTGCAGGTCATAAACATTTTTGTGTAACTTCGCCTTTTATCGTTTTTACGAGGTAAACAGGACATGAATGGTGCAACAACTTCCGGGTGCCTGATGTCTGACTGGCTGAGCGTTTAAATGGCGCCCTTGTTGTTAATGGTGAACAGTTCCTAGATGAAAAGCATGCAGTTTTCACTTTTTATGTGATTGTAAGGTAAATTACATCAGCATGGATCAGATTAACTCCGAGTCAAAATGTGTCCTCTGCACATTGCTGGATAAAAACGATCAGTCCAAGTATGTGTTTTTTACGCAAAAACGATCAGCAGGAGACATAAACATAGGGTGAGTTGATATAAATGTCATGCAGTGACAGCAGTTTGATGAGCTATACTCCATCTATAATTCATGTATAATAAATATAAATAATGTTAATTATAGAAGTGTTATTTTAGTATTATTAACATACTCTTATTAATATTTTTGAATTCGTTTTTTATATTTCCAGTTTTCATTTTAAGTTTTAGGAATTTTGTTATGTGTTTTTGCTATCTTTATTAGTTTTTCTTAAAAATAATTCTAATTAGCTTTAATTTATTTGTATTTCAGTTTTAGTTTTAGTATTTCACACCATTTCTAATTTTCACTCGTTTTTCATCCAATCAATTAATTATAAAAAATCTTAAACTTTGAATGTAAATCCTAAACTTTAATATATAATTGTATATATTGTGATGTCCTGTTTCTTATAGATTTACCAATGGTGAAGATGTTTGGAAAAAATGTCTTTCAGAGGAGATTGTGTCCCAGCTTGTAAGGATTTGTCGATGGGAGTCTTTCCACATGACAGATATTCCTCTTTTACAGCAATAATTCAAAGCTTTTTATTTCTTTACAGTTTAAGAAGTTTGCATTAAAGTCCACAGAGGATTATACCGTCAAGCTCAAGTGAGGATCTGTGAAAGAGTTCTTGATGAGTAATTGATAGTTTGATTTCTTTGGTTGGCAAGATCTTCTATCCTGTCTGAGAACACCCTCTTGTGTATCTGGACAGATGTGCATGTAAGACTGGCAGAGCATTTGTGAAGCTGCAGGAGGACAGTGCTATACTGCATCTAGGATCTGAACCTACAGACCTCAGTCTGTCTCTTTCAAAACTCACTGACTCAGAGGGAAGGACAGAAGTCAAGGAGCTGCTATTTAAAATGGCTGACAGCCTGCAACAGCTAGACGGTCAAGGCAAGCAAAGATGCTTTCAATTATTATAATCGATATACTTTTTAAATAATTAAACCCTGGAGCTAAATGTTTGATGTTTTCAATCATTTTTAGGTGCATCATCTTCATTTAGTCCAGTCAAGAAACCTCAGAAGAGGAGTTCTAGTAAGTTAAGGCAGTACTCTTTAAGCTTGTTAGTTGGATTTAGTCAAGTGGATTTAAATCAGTGGTTCTCAAACATGATTTAAAAATGATGTAAATTTAGTTACAGTATATTAACATGATTTTAAAAGTACACTATGTAACTTTTATTTTGTTCAAAATTAATTAAAATGAGTCAATACATCGTTCAAAGCGTGTTTTTGTCTTACTCTTATTCACGCCTATTGAAAGTGTTTATATCTTAGTATGGTTTTTGCGGGAAAGATAAATTGCCTTATGTAGCTCTAACAGAGTTTAAAGCATTATCTATTTTAAAGGGTCATATTCATCCGCAGTCACAAAGAGCCGAAGCACAACCAAAACAATGTTCTTCTGTATAATGCGTGCAGTTTTGTTTTTTAACCGTATGAAGGCCAAAAGTTACATAGTGTACATTTAATTAAAAAACTCAAAAAATAAAGATGTACAACATTAAACTGACATTATATTTTTGAGGATGTTTTAAAAGAGTACTTATTACAACAGAAGTATCGTGTCTGTGTGTGTAAGGAAGTAAGAAACAAAAAGAAAGTAAGTTTAGATGGGGGATCTTCGAATATTGTCTTGGACAAAGACTTTCAGTCAAAAATGTTAAGAGTTACTGATTTAAATTGTCTAAGCTCTTTTAAAATTACTTTTTTTTTTTTCTTTTTTTTTTAGAATTTGAACCTAGAGAACAGCACAAGGGTCCAATAGTAGTAGTTAGAAAACGTCTTCCTGGGGATTCTCTCATCAACCCTGGAACAAAAAGGTGAACTTTTTTTTTTTTTTTTACTTTAGACTCAAAAATATTGAATAAATCTGTGAAAATTTCTTTCAACTCCTGTTCACGGACCATTTCTAACCACTTTACAGAAAGAAACCTGCAACAGGTGTGGCCTTTGATGATGGAGACGATGAATGAGGTCAAGGTCAACGTGAGCTTATATTAAACATGAATGGTCTGTTTTTTAACCACCTCAACACTTACAGTTTCTAAAATATAATTGCATAGCAATTACACCATGAACTGTTTTAAATAATCATGCATTTATTTAATGTTTTGATTTATTTTTCTCTTTTAATTGTGTGGCATTTTTAAATGTGATAACTGAACATGTTTTATTATTCAAAAGACTGTGTATGAATAAAAGTCACAAAATCAATTGAACAATTTGATTTAATTATTCTTTTCTCCCTGTTAATATTAAAAACACCAGTTCACCCCAGTTAGTACAAGAGAATGGAAACGATAAAGGTAATTGAAAACAAGCTGAAAAGGTCCAGTCAATCTTGTTACAAGGGAACTCACCTGAACAAAACGTTCATAAATATTGAATCATATTCACATGAACTGAAGTTACATTCCAAAGCACTTACTAGAAAGATAAAACTAAATCACCTCCTTAACCATAATGCTATTTTATATGATACAGAACCACACTCATGTTTGCTGGTGTCTTAAATCACTGCACATGTTCATTTCCAAAGTGAAAAGCAGCTAGTACTGATCTTTAGTTAGGCTGTTGAGGTTCTCGTTAGCAGGAAATATATTTTGAGGAAAATATTTAGCAGGAAAGGAGACTGAGTGTTCAGAGTTCATTAGGTCAGTTTTCACATAGCTGGTCACAATTAATTTACACATTTCAAAAACTGCTTCATTTCCCTTTGGTCATCGTACATGGAAATGCACCAACTTCATCCGTCTTTGCTTCCCTTTCTTTGAGGAGCTCAAAAATATTGGTCATACTCTTTAACACAGCAATGTCAGAAAAATAAAACACCATTATAGTACTAAGTGCCGACAATTGTGCAAAATTCGTTAGTTAGACTGTCACCAAGCGATAGGACCTAACCATCATGTACATCACTGGCATGAAAGAGAAGCATCATTTAATTGCAAATAAACAACATAAATGGCTAATTTCAGGAAAAAGAAATTACACTTGTATTACATTACAGTGCAAACAAAATCAAAACCTGCTATTCAATAAATTAACATATTTCAAGGGTTCTCAAATATAATAATCAAGAGCAATGACCTGATTTCGGTCTATCTGTAATAACAGTGACTCAAAGTTCACTTTTGGCTTCACAGTGATAGAGTGACACTTATGAACGTTTCAACAGACATCTGGGTATTATGCAGCTTTTAACCGTTCGCGGTAATGCAACGTAAAAGACACCAGTTTCAATTACAATTCTTGAAAGAAAAAAAAGGAAAAAAAAAAGAATGGAGAAACCCCTGGTTCAGGAGACACAAAAGTCAGCACAAAACACTTATGCCGTTTACATTCAACTACAAGACCATAAACATCTCGATAGCAGGGCTTGTTCGGTCCGGTTCGACCAAAGACCTTTGAATCAGTCACGAGTCATTCACTATTGAATGTCCAATGTAAAAACTTCAATGAAGGTGCACAGGTACATTTGCATTCTTCAACAAGAACAACAGGTCTGTTCAAAACATTTAAGCATAGCAAAATTTCTTCAACCCACAACACAACAGGCTTGTCTTTTTTAGCATGCTTTCAATGCAGGTACAAATAAACAAACAAGGTCAGATTAAAGGGAAAAAAAAGATGTAGGCTATAGTTACAACCGTTTCAACTGAACATGATAATAAACAGTCATAAAAAGAACAAGTTGCAAAGGCCGAACCCATTCCTTGAGGGATGATTATGTTATGTTATGCAACACTACAATTAAAACAATTTCAATGTGTGATCAGTTTAAAGACAGTAAGACCATATTCAAATTTAAAGCGATACCAAAATAAACCATACGGCCGGTTTGTATCTGAGAAATACATTCTCTTTAATTCCCATCCAGCAGGCTTGAATATGAAGTACAGTAATACACGTTTCCATAAACCATCATCTCTAGAACTCCGGAGGGGAGGCTGTGGACGGAGAACCTCAGAGAACCACTCTCTGGCCGATCACGTTCAGGCCCCGACTGTGTCCGCATCTCTGTTTACAGTTCCCAGAAGAGCCGTTCTCTCGCTCAGCTACTGAAGAGCAAATGGAAACAAGAACAACCCCCTCACATGGCCAGAGAGATGGATCCTCTCCAGCGAGAAAAACAAACAAACACACAAACGTCTTTCACCACACAGACACGGGTCTGAACTTGAGGCTTTTTTTTACCATCTCTCCGTCTGTGAGATTAACAGCTGTTTCAGCACAGAGTGTCTGTATTAAAGGACAACTGTACCTGTGAGAAGGGAAAATAAAAATGATTACAGAGAAGTATTTTAAATAATGTAGTACAGTAGTCTTGGGATAAACAAAAACATATGATTGATATGAATACTTCAAAGTCCCAACCAGAGTTACCTAGTGGCATGTAAACTGGTGTATCACTAGTACTGCCAGTGCAGTTCTATTTACCAACAAATTACTCTTGATTTGGTTCTTTCAATGAACCAGCTCATCAAGGTCTTACTAGCTGTGTTGAGGCAAGTTGGAGCTAAACTTCTAGACAGTAACCCTCTAGCTCTAGTTTGGACACCCCTGGTCTGACAAATTAACTTCTAAATCACTTACTGACTGGACGTTTGTGATATTGTGTAGTTAAAGATTCACAAAAGTGTTTTATTGCAATAAACACTGTTTTAACGTACAAAAATAAACTACCATTAAAAAAAAAAAAAAACTTTTATTCAGAAAGGACAAATTACAAGAAGGTAAAGACTTATGTTACAACATATTTGTATTTCAAATAAATGCTGTTTTTTTTTTAAACTATATTCATCAAATAATCATGGTTTCCAATAGCCTGGAAGCCAGCCGAACTTAGTCCTGCCTACAACATTTGAACATATTCTGACTAGAATCTGAGTATGATGATGTCAGGCTAGGTTTCCACTAAAATATTCAGTAGTTTCAACTGTGATGATAATAGAAAAATGTTTCTTGAGCACCAAATCAGCATATTAGAATAATTTCTGAAGGATCATGAAACACTGAAGACTGGAGAAACTTCAGCTTTGTCATCACAGGGAAAATTACCTTTTATTTTAATTTCATTTAAATTTATTTTAATATTTCACAATATCAATGTTTTTATTGCCATTTTTATTTTTGATCAAATAAATGCAGCCCAGTTTGAGACAAGAAACTCTTCTAAACACTTCTAAATATTTAATAGCTTTGATCTTGCCTCGTTTTTTTTATTGTGAGATCAATTAATCATTACAAATTCATTTCTTTCATACACTTTTTTTGACATTACATCAGCCACTTTGATTCCTGATTCTGAATTCTGGGAGAAGCTCTTTGTTCTTTATTTCTTTAATAAAATAAAGATTTCTAATAACAAATGAAAATCACAACCCAAAAGTATAAAAGTAATAATTCTTATGCAGACTGTGCCAAGCAGATTTAATTGAATTATCTCATTAACTGAAATATGTTTTTTATGTCGCTGTGTCCCCAAGTCTTACCCTCTCTTCCTCAAAGCTGATCAATCCTTCGTCATCATCGCTCTCAAGTTCATCTGGCTCTTCACTTACAAGAGCGTTGAGTTCTGTGTTAGCAAGTCGAGGCCTGAGGATGCTTAGCAGCCTCTGCAGTGGCGACTGACCAGCACTAGATGGGGAACTTTCCTGCTGTTCTAAGTTATCACTTTGCTTTTTTGCAAAGTTAACAAAGACCTAACAAAAGAAAAATAAGATATTACTACTTTTTCTTGTTACAGTATATGCAGCTTTTGGGTTCATATTGTACACATTTAGTTCTTTTGCATCCATAAGATGGATTTTGACCAGCTGTCAGTCAAAGAAACTACCGAAACTTTCATTTCTTTACTCTTTCACTATTGCTGTACCATTTCTCTGAGATATACTTACGTTGTCCAGGGTTGTCTGGCTGACAGAATAATCCTCGATGCTCAGCACCTCCACCACCTGCTCCATTTTGCTAAAGACCTGAGCCAGAGAGATGTTCTCTGACTTCAGCTGGTACTGAATCTTGGTGTGGTGCCGCTCCTTAAGTAAAGGAATAAGCAGAAGTTTACAATTTTTACTGCAAGCAAAGCAAGCTCAAAATATACACACATGTAAACTAAGTTTTGTCAGCATTGCACAAAAACACCTTGTGAGAGCTACTTGCAACTTGCAACTTTCTACAAACATGAAAACTCATTGTCTAATATATTACAATCCAAACTGATAACATAGAGGCACTTGTATACTATGGCCATCTGTTTTGGAGAAATTTGAGCTGATGTATAGCAAATGCAAAAAAATATAAATTAAAACTATATATGTGTGTGTGTGTGTGTGTGTGTGTGTGTGTGTGTGTGTGTGAGTATTTATGTATATGCATGTGTATACACACACACGTATACAAAATTAGTTTTGCAAAACAAAACTTCCCTTCAATATATATTCTATATTCAGTACTGAATATTAAACATTTGATGCACCTTTAAGATGGCCTCTGGAAAATTCCTGTTGAAAAAACGTATTACTTCCTTCACGCTAGCGGTGGTCTTAGTGCGTACTGTTATCATGTATCCATCCCCAAATCTGAAACGAATATAAAAGAACAGTGTAGCACAAATGTGCACTGCACTCCTGAATCCCACATTTTAGTGGCTGAGACTTTTCAAACCTGTTTTTGAGATGCTGGATGCTTCCCAAGCACTTGAACCTGCCGTTAACCATGATGCCCAGTCTAGTGCACAAGGCTTCACACTCCTCCATACTGCAAAAAAACATGAATGAACAGTACATTACAGAATGAAAGGTCACAGCTATTAAAATTAAATACAAATCAGAAAACAAGATTTCTAGTTACCACACCTGTGTGACGTCAACACAACAGAACGTCCGGTCTTGATGATGTCAAGAATCAGGTTCCATAAGAACCGACGAGCCTTTGGGTCCATTCCTGTGGTGGGCTCATCCTATAATGACAAACAAGATCATGTGTATATGTGTAGACCCGCTCAGGGTAATTAAACACAGCTTAGTCGCAAAAAAATGTCAAAAACTTTTCACTTAAAAACGAGACAAACTGATTAAGAAAACGATTTTTGCAGTGAGAGTGGAGAATGTTAAGGGAAGAGTGACAGGCAGATCTAACCAGGAAGATGAGTGAAGGGTATCCAATCAGAGCAATAGCTGTAGAGAGTTTGCGTTTGTTGCCTCCACTGTAGGTGCCGGCAGGTTTGTCAGCATACTTGGACAACTCCAACTTCTCCAGAGCCCACTGAACCACCTTCAGGACACAAAGTGAGAGCAAATGAGGGTGAGATACTGTAAAAAGATGGTAGGAAAAACTAATTAAAAACATTTTATTCTCGACAGTAAGGACAAATCTAACAATAAACTGCAGTTAATATTTATAGATTGCTAAGTGCTTTTTCAAGCTGTATTTAGAGTTCAGGAGCTCCATACTTGACTATCACTGATAAGTGCATGACAATCATTTACAGAATTCTGTGTGACTGCACAGAGTGTGTGTGTGTGTGTGTGTGTGTGTGTGTGTGTGTGTGTCCTCACCCGTTCCTCATCTTTCCAGGGGATGCCGCGGAGGCGTGTGTACATCTCCAGATGTTCTCGAGCAGTCAGGTCATCAAACAGAGCGTCAAACTGGGGGCAGTAACCGATGCTCTGCTGCACGCATAAAAGCTCCCGCAAGATACTGCAGGTTAATGAAAGACACATACGGACTAAACCATTTACACTAGCAGTATATATACAACAATTAAATAAGAAAGCATAAGAAAGCTTTAAAGCAACAACACAGAAATCTATCCATCCATTTACCATCCATACATACTCCAACACTGGTAGTCAAAAAAACTGGAATAATTATGTTTTTAAAAAAAATGTTTTTCAAAGAAATCTCTTATGGTCACCAAATGGTCGCTGCATTCATTTAGATGAAAATTCAGTAAAAAGAGTAATTTAGTGAAATATTATTACAATTTCAATGAATGTTTTGTATATGAATATATTTATATATATATATATATATATATATTTTTTTTTTTTTATATATATATATATATTTTTATATATATCATTTATTTTGGTGATGGGAAAGCATTCTTCTTGTTTTAAACCTAAATTAAACAATATTTATTGGAGGTTTATACTTAAAAGATTTACCACAAGGCTAAAACTTATCAACTTAATTGAAGACATATGCTATATTCTGTCAAAAAATACCTTGTATTTTCAATACCGAAAATTAATTAAATGGAGAACATTCAATAGTGTCGTTAGCATAGCAACATGCTAACATCAAAACATCCTTACAATAAATAGGTCAATTTAAAAATAATAATAATTGAGAAATAAAATGTTCTAAGATAAGACTTGTTTGGGCAAATTGCTGCTTCTTGTTTAATACTTAAATGATTGGTTTATGCTTAAAATATAACAAACAGAGTAAAAGAAAATCAACTTTGTTTAAGTTATATTCTATATTCTTCCACAAAAAAACTGGCATGACATCAGAGGTGTTCTGAATGTAGCACCTGTGTCCCTGGATAAAGGCCTCTCCCCCCGTTGTGCTCTCGTCTCCTGTCAGCATTTTGAAGGTGGTGGTCTTTCCTGCTCCGTTCACTCCCAGCAGCCCGAAGCATTCCCCAGGACGGACCCCCAGACACAAGCGGTCCACTGCCAGGATCCGGCCCATCTTACGAGACTTGTACACCTGTAGGGAGACGCATGTGCAAATTCTAAGATCTCTACGCAGGGTCTGAGAACATCAGAACGATGGGTTCAGGTCTAATCAGACAGGGTTAAGGGAAAGTTTTTAAAATGTCATGGAGTGCCTGACCTTGGTTAGGTTGTCGATCCTCAGCATGTCATTGTCAGCGTCTCCCCTCAGCACTCTGCGTCTCTCACAGGCCACATCAACATCATCGTCCTCAACCGGCTGGTTGCTGACAGGCACTCTCCTTCAATCAGATGGAAACAGTGACCTTTAGAAGTTTTTCATTTTCAGCTGTCAAAGAGAGAGAGACAGACACACCAGACACACACACACACACACACACACACACACACACACACACACACACACACACACACACACACACACACACACACACACACACACACACACACACACACACACACACACACACACACACACACACACACACACACACACACACACACACACACACACACACACACACACACACACACACACACACACTTTATACAATCACACACTCACTGGGCTTTCCTGAGGAAGTTGTACTGGCACAGAATTGTAATAAGAAAGCCAACGAAACCCTCAATGGTCATTGCCACCAGTCCCCGTGTCACAATGTCCCATTCAAATGGAGACTTCACCTTATCAAACTGGCCTGCAGGGAAGAGAAGGCATTTAACCATTTGAAAAAGGTAAGAAAAGTCCTCAACAGTGCCCTGAGATGGGGAACACACAAACACACCTATCTTGGCATAATACTCATTGATATACTCATTATAGGCCATCTCCATCAATCCATGACCGAGGTTATAGTTGGGAAAGATGAGAAAACAAGACTTCAGATAGCTGTTTACCAACTTCAGATCCTGTGAGGTAAAAGAAAAAAAAAAAACAGTAAAAAATACATTTGCAAATACTTTTATATTTGCAGCTCCCCTACAGAGAATTTTTTTCTGAATGGCCAGTCAATAAATAAATATTAGAAATAGAAATGTATATACAAATATACATTTTTATATACATACATACATACATACATACATACATACATACATACATACATACATACATACATACATACATACATACATACATACATACATACATACATACATACATACATACATACATACATACATACATACATACATACATACATACATACATACATACATACATACATACATACATACATACATACATACATACATACATACATGGCAAGGCAAGTTTATTTATATAGCACATTTCATACACAATGGTAATTCAAAGTGCTTTACATAGAAGAAATTAAAATAATCAAAAGAAATAAGAATAATTAAAACAGTTTAGAATAAAAAATAAAATAAACTACAGTACAAACAGTCGGACGAGCAGTGGCACAGTGCTCATTCAGTAAATGCATAGGTAAACAGATGTGTTTTGAGTCTGGATTTGAATGTGACTACTGTAGGACCACATCTGATCTCTTCTGGAAGCTGGTTCCAGCTACGGCTGGCATAGTAGCTAAAAGCACACTCACCATGCTTAGAGTGAACCCTTGGTATTTCTAGCTGATGTGATCCTAGTGATCTGAGTGATCTGTTGGGTTTATATTCAGTGAACATATCTGCAATGTAGGTCCTAGCCCATTGAATGATTTATATACCATTAATAATACTTTAAAATCAATCCTAAATGTAACTGGGAGCCAGTGTAAAGACCTGAGGACTGGTGTGATGTGTTCATATTTTCTGGTCCTGCACAGAATCCTGGCAGCAGCGTTCTGTATGCGTTCAGCGTTCTGTATAACTCATTTTGATTTATTTACAGGGTATTTAGATTCACTTATTAAATATAATTCAGCAAAGGATATGGGGCTGAGTGTTATCTTCATTTACAGGACATGTTTGTAATTTGAATGAGGTATGAGAAAATGGTCTGCCATTTTTTATACAAAAAAATAATAATTTGAGAATGCAAAATTTTCCACTTTGAGAAATAACATTAAATAAATTAGCCAAAAATCAGACATTTAGGAGATTTTCTTTCTACAGAAATTTGATTATGTTCATTTTAAATTACATAATATTTTACCAAACATCTTTAATCATTCAGTCTAAATGGAACTTGTGTCTTGCTATTGCTTTTAAGTTTGGTTTAAAAAAGCTAAATGACACCAGTTAATAAACTATATACATGCCACGAGTGATAAAAATGTATGATGCTAAACAATTTCTCTCTCTGATGTACCTTGTCATGCTCAAAGAGCTGTAGGAGGAAAGTGGCCACCGTGGCTGTGATGCCAATGAAGAGATTAATGACTATGAGGAAAACGTAAGCCGTGCTGGGCACCTCGAACCAGAAAGAGGCTGGATACATGATGGGGGTTATAGACCAACTAGAAAGAGAGAAAGGGAAAGGTCACATTTTATGTGGGATTTAAAAACAATTATGTCACTCCATGTCTGACTTAAAGTCTTCATGCAGAAAGAGCTTACCCATAAAGGAGGAAGAGAGAGAGCACTGCTGGGAAATTCGTAGGTGACGTGTATGCAGGAAGGTCGAACACAAACAGAATCAGGACACAGCATGTGGCTGGAACCAGGTAGTTCAGCTAGCGAAAAAAGGAAAAAAGAAATATGTGTGTAAACCAATGTAGCCCTCAGGACTGTTCTTGTTTGTGAATACCACATAATCTCTCCTTCACCCTACCATGTCCCATATGTAGTTTGCTAGCCAGTAAGTGACAGGGTCACATCCGCTGACAAACTGAAGGTGTTTGGCCTTGGTGGATTTTTCTGCTACCAGGAAGACCACGAAGCTCGCTGGCACAAAGGACATGGCTACTATGATGAAGATGGCAATAACCACATCAGTGCCCTGGAGCCTAGAAGGAGATGAAGAGCAGATATTAAACCAGAAGGAGCTTTTTAAAAGAGCTATTTTTCTGTAAAGGGCTGGCTCTCAACTCTGGAACATATTGCCAACTGAAATAAAACAAAAAAAAAGCAGTGCATGACAAAGCCTTTTACAGTGATGGTTAAGCTAGCATTGGCTTAAGAGAAACCAGAGCTGTACACAGATGAAATTGATTAAATCAATTACAATTTTAATTATCCACCTTATTTTTCAGGTAAGCATGCCATTTGTAATTTTTAATGTGCCTGGCTTCCGGTCTCATTCCCTTCCAGTTATTTTTAGCTGTACAATACAGCCGACGTGCAAACTGGTGTTTCTTACCATATTATTTTTATATTGTGTTAATTATAAAGATGCTGGTTTGTAGCGCAAACAGTTTTACAGTTTTCAGCACTTTGATATATACTTCTCGTTATTTCTCTGTAGCGGCTAATAAATCGCTAAAAAACACTTACTTCCGCATTGAAAAATAAGATGGATATGTTGGCAAGGTTGTGTATGCATGTATGTATGGGTATATTAAATTAGTGAAAAGTGTAAACCAAAGGGAATCAGGGTTGGTAGGGCTGGTAGTATTTTTTTAAGAAAAGCCTTTGAGCCTTTAAGAGATGCAAATAAGCATATGCCATATTCTTCGTGCACAATGCATATTTTTCAGCTCTTTGGCTGGAATGTTTTTTTTTTGTACTGTTCTTATTTATCATGTGTTTGTTAAATAATTTATCTGTGCACATCACTTTTTTTTTTAAATCCATGTGCCCTAATATTCTATAATCAAAATAACTTTCCCTCCCATTTGAAGTGTCATCTCTTCTCTTCTCTGATGACGTGTTTACTGGCAAGAAAAACCTCACTCACATGAGATCACAACAATAGCAAACCACTATCATGCAACGATCCAATCAACTCTCGATGAACAAAAATAAAGTCACGCCTTTTTTGTAATTTGAGAAGCTGTTCTCTCGGCTATACGTCACAATAGGAAAGAAAAGTCTATCACTTCCATTTCATGTCGACTTAAAATAAACTAATAAAAAATAAAAAACAAAATCAATGAGTGTCTGAGGGTTGGAACAGGAAAGTAAGACTTACAGATAATCCAAAGAAAGACTGGCACTGGTTCTGTTCATGGGATGATTGGTCACTGTGATGCCTGTGAACGTGAGCATATACAGGATTTTTAATGCAACTAAACAATCTATATGACAAAAACCAACAGAATTAAGATGACTTAAAAAGAAGTCAGTAAAACACGCACAATTACAGAGAAAGAACACAGCCAATCAAAGTTTTCAATCAGTGTTTCTACATAAACACTAACAGCTAATTCAACCTGTGAACTCACCGTATGCAGCAGGGTTTCCCTTACTACTGGGCAGATTGGCTCTGAGGATGGCATTGTTGAGGACATTTAGGTAAGTGGGCATACTGTGATACCCTTTGTTATTGTAAAGCACCTGCAGATCAAGACAAAAACATTAAACCTCTGATAAAATATTAGTTTTAAAAATGATTCGGTATAAAGGGTAAAGATGCTCTGACTTGCCTGTGAGGATCGCCTCACTGCTATTTTGCGCACCATAGGTTGCGCTTTTCTCCCGAAGGACGCAGGGACAGATTTCTGAATGTTTCCTACAGTAAAGCCTCCATATCTACAGGATAAGAAAAAATAAAATAATTTTTGAGTTAATTTGAGAGGTAAAAAAAGTATTAATTTAAATATGGATGAGAATTGGCATGAAATAGAAATTCATTTATTTTCTAAATGCATCTTTTTGATCTTATTGTGAGCAATTCATCCATGCATGTTTCATAAAAAAAAGAAAAAAAAGGCCGCCCTACATTTTTTTTATTTTTATAATCTATTTGCTGAAGTAGCAACAGAACTTTTCTTCCGTATTGAGAGTGACGTACATCTGTTACATCAAGACTTTATAATTATAAATAGTTTTCCTTGATGTCTAGAAATAAGAGTGTTCAATACACTATATAAACAACATCCTGATCCAACCAGTCCAAAAAGTCAATTTATCGAAACTGAAATGCACAAACTGCTCATCCAGAAATCAATGGTTTGCAGTGATGTCATTAGGATAAATACACATTTACAAATGACCAATGATATTGTACCATATTACAACATATTCAGTATTCAGCAACTTGCCCTGCTAGGTCACTTTGCTTGCATTGCAAAGACGCTCATTAAAAAACTGCACTGAAAATTGGACCAAGCAGCAAACCCCCAAATTCAGAGTAAGCATTTCACATTAAGAGGGTGTTTATATAAAACTCTTAAAGGTACAGAAGCAAAAAACAGCCATCTTAATTCTAAATCTCCCTGTTACAACTAAAGATATAAATTACAATGTCTGTGGAGTAAAATACTTTGACAATACTGGACCTTAGGAAAATAAATACACCCTTTCAGAAGATTACCTGTGTAATCTGAGACGATCGGAGGTGTACAGGAGATATTCGGACACGTTGCGACCTGTGATGTCCACCAAGATGTCTCCGGTTACTACCTTCATGAGGGGCGGTCGGCCCCCGACTCCACTGGGGCAGGAGAAGCCTGTGCCCTGCATGGAGCAGATACAGCGCACCGGCTCTCGGATGGTCAAGGGCAGCGTGGGGGAAGACGTCGCCATCTCTGTGGGAACAGCAGGGTGAGAGGAACAATACATATTTCACAGCCGAGTCGGCACACAGGATTTTTCAGAACAATCTTCATTATGCAAGGACAATACATTTTTCATTTTTAGCATTAGTCAGCAGGTGTGCAGCACAGGAATTATTTTCAGTCATTCCTGAAAATAGCTCCAAAGTTTCATAACTTTCAGTATGAATCACTATTTCTCTTTTAGATTTTTTGGCTGCAATCAGTGTTCATTTTTTTTGTCAATATTTCATCATATTCATTTATTTTTGACAATTTTACTAAACATTACTAAAATTACATCTAGTATTAATAGGATACTTCACCCAAAAATAATGTATACAGGTTTGGAACAATTTAACTTTTTGGGTGAACTATCCCTTTAATATTTGATGAAAATTTGCAGAATTAAACCAAATTAAATTGATCAAATGTGAAAGTTAATTTAGTCAAATGAAAGTATTACTTATAACATTTCTAATTTTACAAAATACTTCAAATAAATGTTGTTCTTTTGAACTTTCTATAAAGCAAAGAATCCTAAAAAAATGAATCACGGTTTTTACAAAAAACAAACAAAAAAAAACACCACCAACAACAAAAAACAAACAAACAAACCACAAAACAATGTTTTAAACATTGATAATAACGAGAAATGTTTCTTGAGCACCAAATCAGCATATTAGACTGACTTCTAAAGGAAAATTCAGCTTTGCATCACAGGAATTAAAATTCTATTTTGAAAACGGTTTTAAAATAGAAACAGTTGTTTTAAATGATAAAATTGCTAACATGTAGATGCATATTGAACCATACACCTGTAAGCACTGTAAACTCTGACCTCGGACAGTAGTAGGAGGAGCGGCAGTGTAGTTCCAAAGGCCATCTTCAAAATGTGCCTCTGGGTCATCAGAGGGGGCAGGAGAGGGTGGCGGGGGCACAAAATTTGATAAAGGCACACCCTGTGTGAAGGAATCCAGGCACATAGAGTCAAAGTAGCGGGCTGCTAGGGTTTTGGAGTTGTTGGCATATGGATTCAGAGTTTGAGCCAGTTGGTCCAGAGTGCTGTTGAAGGGAGTTTTCAGGACACAAGTTGCACCAACTCCAGAGGGTAGACGCAAGGTGTTAACAATCCGCTGTGGGCCTGCGTCTGGAGAAAGTTTACTCCTGAAGCAAACAAAGGTTGAGAAGGATTGAGAGAGATGATGTGTGTGTGTCTTCATTTTAATTTAAATACAATCAGCAACAAAGAAGTCTTTAGATATTTAAAATGTTATTTTACTGTACAATGACCTTGTGGCTGACCTGTACTGAAGTCTGTCTTCATTGGCATAAGGGATGAAGTTTCCACGAGGCTGTGTGTAGTTGTGATACTGAGATGGGGACAGAATCAGGGGAGGAAGGTCACCTACAGAACCAAAGAGAGACCATCAGAATAGCCTTCACTCAAGCCTAATTAAGATCTGCATCATTTTAGTGCCAGATAACAAATGCTCTGATTAAATCATTAAATTAATCTCCATAATGATATAATAAAAATGAAATTAACCAGTAAAATTGTTTAAAAATAAGTTAGTGGTTCTTTCAATTGGAAAGAAAAAAAGAACAACATTTATTTGAAATAGAATTCTCTATTTTAACATCATAATTGTCTTTACTGTCATTTTTGATCAAAACCTTTAATTGGTAGTTTATTCAATATTTTCCCCTTGAATTTCCAACAAAAATAACTATATTGTGATGTATAACGTTAAATACCTTGATATAAAAAATGTTCAACACTGTCTTTATTGATTTTAGAAACATTAACATTAAAACAAACGTGTGACCTTTCAAACGTGATTACGTAATGCATGAATGAGAGCTAGTGCAAGATGAGCATTTGTGGTTAAAAAGTACTTTTTTAAAAGAAAATGACATATTTTTTCTTTAGATAAGACCCGTATTCCTCGGATGAGATCACGTAGAGCCTTTTGAAGCTGCACTGAAACTGCAATTTGGACTTTCAACCAACTGGTCCCCGTTTAAGTCCACTAAATGGGGAAAAATCCTGGAATGTTTTCCTCAAAAACCCTAATTTACTTTTGACTGAAGAAAGAAAGATGAAAAACATCCAATAACATCTTGGATGACATGGGGGTGAGTAAATTACCAGGACATTTTTATTCTAGAGTGAACTAATCCTTTAACAATATATGTGAGTTTTTCCAAAGCCAAACAATAAGCAATTCCTATAACCATTGACATTGATATAAAATTACAAGGTGCCCTGTGTGCTTCTTACCAATCTCAGGCACAGATAGAGCTACAGTCATGGCCACACAGACGAAGAAAGCAGGCAGTAGGATCTGTGAGAGAATGCCCTTGGTGTTCCTCTTCGCACAGTGAAACCTTTTCACTATCAGCCCGTGAAACTGCCGAAGTTTCAGCCACCAGCCCTCAAGCTTAAAGCTGCCTTGGCCGTCCAGTATTGGCGTCTCCGGAGAGGACTCTTCATCTGGAACACAGAGGGTATATGGTACACTGAGCGGTAGGTAAGCACTTTATCTGTTACCTCCAGGCCCTTCAGAGATGCACTTGTCTCAGAAAGAATTCTGCTTTATGTGTCCAGAAGCCGCAAACAGCAATAGACAAAATGTTCTTTCTAAAAGCCATAGAAAAAGATAGAACCACAAAAAGAACTGGTTCCTAATAAGTTTCTACCAACACAACAAACAACTGAGCTATAAATTAAGAAAATATGAATAATTAGGTCTCTCATTCGATTAAACATTTTAAAATATTAAATAAAATGAATTTATTAAAACTTTTCTGTAGTTAAATGCAGAAAAAAAGAAACCGACAAAGCTAAATAAATGTTTAATTATGTTAATAATTTGTTTCTAATTATTAGTTCTAATCAGCTATGAATGTTCAGTTTTTTTTAGAAATTACCATGAAACAGTTACAATGTCAAAGTGAATAAATGTGTTAATAACATAAATAATTAAATCACACTGAATAACAACAATAATGATCAATAATCAGGGCTCTCAATCAATGGAACTTTTTTTTTTAAATCACACAGACTATGAAACAGTTACATTGTCAAACTGAATAAATGTGTTAACATAAAAAAACTATTAAAATCACATAATAATAATAATAATAATAAATAATTATGGCTCTCAATCAATGAAATAATTTAAAAATACTTAATAAAATGTATTTTATAAACGTTTTCTGAAGTTAATGCATTTAGTTTTTTAATAAGGAAATAAATAAGGCTAAATCATTTGTGTAAATAGGTTAATTTGTTTCTAATCATTAGTTTTAATCAGCTAAAAAAAAAAAGAAATCCCACAGAGCAGAATTAAACAGTTACAATGTCAAATTGAGCAAATGTGTCAATAACATAAAATAATAATAATTAAATTAAATACATAATCATTATTATTATTATTATTATAAATAATAATAATAATTATTATTATTATTATTATGCTATTTTCTTCACCTCGGAGACTGGCCGAGTCAGGATCCTGGACATTGTCAAACAGAGGGCAGTAGTCTCCATAGAAGTCAGAATAGAGGCCCCCTTCATCCCCTCTCACTGAGCCCAGAGAAGAGCCGGACTGTAGGGACGCTTGGCTTGGGCTCAGCCTGGAGCACATCATCAGGTTACTGAGCTCCACCTCCGGCCGGATTACGGCAGCAGCTGGTGCCCCCTCACACTGTGGCCTTCCTAAAAGATTAGAGGGCTTCCCAGCTGACGCTCCACCGGGAGAGTCCTTCATATCTGACAGAGAAAAAGAGAGAGATATGAAATATGAATCAAATCTCATGGCTTCAGATGCATTGCTACAGCACTCTTCAACATCTAACCTGCATCGCTGTTCTCCAGTGATAGATCCTCTTCTGATACTTTCAGAAAGACCTCCTCCAGTGTGGTGTCCATCACACCAAAGCTGGTCAAGGCCAAGTTGTCCAAACTCTGCTCCAGAGCCTGAAGAAAATTCACCCAACATAAGTGCCCATCAGCAAACGCTTCATATTCAAATGAATAAAGATTTGATGATATCAAACTGTGTCTTTCGAACTGTCTTAAAACATTGCTAGAGTGTACCTGAAACAGCCTCTCAAAACAGCCTTTCTTGACAGCCTCTGACGGTAGGACATAAGAGAGCTCAGTGTTGGAGTCGGACACCAGCAGGCAGGAGGCAACATACTGACGGATGAACTGCGTCACTCTGCTCTCTGAACATGGAGATATCGAAGAGGATGGAGACTGGCTTGACTGATCTGAGAACAAACAGAAACATGATGTTGGGCCACGGCAGATGAAAGAGCAGAAGAAGAACTAGAAGATATTTTTGCTGCTCTTTTGATCTTTTAAAACATCAAACAATGAAAGGAGGAACAGAAGAATCATAAAAAAAAATTACATAAATGTTCAGTGTTTTACATGTTTATATATATATATATATATATATATATATATATATATATATCAAGGCTGTTATTAACTAAAACAAACATTTTTGTTAATTGAAATAAAGCTGATATATACATACATATACATATACATACATGTATTTATATGTATATGTCTATATCAGCTTTATTTCAAATAACAAAAATGTTTAGGTTTTAGTTAATTTTAGAATATATCAGGGAATTTTGGTAAATTTATTGACAAGATAGTATTGGGAGAAACTTGGGGAATCAAATAGGGAAATGATCTGAGCTGGACTCAAACTCGCAATGCCCACATGACGGCTCAGACATAAATAATTCAAATTTTCAAAAATGTGCAAGTCCACAAATGAGGATACCTGCAGTGTGCGAGTCACTCTGTTTCTTGACAAGTGTTAGTTTGTAGCCGTCTCCATATGTGCTCTTGAGGAACAGAGGAGAACCGCAGCACTTGAGCTTGCCATGAGAGATGATGGCAATCCGGTCTCCCAGTAGATCAGCCTCATCCATGTGGTGAGTGGAAAGCAGGATGGTGCGACCTGCTCACACACAGATTCTAGTTTTGGACTGATCATGTATTTGGAAACTGATGCAACAGACACTACCATTTAAATGTTTGGGGTCAATAATATTCCACAATATTAATGTTTTTACTGTATTTTTGATTAAATAAATGCAACCTTGTTGAGAATAAGAGACGATTCACCCCAAACTTCTGAACGGTAGTGTATTTATCATTAGTAATGACAGGATCACCTTGTTTATATTTAAGGATGAGGTCCCAGATTGCTCGACGGGCATATGGGTCCACTCCTGCTGTGGGTTCATCCAAAATCACCGCGCGAGACCCACCTACAAACGCAATCGCCACTGACAACTTCCTCTTCATCCCCCCAGACAGAGTCTGAACCAGGCTGTGACGCTTGTTGGACAATTCAAGATCCTCTATCATCCTGCGAATTTCAACACACAGACTCTATGAACTCGGGTATGGGTATGAATGAGTAAGTGTTGGTAAAATGCAAGTGCGTTAACCCACTTGTCCATCTCCTTGCGAATATCTTCCTCAGCCATGCCCTTCAGACGCGAGTAGAACCACAGGTGTTCCTCCACACTCAGCTTGTCAAACAGAACATTGTGCTGGGGACACATGCCCAAATTCTGCCTGATGCGCTCCATCTCTGTGCGGATGTCATGGCCGTATATGGTGGCAGAGCCAGAAGTGGGTGGAAACAGTCCTGTGAGAATGGACCTATGAAAGATTCATTGGATAATAAATACATTTTCTGCAGGACACTTCAGTTTCATACATGCATCCAATTTCAGCTAGTAGGGTATGACTGTCAGCCTAAAAAAAAACACAGTATGGGTTCAGAGGGTATCAACCATTCTAACACACTACGAAACACAAAATTCTAACACTCACATAGTGGTGGTCTTGCCAGCCCCATTGTGTCCCAAGAAGGAGACAACCTGGTTCTCATGCAGGTTTAGGCTCAATTTGTTTAAGGCCAGTTTTCTGCCTGTCTTGTAGACTTTGGTCAGTTTGTCTATGCATACCACCAGCGGCAAGTGACTGGGTTCTTCTTCAATTCCACGAGTTTCCTCTGAGCAACAAATAGAGATAAATTTAATAGCAAGCTTAAAATTTCTCACCAATTTACATTATTTTAAGCTGATAATGTAAACTAAATTTAAAATTTTGAAAGACAAACTTTGTTTACTTGACAAAGCATTGTCTGAAATTTTAAAATTGTATTAAAGTTTGATGGTCAAGATGGACAGAATGATAGTTCTAGATGGAATAATAGTTAGAAGGATAGAATAAAAGAATGACAGAACACTTGAATGATAGCTTGATTGATAGAATGAACAATATAACTCAATAAAGAAATGATAGAATGATTGATAGAATGAAAGATATATAGAATACAAGAATGATAAATAGAAGGAATGATAGAACGAACAACAGATAGATAGCATGAATGATAGAACGAATAATAGGATTAATGATAGAAAGAACGATAGAACTAACGATAAAATGATAGAATTAATAATAGAAGGAACAACAGAACAAACGATAGAACGAACGATAGAGCAATTGAATGAACAAACGAATGATAGAACAAATGAACAAACAATAGATAGAACGATACATAGAACTAATGATAGAACAAATGATAGAAAGATAGAAAGAATGATAGAACAAACAAACAATAGATAGAATGATAGAACTATAGATAAAACGAATGATAGATAGATGGAATGATAGAACTGATCAAATTAATGATAGATCGATAGCTTTGCAAGCACCTTATATATATATATATATATATATATATATATATAAAAAAGTATGTTGGATTGTAAAATATAAATATAGAACCAAAAAACGAAATAATCTAAACAGATTCTACATTTGTTTCAATATATGTTTACATTTTTGGAGGATAATTATCACTTTTCAAAGATTCATTCCTAAGTGTGTCTCCTGGCTCAACTTTTCAAATACACTCCTGATTCATTCAGAACAAACTCAGAACTGTTATCCATTAGTCTACACAGCCCACCATTAATCAGTTATCCCAAAATGTCCAAATCGAGAGTAATACCTGAGCGCCTGTGCTCCATAGCACAAGCCTGGTCCTCCTCCATCACACTCAGCCTGGTTCCACCACTCCACGGCCAATCCCATGTCTCTATGCGGCCGCTACCTAACCAATAGGATTTCTGCAAGGGAAAATACCATGGCCGGGGCAGTCCATACATCCCTGGAAAAGAAAAAAACATTATGGAAACCAAAACCAAATAATGTAATTTTGTTACAGAACAACAAGAACATGGGCAGTGTTTGCACTGCACAATAATGACAGCACTGCAGCTTACCTGGATGCACAGCCTCTATATACCAGGTCAACACACCGTATACAATGGCATCAATGGTTAGCATGACCATAGACAGCAGGAGGTTGAAGTCATCACCCTCTACAGGAGATTGGTTGAGAGTGCGCCACTGAATTCCCACTCCAGCAACTTCATACAGGGCGAAGTACTTAGACCCCAGGCCGAATGCTGTGGTAGACATTAAAGACTGCAGACACACAGAGAGAGAATCACTCAAGAACTATAGAAGAGCCAACTATTAAACACATTACGTGCATGTATTGGAACATGGAAGGGATTCGCGGGAGGTCTTCATACCGCTATGCACTTCTCAAAGGCAGTGATCTTGTCATGAGCCACCTCTTCTCTTATGGCCACGTACATGTAGGGCACATAACTCAGAAAGTAGATGATTCCTCCACATGCTGAGGCCAGCTTGGCTTTAGAGTACAACACCGACACCAGGAAACTTCCCCAAAAGAAAGCGGAGAGAACATTTACATGATATCAACTTTTGACTACTATTCCTCATTGAAAAACAATGTAAATAGGATGTGAGCGAGTAAAAATTAGGTATGGCACGCTCCAGTACCAGAACATGATTGTGGCAACAGCGTAGATTGTGAGGAAGAGCCAGATGATAAAGGGATCGCTGTGGAAGAGAACTTTGCCGTATTTCAGTATGGCAGTGAGGGCCGTCACTGAGATCGAAAGCTGCACAAAGCCTGTGATGAACCAGGCCACCCAGTGCACTGCGTTATTCAAGCCCATCATCTTCATCACCTATGGTAAAACACCTTGCATCAACCATGGCACCACTCTCAATCTCTCTCTAGTTTATTAGGGACACTGCTTCAGTTTCTCAGCAGAGGAATTATTTGTTTTAAGGACAGTTCAGTCTATTCGCTCACCTCTTTCAGTCTTTGTTCCTTTTCTGCAACGATGTGCTGGATCATCATGGCCACAGAGTAGACCCAGGAAATGACCATACACAGAGGCATCATGTGCTCGATAACAAACAGGAAACTGCAAATGGAAACACTTGTATCAATTGGTGGAGGTGAGGAGTTGTAACATCACAAGTATAATACACCCTGTAACTACTTATAAACTCAACCAGTACAAAGTTAGTATTAAGCAGAGTTTGTGAGATGTTTTATTAGTAGTCTTTATTAATCCCTTGAGACAATTGTCTTCAGTGGATTTAGACATAGGCATTCTTAAAGAGATAGTTCACCCAAAAATTAAAACTATCCCATTATTCACTCACCCCCAAGCCATCCTAGGTGGTGTTTATGACTATCTTCTTTCAGACAAACACAATCAGAGTTATATTAAAAAATATCATTGCTCTTCAAAGCTTTATAATGGTAGTTTATAATGATAGTGAACCAGAAAGTTGATGGCAGCCATCAGCTTCCATGGTATTTTTTATCCTACTATGGAAGTCAATGGCTACCGTCAACCGGCTAGTTATCAACATTCTTTAAAATATCTTCTTTCGTGTTCAACAGAAGAAAAAAAGAAACTTGTTGGGAACAACTTGAGGGTGAGTAAATAATGACAGAATGTTCATTTTTGGGGTAACTACCCCTTTAACACAGGGGACTAAACTGAACTCAACTCAAACTTGTTGAGCACCACGGCTCAACACAATGAAATGAAAACGTCAAACAAAAAAAAAAATCATCAAGGATCATTTAAATTGATCAAAAGGGACATTTATAATGTTACAAAAGGTCTCCTCAAATAAATGCTGTTCTGTTTAACTTTTTTTTGTCAAAGAATCCTGCATTTTTTTATCACAATTTCTACAAATATTAAGCAGCACAACTGTTTTCAACATTGATAATAATAAGCAATGGTTCTTAAAAAAAAACAATAGTGTATCTGTATATATTTATGCTGGCAACCTAAACCTATGACCTGAAGGTAGCATCAAATTCTTGGTAAAGTGGGTACTTACGAGCTAGGAGAAATGTGTAAACTAGTTAAGGATGTATAACAGTTTGCTTGCAGTGGTTAGGATTCTCTTCCGTTGCTTTTTTGTACCACAGTATTGTCTCCAAATGAGCAATTGATACAGAAGGTCATAATAACCAATATGTATAAACTTATACAAAACATAACTTGTATAAACATTACAACTTTCTAAATTGGCTTTCGTTAAATAGTAGTAAGAAACATGATCGTTATTATTTTCCCAAAATCCCACATCTGTTTGGTCTTAAAAGTGTTAAGTAGATCAAAAGAATTACACCACGAAATAAACTGTTCTAAGATGAGTCTATGATTGTCCTCTTTCCCCTGAAGGAGACTGACTAATGCTGTGTCATCTGCAAATTTAATTCAGAGTGGATGCAGAGCGGGAAGGTTGCGTGATTTAGCCTGGAGCGAGGGATTTTTTTCTCTTTTTTTCTTTTAAATCTCGGCATCTGTGTTCTATCTGACTCTGAGATCATTCAGAAACCACTTCATCATCACATGCATAACACACATTAACAATGCAACTGAACATCTGTGATTCATCATGTCTTAAATGCAGTGTTTAGGCTATGTGTAGTCAACCTAATCAATACTAAGTGCACAATAGAAAAAGGAAGACTAAGCTCACTCGTCTCTAGTGTAGCATGGATAGGGAAACATCTGCACATAGTTTCCAGGCTCCACAACATCATGGCCCACAAACGTGTTGATGATTGCCCGCTCAAACATGTCTAGAAGAGGAAGAAACATGGAAACATCAAAACATACCAACAAGTAAACAGAACTGATTTTACACACAGCAGCTTTGCACTTTTGCAATGAGGGAAAGCTTTGATCTGCTTTTCTGAGCTCCTGAATAAGCACAGCTTCCAGAAAAGCCAAACCAGCACTTTATTGATGCGCACGACGCACTAAGTTTTACATAACCAGATGCACTTTTTACCAGAATAGCTTTCATTTTGAATAAAACATCAACTTCATTCCACTTTACCAATGCCAATACAATACACTGTGGATGTTGTTTCACAGAGAACTATTTATTGATTTGTCACAAATTTGCTCAAATGGCAGAAATAACACTCTGAGTTAAGAAACTAGATCTTTCACTGGTGATAAAATCAAAAGTTTAAAGTGCTCACAGCTTAAGTAGTTTAGAGCAAATACAATACAACATCCGTTTTTTGATATCCTATCCTATGGCTATTTTTATCCTATCCTATGGCTACAAAGACCTGCTAAGTCTTCTTATCATACCTTGGATCCACACAAAGCCGTAAAGGAAGTAGAATTTGCCACCCGTGTTCGGCCCAGGACGCCAATAAGCTCGGCGGATTTCATTGGTTTTCTCTGTGAAGCTGGAGTTCTGTCGAATCTTATACATAACGTGGGGTGGCAGAGATCCATCTTTATTGGTCTGGAAAATTACACCTAGAGAGAAAGCACAGATTAAACATATGGCTGCTGGCTACATTTAACAATGTATGACTAAGGGCTAAATGAATCATGAAAATGTGGTTTTAATGGGGAATGGATGGGTCAGTCACACAAAGCTTGAGTCATATTTCACCCAAAAACTATAAGAAAAAACAACTATATACTATAAGAAAATAAAGATTATGTTGTATTGATTTGTGATTGATTTGTTTATTTTTAGGACAATTTTATCCCCTTAATTCTATTTATAGAATACATATTTTCAAAGCACAATAAAAAAAAAAAAATCTTTATTTCCTTTCATTTGTGAGTGCAATATGACCAACAGATTTTCTTGACAAGTTTCGTTAAAATCACTTGGGAAAAACGTTTATGAGATCCATTGATCACGTACTTGCAAAGACTGAGACATTGTCATGATAGGCCTGGTTCAGTGTGTAATTGACAATGCTATCTTCATCAGGGAAGCCTCTGAAGATATCCACACTGACCTAAGGCATACAGAATCAAAATTAAAATTTCAGCAGATATATGTTGGAAAAAAAGCCAAAAATACAAAAAATTGAAAATTTGTTAATTCTATGGTGTCAATATCAAAACACACTCCACAGGTTTTCTTCTTCTGACCTTTGACATGAAGTTTGTCCAGCCACAAGCAGCATTATCGATGGTATGCAGCTGCTCCAGGAGAGTGGTTGTGTTTGGCAGGGTGAAGTTCTCCTCCAGCAGAGTGTTCATCAGCTCACTGTCTGAGACGTTCAACAGTTCATGGTGCCTCTTTAGGTCTGCAATAAACTACGACATATGGACAAAAGACATCAAGCACATGCACAACATGAAGTGCTATTCAAAAAAAAAAAAAACTTAAATGAACGACTGAACACAGAATGTTACCTGCTGGAGCCACATCAGGTGATTTTGCAATTTACCCTCCTCTAAGAAGGCCCTTAATTCAGCTGAGATGTTGAGCCACACACGGGCATAGTGAGTCACATTACCCACAAAAGCAAATGTCTCATTGGCCTAAAGAGATTTGAAAAATGGATTAACCCACCTTGGGTACAATATAAATCAAATGAAAGAATGACCAGGAAGTTTTAATAGGTAAATTGGATTCAGGAGGAATTAATCTGTTTTTTTTTCGGGTTGCAAACCCCATTGCTATGTTATAAATGCTCAGACTTTTTCAACTTTCTTTCAGAGTCTGGACTTGCCTTTTGTATGACCTTGTCCACCTCTGAGCCAATGGGAGAGTAGAGGATTTTGGGATTTGTAGTCATGAGATGGACGAGTAATCCCAGGTTTCTTTGTTCTTTGCTGGTAAAGCCCAATGAACTCATATTGCCCTGTTTCAGAGCTTCTGGCTCAATAATCCTAACGAAAAAACATTAAAAAAAACATTCACGTTTCACATTCAGAAAGGTAACACACCCCACAACACCCATATACACACCTGTTATTCCCACACAGAATGGGCTGAAGACCTGCCCACAGCTGAACAAAGGCAGAAAACTGTGATTTAGGGTTTTCAGCCTCAGCCTCATTTCCTGCGGCTCCTTCTCCTTCCTCCACAGGGATGTCTGTTGTGTTGGGACCCCATGTGGTTGTGTTGGAGCTCCATGAGGTGGTGTTGGCTATAGGAGGAGGCTGGTGGCCTGCACAGGCCCCTTTAGGAAGCAGTCTCGCCAGACCGGACAGCAGATCCACGTCCCTTAGCAGCCGTTCCACATCAGCAAGGTTCTTCAGCAGAGCCCTGAGGTGGGACTGATCCAAGAGTCCAGACATGTTAGACTGCTCCAGACGCAACTGAGGATGGAGGACAGGAGGGAGTGACATATGGAGAAAGGAAAGAGGAGAAAGCAATAAGTACAGTAAATATGGCACTTTTGGCTCTGTAGACTTTCTCTTTTTATATTCTCGACTGTTTATTGAAAAAGAAATGTTTACTACAAATGTCCAACAGTGGATAGCGTCTGTATATGTGTGAAGGTTTTTATTATTCTTTTCTCTGAAGCTTGACACCACAGTGTCATTTCCATCATATCTCAAATTCTATATTGTGTTTAATAGCACTGTGTCTCACACTGGGAACTCACACTCACAGTAGTGGAAATTACAATCTTAACAGTAATAAAATTGAATAAAATGACAGTTTCCTGTATCTTTCTAAGGCTAATTTCATAGTTAACATTTACATATCCCAAAACACACTACTTGAAATAAAAACACTGTTGTATTTTTTAACAGCTTAATTGGAAATAACACACAATAAGTGCTTATAAGTGACATCAATTAATTTAGATTTTTTTTTAATTAGACAATGTGCGATATTTAATATCAAACATGACATCACTGATACTTTTGTCTACCTGCTTAAACAAATACACTAACTTTAGAAATAAACTTTAATTTTTGAAAAAAGTATATAAATAATTTTCACACAAATGGTTAATATGTTTACGTATAATGTATATGTTCATTTTAATAACAATCAACCCCTGGGACATAAAAGTGACAGAAATACCAAATAGTGTAAAGAAAATGTGTTGTGTTTGTAGGTACCTGATCAAAGACTCTCTGTGTATCAATCTGATCCCTCAATTCCTCACTCATTTTCCCAAAGAGCTCCGCCCTCTGCTCCGCCCCTCCACCACAAACAGTTGTTAGATAGGCCTGTAAAACTGCCTGTTGTTTCTCAGGGACCAATAGGATTTTGCTTATTTCGCCGTTCCCTCCTTCCCCACAAGTGAGTGTATCAAGCACTGCACCAGTCAAGAGAATTCCCTGAAAAAACATGGAAAGATTTAAGAAATCCAGCAGTTTTGTGAGGTGTTGTCATTAAACAGAATATATAAAGTATAATTTCTGAGGAAAGGAATTGCAAAAAAAAATAAATTTATTTGACATTTAAAAAGCTTCAGGTTTAAAGTGGAGCGGCAGACCTACCTCCATCTCACGCAGTGCTTGAGGATCAAATTTTTGGCCTCCTCCACCTCCAGCGATCCCCAGTGCTTGGGACAGGACTTTAAGCAGAGCTTGACGGTGAGCTGCTTTAGTGGGGTCTCTTAATGCCTTCTGAATCAGACCCCCCTCCAGACTTCGCCAGCCTCCAAGTAATTGCTTCTGGGTATGAAAGAGAGACTGAAACATGAGTGTTTTATAACTGCAAGGTTATAAGCAATTGCATGCCCTAATTGGAAAGACCTTTACAGCAAATGACTAACTATACTATTTGTTTTGGCAATGTTTACTCAAAACAAATTGTCTTGAGTAAGTAAATCAACAGTATAGAAAAATAAATGTAAATGATTTAAAATGCTTAAACTTGACGAGACTTTTGTGTCTTTATTGCGCAAAGATAATTTCAGTTTGCTCAGCAGCATGAAATGAAACCGGAACATATACGTTTATGAAAATATGAACACGGCAACAACAAAAAAATCCCCAGACATAGGGAGGGGACTTTGCCTCCTCATTTCAGTATTCTGCCACACTCCACTGACGCATAGTGAGATGCCATCTAACCGTCTACTGAATCCAAACCAAAGTATCAGTTTCAATATTACTAAACATTATTAAACTAATTTTTAGGGCAGATTACACTTTTTATCGTGTTTTGTTTAAATGAATTTATAAATGAAATAATTAAAAAGGTAAGAAAAATAGAAATCTAAATTAAATGAATGAACAAAAAAAAAAATCATAAAAGAAGTAATGTGGGAAATATGCTTTAAAGACTGGGCAAAATAGGGATGAATTCAAAAAAATCTGTCAATGACTTGCTGACGTGCACGAAAACCTGCCATGTATTGGGCATTTCTTGCGGACCTCCTTCCCTGATCTTGGAACACCCCTGGTTGCAGTTAGTTTGCAATGTCCTCCCAGATGTTTTGTTTTTCATTATTTGTATGGTGTCCTTTAAATCTGTTAAAAATAAAAATTTTGTTTCGCTCTATCTCCTCTAAAAGGACATTCAATTTATCTTTTTGAAAGGTATCTCCTCTTGTTTTTTTTGTTTTTTGTTCAGCCATTTTGTCAGTATCCACCTGTATATTTTATATAGACTTGTCTTGATTTCTAATCCACAACAAATGACGATTATTAGGTTAAACGTTCAGAATACGATTCCATTTAAGGTTATATTTCAGCACGTCGCGAATAGACAGCGACTCTAAAGTAGCACGTAGAACGCGTTCTCGCGCGTTCATATTAAGTGCATTTTTGGGAAACGCGTGTGGAATTGCGGCGAGCGTTCGTAACCTTGCACGTAGAGAGCGCTCTTAAGAGCTAAGATACATCGTTATCGGGAAACCCAGCCCTGTATGATTAGGTTTAACATTTTCCATCAATAACGCATAATAACTATTTTAACATGCTAGCTAAACCACAAAACCTCTCTCAAAAAAATCCTCAACCTAAAGATAAGACAACAAATCTAATGTCAGCAAACACAGCAAGTGATTTACAGGCAGAGAGCATTGCTGATCTAAAAAATGGTGCTGCCTGCTCGCCTGACTCTTTTTTTGCTGTTTACAATGTCTAGGGCTGGGACCGAGACAGGTGATTTCTCAGGACACTGTGATATCTGTCAAGTAGTAGGTACATTATGTGTGTGGTATTCAGAAAAGTTGCTTACAGCAGCTCAACAAGTATGAAATATGAATGAGAAAGGCACTGCAGCAGCACTGGCACTGCATTAAGTAGTCATGTGTGGGACAAATATAATATTACTTAATTATTGCAGACTTAAATTACTTTAAGGAATATAAAATCAGTGTTTGTTATTTGTAAACTGCATTTACTTTCATGTTTATTTGATTAGCAGCTGCTTTTATCCAAAATGTGCTTTGAGGCATATAATGGATATAACATTTAATTTTAAAGATAAAAGGGTTAAAGAAAAAGGCACTGTTGCATAAATATACCTTTATACATTGTGTTTTATTTATGCATACAGTATGTAATCAGCTACGAATATCACCCACACAAAAATTGCAAAACCAGATAATTACATACACTACCATTCAAAAGTTTGAGGGTCAGTAAGTTTTTGTAATGTTTTATGAGTCACCAAGGCTGCATTTTTTTATATAGAAAATACAGTAAAAACAGTATTATTATTATTATTATCATTATTACAATTTAAAATAACGTGTATATATAGATGAATCCTATGATTCCTATGATGGCAAAGCTGAATTTTCAGCAACATTACTCCAGTCTTCAGTGTTACATGCTAATTTGGTGGTGGAGAAACATTTCTTATTATTATCAATGTTTAAAACAATTGTGCTGGTTAATATTTTTGTGGAAACCATGATACTTTCCCACATGATTCTTTGTTGAATAGAAAGCTCAAAAGGCCAGCATTTACTTGAAATATAATTTTTTGTGCAACAATGTAAAAATCTTTACTGTCCCTTTTTATCGATTTAATGCATCCTTGCTAAATAAAAGTATTAATCTTAGTGACCTTAACTTTTGAACAGCAGTGTATATATACATGCACAATGAAATGTGTGTGTGTTTCATTCATTCTATACCTCCAGCTGTACAAGCTTCTCTCCAGGACTGTGGGGCTCATGCTGTCCTTCATCCTTTTCTCCTGCCTTTGATCGCACTTTAGGATACGTCCCAAAGATGAGATTATACACCTGAAGCACGCACACACACATACACAAGTACAGATTTAGAAACTCCTATCTCATACATATACTTTAAATAGCCAGAGAAGAGAAGAAACTAAACTCTCTGAGGAAAATTAACATTTCATTCGGAAACTCACAAGAGGCTATCTCAACACTTTTACTTTTAACGCTGGAGCTCCTCTGCCCTAAAGCTTTAGATTCTATCGCACAACCTCTTTCTCTGTTGTCATGGAGTAGAATTGCTAATGGTGCTGCTAACCCGAGCTGAGACTCCAAAGAGGATGAAAGAGGAAGACGCCTCAGAGGAGCATGACGCTGAGTCATGATTTGGATTTCAAAAGCACTGCTGTCTGACCTAGGTTGGAGGAGAAAAGAAGTTGGGGTGAGAAGACCGACCTCTTTCAGATTGATGGGGGAAGAGAGCAGGAGGCTGGCGGTGTCGTTTGGCAGGGAAAGGTTTCTGATCAGGAACTGCTGGAACATGGACTGGTTCCTGAGGACACTTCCTACAGTGAAACCTGAAGCGGAGACATGCACACCCATTTTTCATCAAAGCAGTTTGGATTTGCGTATGTGTACACTACCGTTCAAAAGATTGGGGGACAGTTATATTTTTTGTTGTTGTTGTTGAAAGAAATTAATTAAAATTAATACTTTTATTCAGCAAGGATGCATTACAGTAAAGACTTTTACATTGTTACAAAAAATGCTGTTGTAAAAATGTCTGTTAATTGTAAACAATCTGAAAATAGTATATCACGGTGTCAACAAAAATATTAATCAGCAACAATTTTTTTTATTTATAATGATAATAAATGCTTCTTGAGCACCAAATCAGTATATTAGAATTAATTCAGAAAATTTCTAAAGATTTCTGAAGACCGGAGTATTGGCTGTAGAAAATTCAGCTATGCCATGACAGGAATAAATTACATTTTAAAAATATATTAAAACTAAAAACTTATTGTAATGAAATTGAATTTGAAATTGTAATAATATTTCACAACATTACAGTTTTTAATGAAGTTTTGATCAAATAAATTGAGCCTTAGTGAGCATAAAATAGTTTTTCAATAAAAAAAATTATTCCGACCCCAAACTTTTGAATAGTGTAGGTGATTGATTCTTAGTTTAATATACTTTATGTATTTTAAGTACAGTACAAAGAGGTCAGTGTGACTTTTAGATCTAATATTGGTCATACGTGTTTACACTATGCAAATATGCAGGTCATTTTAAACTTTGGTAAGCAGCAAAAGAAACTCTCTTGCATCAGTTTCTTTTGAGGTCACCTGCAGTCACTTACAGTACATATCAATGAATGTTAATGGAGTGCAAAGTCCAGTATGACTGATTAATATGTTATGACTGTTTTATAACGTTTACACTGGTGTGTAAGAAATCAGCTCAATAACACTCAAAAACGCCAGATGTCTGCAGATTTGAGCATATATGTCTCTAAAATGTACTGCTGTATGATTGTCTTCAGTGTGGTCTATGATTTCTTTCAATACATGGTCTATAAAATGTTTACAGTTGAAAATATGCAAATGGTGTTTTTTTGAATGTCCAAAGTAAACATTTAGTGTCAATTAAATATACTTTGTTCTTTATTCTCATAAGAATATATATAATCTTATAACAATGGGATTTAAGCACTAAATCCAGCAGAAACTGCAGCGCTATTTATATAGTGTATACTATAGTGAGTGTCTTGCTTCTAATTTCTAATTTGCAAAAAGTTAATTTGCATAAATACATGTGTGGTTGGTCATGGTTGGTGTATGCATATATGTACGGTGTGCATGCATGAATGCACTGTATGTATGCATGTATGTTTCTGACCATGGCTGGTGTTGTAGTGGCTCTCTAGAGGGCCTTGTACTGAGCTCAGACTTTCAAGGTGCTGTTGCAGTGACTCCAGCTCCTCTCCCAAACTGGGCCTGTCTGACGTAAACAAGTGATTCTGCTCCACAACTTCACTGATCCTTTCCAACAACTGAGTCACACTGAGAAATATGAGGAAAAAAAGAGGGTGAAACTTCAAATGAGAAGAGCAACAAGAAGAGCAAAATAAAAAGAAGATGGGGCAAATCATTAAACAGGAGATAACCCAACTAGAAAAAGTTATGTGTGATCACAACTGGTCTATACTGATGATAACACATTATTAGAGAATTGAGATTATAGGTGAGAGACAAATACATATTTTAAAGTATTAAAGTGTACAAGTTGTTGGCATAATATTGTATATATATATACACACACACACACACACACACACACTGTGCTAGTTAAACTAGAACACTCGCATTCAAAACACAAGAAATTAGGTCAGTTACAGTATGTGGAGGCTGAGATCCACTACAAATCATCACAAGATCATTTCACATCCAAGCACAAAGATAAGATCCATTACACAATCTAACAGCTCATCTGATCACTACTACAGGTGGTGATGGTGACAGTTATTCACGCCATATAATGAGAACAGAATCCATTAGAGCCCATCTTAGTCATCGAGAGAGAGATATAAAAAAAAACAAAAAAAAAAACATCAGATACAGAGCGTAGGTGGACTCACGTGGAGTTTTTATACTGCAGGAAGCCAAACTCATCCCGCTGACCATCCGGACACAGAGACTGCATGATGGGAATGATGCCCGCCGAGGTGAGAGGGGCCGCGCTGTAGAAGGCTGGACAGAACCGGGGAAAAACAGACCAACAGGGTGGAGGGACGGAGAGGATGGAGGTGAAAGAAGAGTGAAATCCAGTGAAATCCATTGCAATGAGGTTTAAATGGGTTTGACGAAGGTGTAGTTGTGTTCAGATGTAGAATTAGAGAGGAACATAAAAGCAGATCAGTGTATGGATGGAGATAAATATTTATGGCCAGGAATGTGAGTGAGTGAATGAGAGGGACCGTAGGATGTGGGATAACAGAACAATGATGATGACATTTCCCAAGGTCCACAGATCAAAGATTTTGGGAGAGATTAAAAGACAGGGAGAGAAAAAGAAGCTGGCGTCACATATCAGAGAGCAAACACTGGGTCAGAGAGGGTTTCAGATGTCAGATCGCTTTGATAAACTCCAAGTGGCCTTAAAATCATTTAATTCATAACACATGCAGAGGTTGACTAGACAAGCTGTCACTGAAGCAGAGAAAGAGGAAAAAAAAAACACAGCCTTGCTTTGTTGCATAGCTCTTCTACACCTACATGCTGCCAGTCATGTCTTATAGAGCACAGGAACGAACAGCAGTGTTTAGATGAGTCACTTCCACACAGCAACCTGCTCCAGAACACACTTGATATGGAGTCAAATCTCAGGGACTGGTAAATGGTTTTATTTGTTTCTCAAAGGCCACAAACACTGAAGGAGTGACAACCATGGACCAGGACTCACCGCTGCCTTCAAATCCTCCTGAGAAATTCCTAATTCAGAAATCATAGTTCTGTATACGAGTCGTTTCATGTATTTTATTCCAACCAGAATCAATTTTATATTTTTTAAAAGAGGTAGGAAGCGTTTCAGGACTAGACCAACAAAATAAAAAGAGAAAAAGATGCACATTTGGTGTGTAATTTATGAATTTATCATCCTCATGCTGCGTAGGTCATGCACTCATCTCACCTAAATGAGAAGTATTTTCAAGCAAGCTGTACCTTTCAAAAGTTTGGGTCTCAGAAGTTTTTCATGTTTAAATATCTTATGTTCACCAAGGCTGCATTCATTTAATCAAAAATAGTTTAATAATAAATAGTTCATAATTTAAAATAACTTTTTAATATATTTTAAAATGTAATTTATTACTGTGATATCAAAGCTGAATCATTTCAGCATCATTATTTTAGTCTTCGGTGTCAAATGATCCTTCAGAAATTACTCTAAATATGATTAGGTGCTCATTTCTTTTTAATATTATTACAATTATTATTATTATTATAAAAACAGCTATTTTTTTCAAACAAAAAAAAACTAACAACAACAAAATACTGTTGTGGTGCTTAATATTTTTGTGGAAACTGTTGGGATACAGTTTTCTTTTCAGTATTCTTTGATAAACAAAGTAAAAAAAACAGCACTTATTTAAATAAATTTATTTGTAATATAAAGTCTTTAATTAATTTAATGCATCCTTGCTGAATAAAACTATTACTTCTTTAAAAAAAATCTTATTGATCACAAACTTTTGAAGAATAGTGTAGCCTATTTCACCTTTCTTTATCAACAGTTAACAATCATAACTAACATTCATAAATTGCTAAACTAAAAAAACTAAAATTCATAACAGTTTATTTATGACCAAAACCAACTTGCTTCCATTATTCTTTAATTGACATGTCTTCGACAGTCGGGACTCAAAACAACATCATGACGGTGTTGTTATGTGCTTTTCATATAAATACAATTATTCTGAGGTGACTTAAAGGCAACAATAGACCAGATTCAAACCTGCGTCTCCCTCACGAGCACCATGCATTTGGAGGATGTGCACTAAGCACTAAACAATGGTCACGGCAACGTGAATTTGGATCACATGTTTTTAATCTAGTTTGTCCAATGATCACTATAAAATTTGTTCAAAAGGACACAATATACTTGCTGAAATGTAGGCTACCTTTCAGATGGCAATTCTCTGATAAAAACAATCCCTTACTACGACTTTGCCCTGCATTGAACTGCTAATGACTAAATTAGGCCTATAACTGCTGATATTATTTAATAAAGCCTTGATTAATGAATGGCTCTGAGAAATGTGATCCTCCATTAGAGCATCAGTCAATTCAGATTCAGCTTTCGCCTCCATTCACTTTGGCAGCCTTGCCTGAAATGCGAACATGAGGCAGCTGGCACTGACGAAGGGACCTAGAAGGTTACTTAATGATAAGTGCTGACTCTTTTTCCTCCCTTAAGTGTTTTGTCACTGCGGCGTGTGGCTTGTAAAGTTGGTATCCTCGTCCACGTTGCTTGCTCTGCCGCAAGACCCCACGGCGCTTTCCCCCAGAAGCAGCAGCGTTAGCTAAACAATGCTCGGCATCAGCACCTGTCGAGTCTGCAAAAAATGTCCCTCGATTGACGTTAACTCTGAGGAGTGTTATATTTCTGCTGTTCCAGTGACAGGTTGTCTGCTCACAAGAGGTAGCTATGTTTATTGCCTCGGTTTCCTAACTCTTGTATCTGACATCTAGTCCCGCTCCGCAAAACACAGCTGAGGATTAAAAGAGCAAAGATCAGTCCAGGGAAATAACCTGATGGCTCAGTAAGTATATGAATTCAGTCTGTGTGTGTGTGTGTGTGTGTGTGTGTGTGTGTGTGTGTGTGTGAGAGAGAGAGTGCCTGACCATTAAAATCACAGCTCATTGATTGAAGAAAGCACAGATGTGTCATCAGGACAAGATGTGTGAATAACGTTACGTGCTGTTGTAAAAAAGATCCTTTATTCACAGTGGATTATGTTAGTGTTCAGAGACATATGGGGGCCCAACAACTAAACCTCGTACCCCAGGCGTGATGCAATAAAATGGCAAGCGATAAAAAAACTATGCTAATCCTAGTTCCTGTTCCTACTACTTTCCATTTCTGCAGCATTGTGATGGGAAGCCACGTTCAAACGGGATAATCATTGGGTGAAAATCACCCATTAAAAGTTTGAAAATGCCCTCTTTGAAACGCCTTTGGACAATATCAGCTGAAATTCTTACAATTTTGTGAATACTTAGTATTAAAAAAATGGACAACACAAACTTTGAAAACACACACTACCGGCCGTTTTTGAAAGAAGTCTCTAATGCTCACAAAGGTTACATTTAATTAAAAAAAAGTTTTTATTAATAATCTAATTTAAACCGTAATATCATGAAATATTATTTCAATTTATATAACTGCATGTTTTATATTTTATTATATTTTAAAAGGCAACTGATTTCTGTGATGGCAAAGCTGAATGTTCTGCAGCCATTACTGCAGTCTTCAAAAGTAAAAAAAAAAAAACAGTTGTGCTGCTATAGATATGTTTGTGGAACCCGTTTTATTTTATTTTATTTCAGGATTCCTTGATAAATATAATTTAAAGAATTTTAAATGGTTATTTAATAAAATATTTAATGTTTAATAATAAACAAAATAAATAAAAAGGGGCATGTTTATAGCCATTATGTAATGCAAAAGAAAAACATTACAAGTTAAGATATTTTACTGCATTTATGACTAGAAATGGAGAATTTATGCCAATATTGTCCAAAACCCCACTTTGAAACATTGGCTATTTGAAAACTTTTGGTGGGCACTACATTTAATATCAAACATGGACGAGCCTTAAAGAAATTGGTTGTGGCTGTTTGTATGACAAATCTCTCATGAGAAAACATAAAAAGGATGACATTTGGATTTGATTTGATGCATCACACAGCTTTTACACTTTCAGTGTGAACGCACACATTTGCTGGAAGCTTGATGTATCACCCCTGGTTATGTCACAGTGAGTGTTATTCATTTTATGTTGTGTGTGTTGACATTTGGGAAAGCTCCAGTGTACACTTACTGCTGGAGTTATTTGGGCCCTTTTACCATTAGATTGATGCATGAAACAGTTGACATGACAAATACAGAATAACAGCACAATAAACACGTTAGAGTCCACAGAAAAAGCACACACTCACAATTAGAGGACACATAGTGGAATGATCCCACAAACCAAAAAGAGTTAAGAATTTAGCCACACACACACACACAAAAGTAACTTTTTGACTTACACACTGGTCCAGCATGCAGTGAACATGCACATGAGAAAGAAAGAATGAAAGACAGAGGTGTAGAGAGAGAGAGAGAGAGAGAGAGAGAGAGAGAGAGAGAGAGAGTATTGAGGACAGATAACAGAAGAAAACAAACAAAAATAAAACAAAACATGGTGTGATTTCAGCATTGAAAATAACAGACATTGTGATGACATACAAATGAGGGTGTTCTGTAAAAGGAAATTAAATGGCTAAAGCTCTGTCTAACAGCCAAACAATCTTTGCAATCAATGACAGATTGGCAAAGTTGTATGATGAAACCACATAGAAAAATGGATAACCATCATCATATACCACAAACAACACTTAAAGGGACAGTTCGCTCAAAAATGAAAAACCATGTATTCATCACCTTCATGTCATTCCAAACCTGTATGGATTTCTTTTCTTCAGTGGAACACAAAAGGAGATGGCAGAATGTTTACTCTTTTCCACATAATGGAAGTTCAACAATTATTGCTGAATTGTCGGCAATTTGAATGCACGTGAATGAGTTTTAGAAGCTATGGCAGAGAGCAAATTTTAAGCAAATAATTTATATTTGTGTGTTTCATGAACAAATCTATTGTATGACTTCAGAAGATGTGGAATATAGTGCAGAAGTTGTATGGACTACTTTTGTGCTACTTTTTTGAGGCTTGACAGCTTCTTTCACTTTCATTGTATAGAAACCAACGGCCAGAAAATTCTGCAAAGTATTTCCCTTTGTGTTCCACAGAAGAAAGAAACATACAGGTTTGGAGTAAATAATGACAGAATTGTAATTTTTTTGAGCGAACTGTCCCCTTATTTACCTATAAAGGCTAAAGGACCCAGTCTAACTAATTCAGACACACTTACAGAGCATTATTACAGTGGATATGTGAACATCATAAGAACCTTAAAGAGTTTATGTTGTTTATCCTTAGGTTAGTTAGAACTCCTCCCTAACTTAGTTAGTGGGTTGTTTTGTTTGTTATTTTAGGCCTTGCTCTCCCCTGAGCCATTGATCCCAAGTAATCTGTTACGTTTTTTGGGGGTATTTTTTTTAAAAATAAAATCCTTTATTTGATATATCATCTGGTGTCATCTTCACTCTGTTACGAAGGATTGAAGAATGGGTTCACCTTCCTCCTTTTTTAATTTTTAATTTTACGCTTTTTCCTTTGTTACCTCCCCTCCCGACCCCTAAACGGGTAGGGGAACGTAACACCCAGGTAACAAAAGAAGTGATCTGACCACTGGAAGGCAAGAATGAGCTGGGTTGGGGTAAGAGCCACCTTACTTTTCCTTCCTTGCTTCAACCCCTACTCCTGTTCTTCTCTTTCTCTGTGCTGTCATGAAACTTACCTTCTTTCACAGGAATGGCCGGCTTCTTCTGCCGCAAGCCCAGGAGTATGAAGAAAAGCACCAGAGGGATGAAAATCTCGAATGCAAGAACCCACTGCAGAGATAAACAAAGAGAAACAGGTTATGAAAGCCACATGGGCTGCAGTGGCTGGAGGTTATGAACATTTATATTGCATGGTTGGTTCCAACCTCTTTGTAACACTTCAGATGTTCAACCAAAGTTCAACTAGGGGTCGTCAATAAAGATGCATGGCCTGCACAATTTCGGGGGCCAGTGTGAGAGAGAGTTTCAGGCCAGTTGATGGAAAAATGACTATGTACACTGAGATCTGTGCATTAATTGAGCTTGAACAACCATTTATTGTGCTTTGGTTTTCTGTTGCATTCTACATAGTTGTTGCAAATATATGAAGTGTTGTTAAAAAAGGCTAAAATGACCTCTTGAAAGCATCAGTAAGAATATGCTAAAAACTGCAACCTAATCAATGAGTTGCACCATATTCCATTGTTCAATGAATTTATAGTAACATTTTATCTGAATAATTTCCGTCTTTTAAAAATATTCTTCTTGTAAAGAAACAAAATATATAAAAAAGCAAAAGGCAAATTAATTAAAAAAAAATACTGTACTATTCAGTACAATCACAGTTTCCACAAAAATATTAAGCAGAACAACAGTTTTCAACAATGAAGAAATGTTTCTTGAGCACCAATTCTAATATCAGCATATTAGAATGCTTTCTGGAAGATCGTGTGACATTGAAGCCTGAAGTAAACTGCCATCAGAGGAAAAAATTAACTATGCAAGCAGTAAAAATCTCATTGTTAAGCCTTGCCCACTGATTGAGTCCAGTGTCAGGGATTGATCCGGTAAATAAAGACTGGTGGCCAGGCCAATTGAAGAGTTTGCTTGACATGCAGTATTTGGGTTGGCTAACACACCTGCTAGAGCTTCCAAACAGCCCGTTTCAAAGATTACTCAAAGAGGTGGAGGAGAAATGAAAGATATTGCGCACACACACACACACACACACACACACACACACACACACACACACACACACACACACACACACTCCACAGCAGGTGGTGGGAAGGAGATGTCAAACGCTTTCAGGCACATTGTTTAAAGTGTGCGTGTGCAAAATACAGCATAAAAGCTGCATCTCTTAACATTTCCCCCTGCATTATTTCCTCTCTCTCACACTCTCTCTCTCACACTCTCTCTCTCTCTCTCTCTCTCTGCAGGAGTCTCATTTTTGGACAAATCTGAACTGAAGTTAGTGAGAAATAAGCTGTTGGTTAAAGTGTAGACTGATCAGAAACTCACATTGTTATGGCTGAACTGAGATCAGCCTGTTATAATTACTCCCTCTACAAATGCGTGAGGTGCCGTCTGTGCTTGACTAAGAGAGGCTGATCTCAGATCAGTGACTAAGGGCATCCTGTCCCCGACCACAATGTGCCTTTCACTGCAGCACAGCATTACCAACACTGTCCACATCCCATCCTGTTGACAAGTGACAAGAGAAGGTGAAGAGGTTTTTCTCTCGCTGTTAGACGTTCTCCCCATGCATCTCTGCCATTTCTGAAGGTCACAACAAACAAGAAGCTCCTTTTACATGCATCTCTCACAATACACAAAGCCGCATCTGACATGACACACAAAGCTTCCCTTACGAGACCCTCAGAGCTGAGCACAGGGGGTGTGCACACCAGCCAAAGAGAGCTTGTTTTCTTTTTGTTAGAAAATCCTGTGGCTCATAGAAGAACCAAAAGACAAACATTTGAGTTGAATCTCAACTAACAATGAGTTTTAAACTGTATGTTGGTGGTTGTTTTTTTCTACCATTTATGGAGATATTGTATCGATTTATTAGCACTTCTCACAAGCATTACACAGAATCGGCCTGTAATTTTATTTAACACATGCACACTTTTACCTACACTGTAAAAAATTTCTTGTCAAATTAACAGTAACTTACTGGCAACAATTATCCAGTACTTGCTGTATTTCATTCAACAGTAAAATTACCGTAACACTAACTACAGTACTGTCAAGCATACTGTAAAATTAAATAACATTATTTTACTGTAATTTCTTACCATATTAAAGTACAGTTATACACTGTTAATTTTTAATATAACTGTATAGTATTATACAGTTATGAAATGTTATTTTATTTATTTTATAGTGCTACTGTGTAACCTGTAGAATATGTAGAAAATCCGTAGAAATATTATTTTAAATGTTAATGGGAAAGAAAAAAAGAACAATTGAAGCTTTAACTGCACAAGGTTTATTGTGTATTTTTAAACACATTAGTAAATTTACATATGTACATTTAAATACATTAATACAATTAAATACATTAATAATAATAATGTATTATAATACAATAAAAATCTTTTTTTAAAACAAGACTAATTAACAATTTATAATTAATAAATAAAACCAGTGAACAATTCATGCAAAAATGATTATGAACAAATATAAAAGATTAAAGGGGCGCTATCTGATCAATCTATTAGAAAGATAGTTCATCCATAACTCAACCACCCACTCCCTGCTGGGGGAAAACAGCTTAAACTAGTCTAAGATGGTCTACTGGTTTGAGATGAACTGTCTAACTGGTCAGACTGGTCTGTTGCTGATTTTAAAGAGTTTTTGGCTGCTTTCTATCTAGAGGACCAGATTTGCAGGGCTGGGAGACATGTATAAACTAGCTTTGACGAGTAAACCACCAATCCAGATGAGTATTACAAAATGACAAGTTATTATCCAGTGTCCTTTAAAAAAAAACTAAACACAAAACAACCTCATCATGCACATGTGCCATGAAAAACTTGCATTACAGTATTAATAATAATTTATATGCAGACTTATTGTTCTAACATTTGCAATAGGAAGTTTTCTATCCAAGCTTTTATGCAATTGAACCTTAAACTGTACAACAACGTTTATTGTGTATTTTTAAACAATGCATTAGTAATAATAATGTAATATAATAAAACAAAAATCTGTTTTAAAACAAGTCTAATGAACAATTTCTAATTAATAATTAAAATCAGTGAGCAATTCATTTATTTCAATTCATGCAAAATTTATCTTGAACAGGTAAAATAGAAACTTAGCAAAACAGGTGAGGATGAAGGCCAGGTGAGAAAAAAAGTGGAAGAGTGACCGCACTTCTGATAATCCTGCAAGAAATGATAAGCACAAATCAATCAGAGGCAAAACATACAACTAATAATAAAAAAAACCTAACTCACATTTATCAACACCTTTTTAGTTTTTTTTGCCTATGGTATCCACCTTATTTTTCACAGAAGAGTGGCACGGCCATTTGTAAATCAAATGTGTCATTTAAATGTGCTTCCGGTGTCATCCGCTTACAGTTATTTCTAGCTGTACAAAAAAGCTTGTTATGCTTCTTGATATTGCAAAAAGGTATTTTTTTACCCTATTATTTTCATGTATTGAATTTGTCATAATTGTAAATACTAGTCTGCACAAATATTTGCATAATTTACAGCCCTTGTTATTCATCTCTTATTTCCTAAGTTGAAAAATAAGGTGGATATACTGCTTGCATGTTGTGTGGCATAAATGGATATACATCGACTATATTCAGGGGTGGGGGGAAAATATCGATTCACATATGAATTACAATTCCATCTTCTGCTGATTCGAACCGATTCACAAATTTTTTAAAAATCGATCTAAATATTTAATAATGTGATGTCGTTTCAAAGAAGGACAGTTTAGAGATTACACAAGCTTGCAACAGATAAAGCATTATGAATGAAGCTTATACTTGACTACAGAAATTCATATCAATATCTTAACAAATAGAAAATTAAGTCTTAAATAATATTTAGTTTAGTTAGTCGACCACGTGTCAAGCTTTTCTTGCCATCTTTCCATGTAATAGTAGGCTACTTTAGTTTTTACATACAAGAAACACGTTCAATGTCCTGTATCAGAGGCTAAAGTAATAAATATTGAGAAGGCAATGGCCCGTATCTCTGACTCCAAACAATCGGCCCCTTATCAGCGCTGCGTTTCCCCAAAGCATTGTAACCTCAAACTAGATTAAAAAGTTTTTCGAGACAAACTTTAAGTTGGCTTGAGAAAGTTTGGACCAGAAAGTTTGAAGAAGTTCATAGTAGTTTAAAGTTTAAATTAGTTTGAAGTTCAAAGTAGTTTACAATGCTTTTGGGAAACGTAACCCAGATCCTGATGATAGTCAGCTCCTTTCATAGATATGTCCGTCGACTTGATGCTCACTCATTTTAATGATGAAAAAGACACGCGTGAGCTCACTGTGAGAGGCGAATATTAACACTGAGCGGCAGCGGGCTAGATTAAATTAACGCAGATATGAGGAGTGTATAATTTAAACTAAACCCCCACTCGATTGGGACTAACAGTGGGACTAAATGGGACTAACCCATTTCTAAATATGGAGATTCCCAAGTTCAATTGATCTATTACCTAAATTTAAATGCCATCTACAATGCTATCTATATTCACAACAATTCTTAACAACTTGCAAATAGACAATTAGCCTATCTGTTCAAAATTCGCAGATGGATAATAATCTGTTTAAAATGTTCTCAGTGGGTCAGTATTGGACCAAGGTATAGTAGTAGTTCGATAAATAGAATAATTAAATTAGATTAGATTTACAATTCATCGATCGTCAAGATGGATAGGGGTCTTCTTAATATGCACAGCTCACACCTGTGGAAAAGGAGAACAGACAAGACAGTTAAAATACAGTAAAAACAGCAAAAACAGACAAAATGATGTCTAAAGTGTAATTCACTTAATACTAACATCTTGTTTGTTGGACTGTTGTTTAAAATCAATTCATTTACGATCAAGTGAAAACGTCAATCTTGCTTGTGTGATACTAAGTTACATCTTATGACAAAAAAAAGCTTGACAAGGCGTCTTTTTTCCCTTCAAATGAGTACATGTCATTTACACATAGTTTAAAAAAAAACAAGTACGATATTATAGCAGACAATACTGTAAATGTCACACATAGCTTTGTATTTGGACAAAAATGCACCTTTTGGGTGCTTCACGCGGTCCAGAGACTGTCACTGAGTTAATGTTAACGTTAACGTTAAATGGCAGATCGCCAGGTCAGGATTTACACGAAAATAAGCGTCAAAAAATCAATAAGACGAATCGAAACTTTAATTCTATAACAATAATCCGAATCCTAACCTTGGATATCCGATTTCAGGATACATTTATCTATTTTCAATTCCCAACCCTATAAGTTATAAAATAATGAACGCGCAGGCGCTTCCACCGACGTAACATGGTAAATAACAAAATGATTAGATCATTTTGACCTTATAAGAGGCTACATATGAAATATATGTTAATACAATTACATTTAATCAAGTAATAGGCTATCAACATTAAAGAAATCCGCGTCTGACTTATACAGACGTTATAGAGCATGCCGCGGGGAGTTCTTTCTAACGTTAATCTGTTAACGTAAGTAACTGATATGGTTTGCGTAAAAATATAAAGATGAATTAACTGTTACTAACCAGATATGTATGGCGAAAACGTTGCCGACAGCGACGCAATGCAAGGCCTGCGCGCTCTCACAGAGGGAAGGGAACTGAAGAGTTCTTCATAAAATGGCAGCTTGTTGTGGCTATTTTTCGCGGTCATTTCGTACTAATGTATTTAAATTTACAGTAACATGTCCCAAACTAGGCTACATTGAAGAGTATCATATTGTACACTTCTTATAGTAAAATGTCTAGAATAGATTAAATTGAATATCGAAATCGTGGTCAGCTATTCTAAATAACTTTAAAGTTATTAGCTAGAATCCGTATGCATCACATAATAAGAATTACTTACCAGATGAAGAAGTTCCAGGTCGGCAGAAAAGACAACGGCACCACTGACACGACAGAGAAACTCTTTCAAAATTCAAATGCGCTCTCATGCACACCCCACTGACATAAATTAAGACTGTTAATGGTCACCCAGTCCTACATTTTTTTAAATGTAAGAATAACATTAGTAGGCTAGCAATTTTACCTGTGGAACTGGGTGTGGTGTTTTTCGTGGTCAATTTGCACTGCTGTATTTAGATTAACAGTTTCCCAGAATGCATTGAAATTCTACAGTAACATACTGTCAACTGTGTGCACAGTACATAACTGTTGAAAATACAAAGTAATACTGTGAAAACAACTAAATCTACTGTAACTTACTGTACATAGATTATACAGTAAGAAACTGTTGAGAAAAACAGTATAATCCTGTGAAAACAACAGAAATCATTTACAGTGTAGCTATCTAAATGAGGACGTACAATAAACGTCTATTGTTATTGGTCTAATTTGATCTAATCTTATTATATAGCAGTTAGATCCACTTCTATAATTGAATGAGAGAGCAGAGTGCTAATATTATGTATGATATTTAGAACTTTTAGAACAATTTAGAATGTGTGTGTGTGTGTGTGTGTGTGTGTGTGTGTGTGTGTGTGTGTGTGTGTGTGTGTGTGTGTGTGTGTGTGTGAGAATGTGTGTGTGTGAGGCCGTGTGTGCATACATACACACAGAATGCATATAACTATGCCCATCCACACACACACACACACACACACACACACACACACACACACACACACACACACACACACACAGTGCATCAGTGCAATAACACTTCTAGTTAAAAATACACCCAGCCACCATTATGCACTAGAACAGTCTAGTCAGTGTCTTTCAGCTGTCCACTCTTTATACTTTATCAGCTAAAACACACTTTCCATTCACCCAATGATTGAATTACATCTTTGTGCCGCTGCCCACCGAGCACAGCATCCATCACCAACCGACAGGCAAATAACGCAAGCTAAAACACTTATCCTCCAATAACAATGCATGCTGAGAGATATGAGTTTTTCTGTCAAGTAAATTTGAGATAATGGAATTGCTTTTACTGTGCGAGAACTGAAGAACGTCTCATATACCTCAATATACACCTCTAAAAAAATCTATCTTCTCTTTTTTCTCCCTGTCTCTCCCCAGACATCTTATATGAACGGAGCTCGCATAATCAGATAAACCTCACATGCACAAAACATCATTTAGCATTCATAATTACATTCTAACCAACAATTGCAAACAGGCCCCACAGTCACCTGGGATCAAGACACTGAGCGCTGTTTGTGTTTGTGTGAGCGTTTTTTTAAAAACGGGTATGTTTTGTAATTATCATCTTGTGGTAAAATCACTGAAACGCACACTTTCTGATCATGCACAAGTAAGGGGGTCTTTATTGCTTAAAATTGAAGCAAAAGCACCACTGTCCAAAAAATTAGTTACATTTATTATCAATAATTATTGGAATAATTAATGATAAGTATTATAGTGCAAATCAAACACTGTAGCAACATTTATAGCCATTTTATGGGTCATCCAATTAGAATTAAACTCTGAATCATCGCTGTTTTTATCTGTACCTGCTTGTAAGTGCAAGACTTGGGCATTAGGCATCAAACTACTGTATTTAAAGGTGCTTTACAAGACAAATGGGACTATTAGAAGCCCAATACAAATCTGAACTGAAGTAAAATGAGTAAGATTAATTAATGGCAAGTGTGTTCAAGGTGCTTCATCTAAAAGGTGTAATGCAGTTACTCGTTCCTCGACTTGACCATTGGTCATTCACACTGGATTGATTACCCATCTCCCCCTCTGTTAATACGCAACAGCTCCTGGCTATAGACATATTTCTCCCGAGACTCACTGGGACATTGCTGTGTTTCCATTCCAAGCAGGGTATACAGAAACAAGTCCACCCAGGCAGCAACAAAAGACAAGGGATCTCAATACAACATGCAATGCTTTGTTTTTCATTTGAATAACCCAACTAGAGGATGCATGCACGGCTATGATATTTCAGGCACTGATCACAGAGATCATTAAAGTTTATCTGAAAATGGAACCCATTTCAGTCGGTCTCCAAAAAAAGCTGAAACATTAGTGGGTTTGCTCAACCTCAATACAACAGCACATTCAGAAGTGATTAATAAAGTACATTATGTGCTAAAAGCTCAAGTTTAAACAGCTTTAACATTTTTAGCAAGTGTATCTTGTATTTTTAAATCAATTATAATGAGATTTGTACCACAAGCTTCTTTGCAAAACTTTTTTTCTGAAATTGGACACCCACCAGGGTTACCAAACCTTTTCACCAATGATTTTTCTTTTTGTTTGTGATTACTGGATAAGGATTAAAATCATTTTATGTGTGGGATCGAGTGGATTTCCATTTGTACGTCAGCTAGAAATCCTTGGAATTAATGGTTTTAAAAGATTAGGCTTAATATACAAATGTCTCCAATAAAACTGTCCTAAAATGTCCTAAGGTTTGAAGGCTTTTACCCTCAAAGGGTAGATTGATGTTGTCTAGTGCTCATATTTAACTATATAAAAGCATTCATGACAAATAGGCAATGAAAAATATTTTAGAGCGTAATCGAAAATAATAAAATAAAATTCACCAGGGATGTGTGAGATATCAGTACATTGTCGGCTGACCTTCAATTGTTGGCTGATATTAAAGATTTTTGTATTATTTAATAATGGTATTCTAATAATAATAATGATATTGGATATACAGAGCAATTGGATAATTAATTGCACATGCTCATCCCCCCTATTTTTACATTCAGATTAACAATCTAAAGTTGATATTTTAAAACACTTTTTTAATCATTAGCAAATCTCAAAATTAATTTCCATTTTCACATTGTACATTACAATGTTGCAAAGCCTAAATTCACTTAAATGGTTTTAGTTTAAAACTACAGATTTTAAATATATTTAGAAAGAAAGTAGCATTTTAGAGTCACAAATTCAAAATTCTTGTTTTTATGGAATATTGCAGTATTATTATAAATTTAAAATAAATAAATGTTATCAATTTATCTGTGCACATCATTTTTTTTTTGGTTAATTCATTTTCATTCATCCTAATTCATCTAACCATCCAATCAATTCCCTATGGACAAAATCAAGTCCCACCCTACATTTCTCTTGTTGAAGAAGTGGTTTCACTCAGATAGAAGTAACAATTTGGAAGAAAAGACTATCACAACTTTGGTCTCATAGAGTCTTTAAGATTGCAATTTATCGGTATGGCCCAGAATTGTAATATTGGTGCATTCCTAATATTAATGTTATCCATGATAGACGGTGAGAAAAAAAAGAGTGAGGAACTGAGTGGTTTCTCTCAAGGTCGATCCTCCTGACCCTGTGATCCTGCTCACCTCTCACACAGCAGTGCTTAAGGTATCACTCTGAAAAGACTCTGTTATTCATCTACTATGACGTTACGCTCCATTCAGAGATCCTGTTTCTGTTACACAAAGGCAAGACTGTGCTTCCCGTCTTTATTAGAAGAGTGTTTGCTTAGCCATTTCTGGGGAAAATTTGTGACACCTCATTTTGACAGAGCCGCTTTGAATTGATTAATCTAACAAAAGGTATAAATCCTACAGATATATTTGCTCAGAAAAGTGCAAAAAAAATTATATATATATATATATATATATATATATATTGAAAACAATATATGACTACTGCATATGCGAAAATTCACTGGCCCTATCTAAAGCCCAGTTACACAGATGGTAGCATTACAGAAAACGGCCCGGCTAATTTAAAGGTTAATTACCCTCCGTGTTCTTCCAGTTGCTAATTCATCTCAGTGTAATGACTGAGAGAGTCATTACAGATGAGCCCATTAACTATAAAAAGCTTCAGAAAGCAGTAGTCAGAAAAGAGGTGGAATCAGACAAGAAATTTACATGCATGTAATCTTCTCTCAGTGGGATCATTGTGCATGTGAATTAAATAGAGTGGGAGTCAAAATGAGTGAAAGAGATAGGTAGAAATGAAGAGAGGGAAAGAAAGAGTGAGAGAGCAAGAGAGAGGAAAAAGGGTCAAGCACAGGTCAGTGGTGGGTGGTGTCTTTTATATTTGTTAACTAGCTTTACGACATGCTTCCCGTATTTCAACACGACCATGAAGCAAGATTACACACGTAATGCAAATAAATGATAAACGAATATGCAATATGTATTTCCTGAACAACTTTTTTTGGAGAGATCTGCAGTTTCTATGTAGGTAAACCTAATAATGACAATAAACCCATGTAATATAGCATGATATTTCTACAAGTATACCAAGGACGAGATATAACTAATAAAATCACACCAAATTTCACCCTCTACAAACAATGAGTCAATTAAACCGCATATACCCTCGACACTCAGGTAAAACTGGTAAAATAGCAAATCTCAAAATGAATGTATACTTTTCATACGATGTTGTGATGCCTAAATCCTTATGTAGCATTTAAATAATCTACAAATATATTTAATATCGCCCTTTATTGTATGGGAAAGAAGTGTAATATATGGGGCATCTCTAATATAATGAAAATTGATGTATGCGAGAGAAACAGCTTCTCGAAACATTGTAGGGCGGGACTTCATTTAAACCATCAGGCATTGATTGGTTCGTTGTCATTTGCTATTGCTGTGATTTCACGTGAGTGACAGGTTGTACAGTATATGTATATATACACACAGCATGAAACATTGAAAAAAAGAATAAAAAAAATGAGGCAGCCATTCATAAATGTCCAGTGCATTCAGTCTTTTGTACTAAAACAGGTGTCTGAGAAAGGGCAAAGGGAAAAACAGAACTCGACTGTGCCACTTCCTTTCAGAGAGAAAGCGATAAGGGGCAAAGGACAGCATGTCAATCCGGTCATAAATTATGCACGGCTCAGAGAAGATGAATAGGCATGTAAAGCTTATCGGAGCTCAAGGCTCGGAGCCTGCCGATGACACAGCTGCTGTAATCTACTGTAGACCTGATCAAACTCATGACCTATAAACACCCTCCACTCGACTCTTTCTCAGATTATAGCAGTTCAATAAAATTTGACTAAGAAAAAGCAAACAAGATAAAGAAAAACATGTAAAGGATAGCCAGGTAAAAAAAAAAAAAAAAAAAAAAAACACTGCTTAAAAAGTCAATGAAGTATTCAAGTTTAAAAAATTAGCATGTTTCTGTATTCTTTTTTTTAATTTGTGGGCCTTAGTGTAAATGTCCAGATACTTTCTATCTTTAATAAAAATAAACTTTTACCTGGAAATCAAAGTTTGTCATGTACAAGATGCATGGCATGTTACAGGACTTAAGGAAATAAAACCATAAAACACAAACAGAAATAAGATACCAAAAAACTTGATTTTCATCATTCAAAAATTCATGTACTGTAAATAAACAGCCTGATTTTTTTTACATTGAAAAAGATGCTTGAAACAGAATGAACAAGAGAGAAAGAAAATGGAAGACTGGATTGCGCCAAACGAAGTAGGAGCTTTTTTTCAGTTTTTTTTTTTCAGTTTTAATTGGGAACAGACAAAAGCGGAATTGTCAGCACTAACGTAACTACATTTTTCATTAGGGTTGAAGTAACTCAGTTGTTCAATAAAGTGTGTACTAGCTTTCCAGTAACAAGACATTTTTTTCAGGAAGTAGTGGTTTAGTGAGACAAAAATGCTACATTGCTGGTCATTACATCACATTGTATAAAGCAAAAATGAGCTTAGGCAATAATTGAACACACTCTGAATCCAACTCATTTTAGCAAACTGGTACATTGGGACTGTTCATTTCAATAAACCATTTTAAAACAGCAATTCACTGATTTATTTGAGTAGCTCCAAGTCCCTGAAGAGTATTCTTTACAACATTACACTCTTAAAGGGATAGTTCACCCAAAATGACAATTCTGACATTGTATCATTATTTCTAAACTTCCAAACCTGTATGAAGAATAAATTATATTCTGAGAAATGTCTCAGTGTTTTTTCAGTGTTGGATATACAATGGAAGTAAAGGTAACTTCCAGGTAAGGTAACTTCTAAACTTCCAAACCTGTATGAAGAATAAATTATATTCTGAGAAATGTCTCAGTGTTTTTTCAGTGTTGGATATACAATGGAAGTAAAGGTAACCAAAGTTCAACCAAAGCATCTTCTTTTGTGTTCCACAGAATAAAGCAAGTCATACAGGTTTGGAAAGACCTGAGGATGAATTCATTATGACAGGATTTTCATTTTAGGGTGAACTATCCCTTTAAATATCTTCAATGTAGTGTAGTGTTACTAAACTACTTTTTCAAGAGTCGCCTGACTTCAGCACTTTGAATTTAAAGTAGCATGTAACTTAGCAAGCTACAGTTTCAAAGTAGCGTCCCAAGCACTGCACACAAAGACATACAGTATGGAGGAATCTCAAAGGATTCACAAATCTCACTTGTTTCTTCATCCTTATTCCGTCACCATTTTTCTATACAAGCAATTCTTAGTTCTTTTCTTTCTCCTTCGCCAATTCAAGATCAATTTCTGCATAAAACAAAGTCTGCCCTAGTCTCTCCCACACGGCATTCTTGAGATTGCAGACAGTTTAAGGTCTCTCGGTGTCCATAATCACATTCCTCCCCTTCTCCGTCCTTCAACGCCACTGAGGATGGGAGATAATCCCTCTATCAGGCAGAACTTAAGATCGTCTAATGTAGAATAGGAGTCTCTTAGAGGGCAGAAGAGTTTTACAAACTCCTTTCCCTCTAGTAAATGGAGCAGTTAGCATTTTTATTCTAACGGCTGTACGCTCCGCAGAGCGTAGACTGCACTGCGATAATGAGCGCAATCACACAATCTTTCCTCACATGATTCATTCACAATGAGAACAGGATTTTGGACGTGAGAACAATTCACCATAACCTTATTTCCATATTGAAGCAAGTAAAGGTCAAAGGCAAAAATAATGTGCGTTTCTTAATACTTTTTGAAACTCATTTTGGACCTTAAAGCTGCCCATTTTTAGGGTATTTTTTACATGACAATGATGTATTAAATATGGAAAGGTTTTTCCGTTGCTTTTTTCGTGTACAGATGAGAATGCTGTCAAAACGATCCTCGTTCACAAGGATCCACGAAAACGACTAAAAAGACTACAGATTTACTAAAGTTGCTTACATACTGAACCCTATGACCTAGCATCTATTCACAAAAAATAACAATGTCCAAGACATCTCTGTAGGCCACTGACTGCTGAAGACAGGTCTAAACTATCATTCTTTGCCCATGGGAAGTCAACCGCAATGTTCCGGTTTGTGTCTGTAACCTCTGTGCTGTTGACACATTAGTCCCTTAAGACTGTTTCCCACTGTGTAAGTGCATGAAGGTGACAAAGGTGAAGACAGCAGCTGTCATAGGCACAAAATAAACCACAGAAAGGCAAGCCTAATCAGAAAAGTCTCACTTTGAGCTGCAGCATTTTTTTTGAATGGTCGCATATGAGATTCAACTGACTCAGGAATAACAGAATAGAGCACAACTGTCAGGTTCCTAAAAAAAAATCTATTTATTTTCTCATTAGAGAAATGAATTGTTAGTATATGCTTATGTTTTGGCAAATAGACAGTGTGAATTTTATCTCTATTCTTTAAAAAAATCATGGTTATTAGCCAAATTCCTGTTGAAGAACACTTGGTTTAAACAACTTTCATGCTTGTATACACTACCATTCAGTTATCTATGTGCACAAAAGCTGCATTTACTGTATTTGATCAAAGATACAGTAAAAAATACAAATATTGTTTTAAAATATCTCTTTTTTTAAATTAATACTTTTATTCAGCAATGCATTAAATTAATCAAACGCGACAGTAATGGCATTTGTTTTATATATTTATTTTTCTTTGAGTTTCAATAACACAACAATGGTACCTGGATTTCAAGATGGCATACAACATACACTAGCTTGTAAATACATTTACATTGCTATAAAAGATTCCCATTTTAAATAAATACTGCTTTTTTAACTTTCTATTTATCAAAGAATCCTGAAAAAAAGTATCTACAAAAATATTAATCAGCACAACTGTTTTCAACATTGATAATAAGATAGCAGACCAAGGCTAATGACACAGTGGGCAGTTACAGCACCATTGTGCATGTTACACCTGCACCAAGCGTCATGCTCCTGAGAAAATGTATCATCTTACAACCAGGATCCTGAGGGTGAATCGAAGATGACAGGATCAGTTACAATCCCACGAAATAGACCATCTTCCATATAACATTTCTCCCTCACTCATCCCTTCTCTCTTTCTCCTCTAATTCCATTCAGTGTGTTCACTTTGCATCTGGCTTGATTAAAGGGAAACTGCAGTCTTCTTTCCCTCTGTTCTCTCTATCTCTAAGTGCTGGGCCGTGAAAGGGGAACATCTTGGTACATAAACACCCTCTGCAGAGAAAAGAACAGAAAAAAATTGATATTTCAGTCGGCAGTAGAGTGCGAGTGGGCCAGGAATCTCATGATTCATTATTTCAGTGAGTGTTTGATGCGTGATGCCTAGGAAGAATAACAACACTAGCCGACAATAATAGAAGTCTTCTTGGAACTCCTTAACACTTTCAAGCCTACCAGATCTGTAAAGGTTTGGATAATACTGTAGTACTCTCTGTTTAAATGGATTTACTTACCACTAAAATATAAACATACATTATTGGAGAAAATGTGCAAAAAAATAACAGGTTAGGTCAAGGACCGAACAGAAGTACATCTAACCTGAAATCTATAATTTTCCGTTTTATTAGACATTTTTGATTAAATATTGTGCAAATAAATATTTTTATTTTCATATTTAATTTATTTCATTTAAATGTTAACAATTGTGCAATCCATCCATCCATCTTCTTCCGCTTATCCGGGACTGGGTCGCGGGGGCAGCAGTCTAAGCAGAGACGCCCAGACTTCCCTCTCCCTGGATACTTCCTTCAGCTCTTCTGGGGGGATTCTGAGGCGTTCCCAGGCCAGCCGGGAGACATAATCCCTCCAGCGTGTCCTAGGTCTTCTCCGGGGTCTCCTCTCGGTGGGACGCGCCCGGAACACCTCCCCGGTAAGGCGTCCAGGAGGCGACCGGAACAGATGCCCGAGCCACCTCAGCTGGCTCCTCTCGGTGTGGAGGAGCAGCGGCTCTATGGGCTCCTACCGAGTGACCGAGCTCCTCACCCTATCTCTAAGGGAGCGCCCAGCCACCCTGCAGAGAAAGCTCATTTCGGCCGCCTGTATCCGGGATCAATTGTGCATTTATATTGCATTTTCTAATCTTTAATTGTTTTATATCATTCAAATGCAGTGAAATATCAACCAAGTCACCCTGCTGTCTATCATATCAGCAGTGGAACTAGTTATTGAAAAGCCAACGCGATCTCATTAAAATTGCGAATCTATACCACAAATTTTATTTCCCGTGCCATCGGGCCATATCATAATTCATAAATAGTTTTGACCAATCAAATGGATGTTTTTTAACTGTTTTGATTATTTTTGGCTGTGACCAATTCTGCTGTCTTTCTAATATTTCTCTTATTGTCTCAGAGGTATTAGCAAGTTCGCATGGAAAATTAAGGTGAAAAGGAGCATTTATAATAGCTGAATATTTTATGTTTTTCAAAGTGGTAAATATTTCATGAAATGCTTTATACATGAGGACAAAATTAGCTCAGGCTGAGAGCAATTGCACCTCATTTCAATAAGAACACACGCTGTTATTCCTCATGAGGATGGCGAGGAGGAAAGACAGAATGTGAAAGCAGGAAGAAGAAAGGAAGAAAAGAGTTGAAAGAGCAGTTGAGCTGTGGGAAAAGAGAAACTGAGAGCACTGTTCTTGGAGCGAGTGAGTGAGGAGACCAGTCAAGTTCACACTCCCCATGGTGGATACACAAGGGAACGTAAATTGAATAATGATATTTTCTTTGATATAAACAAAAATTCAACTAAAATTATACTAAAAAAAAAATGAATGAAGTGGCACATTCATTTGATAATGCAAAAGTTTAGATCTGAAACAGAAGTAGCAAATGTCTTTTCTCTGCTATTTTTCCGTATATTCGAGTGAAACCGCTTCTCAAACTATATGTAGGACAAGACTTGATTGTGTCCATAGGGAATTGATTGCATCTTTGGATCATTTTATTTTGGATCATGGTTTGCTACTGCTGTGATCTCATTTGAGTTACAGGTTGTCCATGTCGAGCCAGCAAACACGTCATCAGAGAAAAGAGATGTACCATGAAATCATTTATTAATAAATACGGCAATATTCCATAAAAACTCAATAATTGTTCATTTTGATTTCATTCCAACTTTAAGGAAATAAAGCAGCATTTTATATCAAATATATTCTCACACAACAATTGTAAACAGATCCACACTTAAAGAGCAGACTTTCTTTCTTTGTCGTGTATAACAGGTGACTCACACAGAAGGACTAGGAGAAGAGCCATCTATGGAAGGAACTTATACACACACTGCATGTACACATACACTCTTGATATCCATCATAAAAATCTCACAAAAACAGACTCTTCCGTGACACTGTTTGATGGACGCTTTCCCCGCATTTTTCAGGAACTGGGGGCAGGTGACAGTGAGAGAGGAGCGTTTTAAAGCATTTAAAAGACAAATGTATCAATGAAAAAAGGGTTGGAATTCTGTATTGTTGTTGAAACTGTTTCTCATCAACTTTTAGGTAATGATTAACTGTCACACAAGATAACTGGGATTTCCTTTTTTAAAATGTCACTTAATAGTTTACAAACAGCTTCAAAAAGGAAAAAGGGAAAATACATTTATAACATTTTATGTTATAAGAGATTTTTTTTGTTGTATTTTCGACCATGCATTACGAATTCACTAATACATTACTAATGCAGTACTATTAAACAAGAATGAGGAAATATTATTAAAAATATTATCATAGCTTGTGGTTGCACAAAGATAAAGTCAGTGGAAATATGGGCCGGTTCAAAAACACCATGTTCTGGCATGAGAAAAAAAAAAAAAAGAGTTATGATCCAGAACTAACCCGGTTCTCTCCATCTCGCTCTCTTTGCCCCAATTTATGGCTCCCTGTCTGAGCTTGGTTTTACAAGGTGAACATTGCTGCAATAATTATCATTTAAGAGGGGCCGTCCCTGACTCCGGACACATATTGTCATTCAATTAAGGTGGGCACACATTGAGGGGCTTAAGGGTCAGGCTTTTAAAAGAAAGGATTGCCTCACGAGTTCTGCACTCCACAATCCCTCTTTCCAGTCTCAATTCATTCCATTTCCATCTCATCTCATGTCTCCTTTATGTCTCTCTTCACCTTTTGCCAATAACAACCTCTTTCTAATACCTCTATTTTCTCACTGGATCCTCATCCTCTTTTAACACAGTGCTCTACCTGTCCTCATTACAGTCTCTTCTCTCGCTTCAGCACTCACATCATTGGCTTTCGCTTGTCAGTGCCGCAGTGGCAAAAGACATTTCCGTCCATCAGCTCTCTCCTACTCAAGTCCTGTTTCTCCTGAACGGCTGACCATTACAGTACTTTCCTCCTGCCGCTCTCTCCCTCATTCCCTTTCTCCTCCAGCTCATGTTTATTTCATCCAATTTTCCTCCAGTGCTGCTTTTCTCCCAGGAGCATGGAGAGATCTCAATAATTCAGCAGGCTGTCTGAGCTATGCTGGGCTAGCAGGACACCCATCACTGGACATGAGGAACATTCAGTACCCCACTTACTCCATAAGCAGATAGATAATCATCAGTATCGCTCCCAAGCACTGCTTTCTACTGACAAGATCACTATAATATAAACTATCCATGAACATCGATGCCATTTTCAATGCTGCTTTTCATTTATGAAACCTATTGATGAGTCACAAATCTCCATTATTACACAAAATGTTAATTACATTCATGTCACACAATTATCCTACTGTAGTAAATGTTACTACAATGCACATCAGTTCAATGTGTCCCATGCACGTCTTCCACACAAACCATTTACATCTAATCACATTAATAATCTTGTGCATGCATAAAAAAATAACTAGATTTGCAAATATCAGTGCTCGCAAACCAACAACAGCGCCGCCGCCATGCTAAAGTTTTAGGGAAGGTTGTTGGCGTAGGTCTTGCAAAATTTTTGCACTTCTCTTGATTTCTGTCGCGGCGTATAAAAATTATATATAGGCTAATATAACAGTGCCTTTGCAATGTACAGGTGCTGTGTGGTTCTGTAAATGTACAAAAGAGACCAATCACAATTTAGTATGCAAACATGTATTTATTTATTTTTATATTCCTGTTATAGCTAAACTGGATTTTCAGCAGCCATTACTTCAGTCTTTAGGGTCACATGGATCAACAAACCAAAGTTAGAATGGACTTGTGGGCATTTTGTAGGCTGTATTAACTGGAGAAATTAGTTGAGATAAAAAGAAAGAATTTAAATTAGTAAGAGAAATTAATATCAGTACAAGAACAGTTCAAGAACTATTGCCATATCACTGTACCATGACACATTCCATAATGTCATTACAATCCAATGGATCTCAAATACATACTGCTTCTCAATTAACTTCCTTTTAAAGTAATTGAATCATTTTGTCCTTGTATGCATGAGCTTAGTTTTCCACTGAAGAAAGCTTACTCTCAAAAGGGGCTCACTACTGCAGTATAACTTTATTGCTAGCTGAATCAACAGTCTTTGCACACTTAATATTTCTCATGGATCTTCCACTTAATTTTCATCACAAAAATGGAGCCCTGCAGTTTGCCAAACTCAGATTAAATTTCGGCCAAACTAGTATTGGAGACCACTGACGTACTCTCTTATTTCACAATACTGACATAAAGTTAATGCAACTAACATAAAAGGATGCAGACTTTCTGTAATGCTTTTCTGTAAATGGTATCTTCACGTTGTCTTAAAACGCTTAGGCCTATGCTGATATATTTGGCATATGGGCTCAATGTTACATTATTATAACACAAATCTATGATGTCATCATAGGAAATCTGAGCCTTTTAGACATCATTTTCACAGACGTTCTTAATGGAAAGAAATGAGCAATACCCTCATCTCCACATAAACAAAGTTAATTTTTAATGATGAAATGGTAGATTATCTGCATTTCTATTAGTGAGATCACAGCATAAAACCAGCTCACAGAACACATTCTGTGATTCTTTAAAGTACAGTCTGCATGTATAATTCAGACAGCCCGGCATACACTAACTTGCTCTCTCTTGATGACTGTCCAGTTATCAGATTGCTGTCCGTGTCTTGACTCTCTCTTTCTCGCTTTATCCATCTATCTGTCTCTCTTTCTATCTCTGTATCCATAGTTACGCAGTTTTGCCCATCCCTGCCTCAAGCAATTGTTCAGGGATTGAAGCTTGTAGGAAGTAGGTCAGCCTGTGTTGCACTTGGCATAAGGTAAAGGCAGCCGAGGCATTAAAATACCAATTTTGGGTTAATATTCATCCATCCTTCGAGCAGGGACCGTAACACAATCCATAACACAGACTCAATGAAATGGGATTTTTTTTTTGATGGGGTAGGAGGTGGAGATATCGCTTTGTTAAAAAACAGCAGCAGTCACCCAGACTAGTGGGTGAGAGGGTTTAATCAGGGCTCCAGACTGTGACAAAAAGTCACAAATGTGGCAAAAAAAATTGGAACAGCAAATTAAAATCTCATTGGCATTGCGCAACAAATAACAGTGTTTATGAACAAATGGCTCTTATGATCTAGGCTAAGTATTTTTTAAGAAGAAGTCTCCATCTCAAAAGGTATCGCTTTGAATCCATCGAACAACTGACTCGTTAATAAATAAACTGCAAATTATTTTTGGTCATTTGAAACTAATTTGAAATGAACAAAGTCGTTACTGTGATGTGTTCATTACCTATTGTTTGTCCATATGACAATACATTTCTAAAGTTACACATTCTGAAAATAATTTATAATAAATGGTTGTCTAAGTTAAAAATACATAATTATAATTTTAATATAGCACAAATAGAATAAGAATGGAAAGCAATTTTATACTAAACATAATTAGGAAATCAATCCAAAAGCATCTTAACGCAGACGAATTAAAGGGGACCTATTATACAAAATTGACTTGTATGTTGTTTTTGAACATATTTGTGTCCAGTGTGTGTGTGTACACACCCACCCTATAGAGGGTATGCGCGTGACGTCGACAGAGTGCGGCAGCATTTGTTTTCAGCGTGAACAGGAAAGAGCTTTGAGATTGACTGTATAAATAGATTTGACAAGAAATCTGAGGTATATTTTTACAGACTGCCAAAAGCTACAGAACAGAGAAGTAAATGGATCGCTACAATCAACTGGATCCAGGCAGCGAAAGGTGGATTTGCAGTTATCATTGTGTGTCCATATGCTAAATTTAGGGGTAAAATCATACCCTATATTGTATTGTTATATATTGTATTGACAACTCATCCATTATATATTTACCATTGTAGGCTATGGATGTATTTAAATAGACACTGACAAAAAACTATAGAAATTTTAGGGCTGGACGATATGATGATGATATATATAGCATTGATATAAGTGATCTCATGGATTTAAACCTACCTAAGCACATTCAGCACAGAAATTAGATTAATACTTACGGCACATGCCATCTGACAGCCGTTAGGGTGCACGATCTGTGCACGTGCTTCAGGTGTGTGTGCGCTCAGAAAACCATAGACGTTTAAACTGATACTTAATAACTGAAAATAATAACTTTTATGATGATGAAGAACTGCAATGTCACGTGAACATGATCGTGAGATAAGGATGATAATCAAAACCAAACAGATGTTTTGTTAGTTTTTGGCCGAGTTTCCAAGGCACTAGCTATAAAGGCTCCACCCTCTTTTGGAAAGCGGGGCGGGTGCAGCAGCTCAGTTGCATTTAAAGATCCATGCATGAAAACAGCATGTTTCTTCTTTCACTCAAAAACGGGCATTTACAACATGCTGGGGACACATCCTGGAGACACATTAGGAACATCCTGGGGACACCTGAGACTTAAATTACATCTTGTAAAAGGGGCATAATAGGTCCTTTAACACTGCTCTATTCCTGCTTAAGATTCAGTGTAAAGACGCAATGCTGCATAAAATCCAGACTAAATTTTGCCTTCTCAGCCCCTAGTATAACCGTATACAGCTGTAATTGTGTGTAGAATTAAGACACCTAAATGGCACTTCAGAAGCACTTCTGTGCCACCTTTGCAATGCAAATGTTACAATAGTTATAAAAATCAGCATTCTAATTTTGATTGAGGTCAAGTAAAAGGACACTTTTCACTTTTTTGTCTAATTTGAGCGATTCCTAGTTTTAGTCCTAGTTTTAGGAGCCAGAGATTCCCTGGTCATTAGTCTGGAGCCCCATTTTTGCAATATAAAATATTGTGATTGGGTTATAGAAAAACATCAGTGGGATCCAGACAGCTGAGACAAACAATACAAGCTGTCATTTAGCTGTGAGGGATTTTATGGAACATAAATGCATCCTCATCATCAAATCAAAATAACATATCAGTCTTAGAGTGCAAACATTAAGAAAAATTGTCCTACATAAAACTGTTAGCCACCAACTGCATCCCCATCAACTTCCTCTTCTGTAATCAACACAGATAGCACAGTAAATCATTACATCAGGTCTAAATCATAAACACATCATCCATACCATACATCTTTTATGTTAATATGCGTCTTTGACAAACATCTGAACACACCTGCACTCCACCACCATTAAACCACAAAACACTCTTGACAAAGAGCTGACAGCATCATCACTGAGAGTGGTGAGTAACCAGTAAAGGCAGGCAGCCAGTAGAGAACTGAACTCACTGGACCATTCATTTAGCATCCACAGGACAGAGCAGGCTGAACCTTTTGCTGACTAACCACTTCCCAGGGCCCCATCTATCTACAAAGCCTTCAAACTCCTCCTGAAATGGCCCTATGTGATCAAACCAACCCAGTGACGTAACTGTTACTATTCTTACTGGGGCGATCCTTACCTCAAGGGAGCCTGACATCTGCTGCCACTGCTTCTAAAAATAACAATGGAGCAGCAAGGCTCATAAAGATAGGAACAATGCTTAATAATTCAGTATCTTCTCGAGGTCAAAATGCTACTCAAAGTTGTGTTGCTTATTTCCTAATGGGGTGTTAGGGCAAGGCTCTTGAGAGCCCACTTTTGTACCAGATTTGGTTAGTTACAGAAAGCTAATATGATAAAAATAATAATAAAGTTACAAGCAGTCTTAAAACCCTGCTACATGTACTCGTACAATAAAATTGGCATGCCCTTTATATAAATATTTCGATTGTTTTATCACTCCCATAAATCACTTTTGTGCACTGTAGAATCCAGAAATCTGTGAACACAAACGAAAAAGCATCTATTTAGCATTTTTTTAAATAAAAATTTTCCATTACAAATAATACTAAATATTTAGCAGCATACTAATTAGTGAAAAACAATAGCTGATGAAAATTTAATTAGATCTGAAAATCATAAATACCAGATTTGGTTTCCAACGTGGTTTCAGACTTTTGGATTCCACTGTAAACTAAAAATTACTTTTTCCTCTACAGCCAGTGGCAAAAAAATGCTATTAGTAAATATACCCATTACATTTGTGTATTTACATTAAGGTTTTCTGTTGCAACTGGGCACAGATTCAGTTTTTTGCTGTTGCAACATTGCATTTGCCCCTCCCACGAGGATATTTAAAGGTTAGTCTGCTCCTACAAACGCATTCAAATTAGCCCTCTGAAGGTAAAAATGACAAAACTGCACGATAACTAGCACTAACATTTTCATTCAGGGCTGGATGGTGAACACCACAGTACTTAAGTCATTGAAGCACCAGGATCATGTTTCCTGCTAGTTAAAGGCCAGTGACATGTCATAAGGCTGACATTTTGCATATTGCATGTTTGTTTAATGCACCTGAACGTTAGGTGGGGCTGAATTTCATCTGGTTCGGTACACTCTGATACACATCAATGGTTATTTTCTCAACATCAGCAGCAGGTAACAAACAATCACCCTGCTGACAGGTTGCCTGAGATGTGTGGTCAAAGTCAAACTAACATACGGTGTTCAGACAACAACCTGTTAGTTTCCTAAACAACCTGTTAGTAGCCTTGGCTATGTGATCGACTGTCGACACAACTTCCTTTAAGCTATTTGATTCCGCCCACGTTGTTTCAGCAGATTTAGAAAATTGTTAAATATTTAGAAGGCCATATCGTGCTGAAGCCGTAGCATATTAAAGCCATATGAGAAATATGTTATTTGCCTGTAGACTGTTACAATAGGCTACCTCAAGTAGCCTACTGACACCCGTCTGCTCGTGCATCTCTAGCGACGTTTAAACAAAAAACATCAAGGCCTACATAAAATAAAAATAGACATTTTAAATATTAAAAAAAACCCGCGATAGCCTACGTGTAAGACAGTCTTACCGGTCCCCTCCGCTTTAAAGTCACGTTCTTCCACAGGAGAAGGTGTAGCTGGTGAAGAAATCCCATTTTCGATGAGTTGGAGAATGAAGTCGCAAATTATAATCTATTCATCACAGTGTTGTTGTTGTTGTTGTTTTGAGATCCCGCTTTATTTGGATTTTGTCCTCCCCGGCGTGTGACAAAGCCAAACATCCTGAAATAACAGGGCTGGGTTTGTGAACAGCTCTTTTGGTAGCAGCAGATATAGATATTCGCATCTCATTAAGCAGTGGGCGGATACCCCTGTCAGATTTAGCCAAACATAGCGAGCGAACGTTTCTTATTGCTATAGTACATTGAGCTCGCGACCGATGTGACAAGTAGATCAGATTTGATTTTATGGAAATCTAGTGGCTGCCTCATATTACTGATGCGCTGCTGCATCCTCATCATTCTGCGACGCTGGGCTATTTATAGAAACTCCATCGATGTGAGAACATTTTAATCTCCTCATCTTTAGCTGGGACTGAGGTAAATCCCTGGACAGACTTATCCGAGATCACTTTTTTTGTGGCTGTCGTGGATTGCATGAAGTCTGTGATCTTTGTTCAGTGTTCTGTGTTATTATAACGAGTTACTTGAAAAGAGTTTTGAGAATGAGAAAAGCGAATGGCACCCTCTGCCGCATGGCACTGGTTTCAACAGTAGGCTGTTGGATAAAAATAGCACGACTACAGTTCCTACAGGCATCATGATTTGTACAAAAAAAAAAACATATGACAGCCTATATATGTTCCAACCACCATTAGACACGCATAAAGGCCAGATGTTCTGGGGCAACTCTGTGGGAGACCATTAACTGGGGGATTAAAATATTACCAGAGGCAATAATAATGCTTAAGCAAATAGTTTTTTTTAACGAATTAAGGAGTCGTTCTTTTTAACTCCAATGTTCTGACTCATGGACAGAATACAGCATATGCTAGCCTAGGCCTACTACTCTTACTATGTCTGCCTTTTTTAGGCCTACGAAATAGTAAGATTAGAATTCTGTTCTGAAACCGAAATATGCTAGGAAAATCGTTCAGGGAATGTCGCTCCCTGTCCTTTCTTCGTTCAAAGATATCAGCACTCACTTTTTAAACTTTCTAGGGATAGGCGAAGACAGTCTGTCGCAGAGGGGGCCACCAGCTGGAGGGGGCGCCAATGAGCGTATCCAGCATCCACTACATTTTAGCAGGGGTATGTCACGTTTCACGTTCTTCCACAGAAGAAGCCTACCGACGTCAAAGTAGTACCGAAAGAGATTCGGAAGCCTACGAAACAGTCTGCTCTAATCACTCTCTCGTGGTACTTTGCTTAAATTAAATTTCATTAAAGGACACATAATAATTGTGAATGTTTATTAATTATGATACTTAAACCAGTCCTTTTCATTTTTTTATATTATCTTTACATATTAGGCTATACGTTGTTGATGATTTTTCGGTTCACTATAAACTTCTGTCATCAAGACAAATTCCTTTTGTGTGTAAAACATGCTTGGCAATAAATCTCTCTTCTGACAAGACTTGTTTGGTTGATTCCGTATTTTTAACGAATCGGCTAAGTGAGTGATTCAATGACTCGCTCATAGCAAATCGGTTGAGTGAGTGATTCAATGACTCGCACATAACAAAAGGAATGTTGAACCACTTGATCCTTTTTAAGACCTTGTCCACACAGAGACGCGTACAGCTGTATAGCTACATCAAATTAAAAAAAGTATCGTATTGCCGTTTCTTCAGGGGTGTGTTTCCCGAAAGTATGGTTAGCCAACTACGTATATGGTCGCAAGTTCTGAGGTGGTGTTTCCCAAAACCATAGTTCTAACCATAGACTAAAAAAAAGATGGATGACGCCCTTTCGCTCTCTTCCATTGGTGAGAAGTGAAACCGCCAGTGTCCCAATATGGCGCTGACATCTTGGGACTTGAGTCTGCGCAGTAGCGATCTCGGGACCTAATCTGAGCAGTAGTGAGCAGGAAGTAAAGCTGGGAAATCAAGGCCCCGCCCTCACTCTCGCAGAATCAATCGCAAGCACATGCCCCTGCACTTGTTCGGTTAGCACATTCTACTGCAGAACAACCCAATATGTCGGTGTGAAATAATTAATTATAGAAATTTAGATATTAAATTTAAAGCTCCAATCTTCTCAGTCCTCCAAAGATCCCGAAAAAAAGTCAGTTGGTGCTTCAGTGACTACTTCGCTCAGAGAACCTGTCAATACGTTTTTATAGCATCAAATAACTAACTAAAAACAAACTTGTTTTTAAAACAAACACTTGAACTTACATCAGCAGTAAATGACAGAACCCATCTTTGGAAAAAAGATATTTGAAGTGTAATTTAATTGTTTAGTTGGTCCTATCGTCCCATTGAATAATAATGGGAGGCGGGGTTTATGACCTATACTAAAACCAATCACCGGGGGCGATCGAGACCCTTTGGCTTCACTTTTCAGGGCTTGTGCGGCACGCTTGGTTCTAACAAACATTGGTGGTGGGCAGATTGAGGCTTCATGAAACACTGAAACAGTTGAATCAAATGTGCCATATTGTGCTGAGGCTTCGAAACAATCTGACACCCGTCTACCCCTAGTGGTCAGAACAGTGTAAATGCAACAAAAAACCAGGCCAAACATGCATAAAAACACCTTTTACAAATCTATTGCAAATTTTTTACTGAAAGTAAAATCTTTCAAATGCAATTATCTTATCATCTAATAAGATTATCATGTGTAAATGTGTTATTTTATCAATTGTCAGGATTTGTTTAGTTTGTTCTATGAATGGCTCAGCTAAACAGTCAGGCCAAACAAGGGTCTGTCCATATAAACTTCCCTCGTCCACTTCACGAAGTGGAACGCACTTCAAAATGGAGGCAGGGATTACCCCGAGGGGAAGTGCTTAGGGAAGTTTGCAAGTGACTGTCTAAAAGTGGACTGGAATGCAGCCTATGTATCCTTTCTTTCATGGGAAAACGAAGGGTGCATTTGGCGTCGCTTTTCAGGGTAGCCTTCGTCTCGCCGCGATCACGCAACCGGCCTTCGAAGGATGCAGAATTGAATTGGGACAGCCTTCATCGCGCAGAGGTGACACAATCGGCCTTCAAATGCGACCTTTGAAAGGTGCAGCCTTTGAATTGGGACATCCTTTGTCGCGCTGCTGTGACGCAATCTGCCTTCAAATGCGGCCCAAAGTGAAAATCGGAAAACGACACCCTTGCGTTTTCTTGTGGTGGGCCTACAACCAGTTCGTATATTTTGTGAAACTATGATGTCATCACCCCACGTGTCGACCCTAGTAGTCAGACACCGCTACGTCGGTTAACATCAACTAAAGTTCTGCGGACTATGCTTGTGTTCGTGGCTGCTGAAGCTACTGAGCCTCTTTCATTTTTTATTTATTATTTACTTTAACGTATTAAAACGTATTTAACGTTTTATTTAATTTTTTTAGGCTATTTTACTTCTTTATTTCTTTAGACTAGGCCTATATTTTATTTCTTGTGCTATTATGCTTTGTCTGATTAAGTATGGAGCGAATTATGTGACATAATTAAACAAACAAACTCAGTCTGCTTTGCAAAGGAAAACGTCTCCAGTTACTATCGTAACCTGAGAGGCGGGAACGAGACATTACGTCCTGTGACGTATATGGGGAACTCCTCCCCTTCTCCCCTTTTGCTGAAATCTTATTGGCTAACCAGCTGGGGACAGCTGGCCAATTGACGGGAAGCATGTAAATACTGACAGACCGCGGGCAGTATAAAATGCAGGGGCGCGACAATTACGTCAGAATATCATGACTGAACGCTAACACAGCTGAACAAACAGCGAGCACGGCGGTCAGCGTAATGTCTCTCCTGCCGCTCCGTAGGCCTTATCCGCCTGGTGGGCCGTAAATCTGCATGGCCGACTGGGGAGCAGCCCACGACTTCTCCACGTGCTTGTGGACGTCCGGGAAGAACGGGGTTCCCCTCCTCGACGCGGCCTGACGGCGGCTCGACTGGAGGAACCACGAGTCCAGCTTACTCTTCGCTGGTTTGTCTGGAGCGTTCCACGTGAGGTCCAGCTCGGTGACAGCTTTGCTGAGGACCCTGATGAGCTCCTCCTGGAGGTCTGCAGGGCTCTCTTGGTCGGGACGGGCTGACTCAGACGCCCAGTGCGTGAAGCTGACGGCGTCCAACTCCTTGTCATTGGGTGTGGAAGGGCCCACCAGCAGCTCGCTTGCGGCAGTGGGCCCAAACCCCACTGTTGCACGAGTCATTTCCCTTCTGGCTCTGAGGGCGCGCACTGGCAGATCAGCACAGTGGGCGCACGTGCCATCCATCAATGCTGCCTCGGCATGGCAATTTCACCGCTAGATGGGAGAAATTCCTACACAATGTCCCTTTAAAGAAAATGTAGTTTGATATTTATGTTTAAATAATATATATTTTAATTTAATCTATGTTGATTATATGAAAAGTGAACAGCATGAGTAAAGATATCATAAGACTATATCGGACAGGTCAGACATAATTTTAACCACTTCATCAAGTTTTGTTTTGTATAAAGCCTTTCTTTAAAGTGAATTTCGTTTTGTATAAATTGTATCTGAATTTTAATCAATGTATCATCAACCAATCGCCTGGATTTAATCAAATAAAAATAAATAAGAAGCCTATAGGCTATAATATAATCAGGACATGGATGCGCCTGTGCGATAACTTGCATTGCTCGTGAACTGGAGTTCGTTTCATAAATGAACCCGAAACTCATAAATATATATTCGAAAGCTTGAAATGTATACTTTTAAACAAAACCATTAAAAAAGAAAATAAACAGACTAATTTTCTTATAGTAATCCGTATGAAATGTGCAGTTCTCTAGGCGAGTTACTGCGAAGATGGAGAATCAGCATCGTCAACATTATTGCTGCTGAGACTGACACAGAAAACACTTTATTAATAAACAATTAAAAATACCTCCTTTTTATATTTGACACATTCATGATAAGCCTACTTTTTCCGGTTCTTTGTGGCAAGCTTTATGCGTCTGCTACCTAATCGAATATTCGAAAATTGTGACTCATACCTATTTTGTACCAGGCCATTTATGGTTGTTCATATTGTTCAATAAAGTTCTTGGTGAAGAGAAAAGAAAAGAAGAAGCCACTGAGCCTAATATTATTCTATACAGCGCACAAGGTAGCCTATATGCACACCTGTCCAAGTCGACTTCTCTGTTTTTAGTGAATCTCTGTGGCAGAATTACAGCTCCACATACTGGTCTGGCATGTATAGGACTTACTACATCGTTTTGAGTCGGTTTCAGTGGTTTCATGTGTGCGCAGGTATTTCTTGAGACGACGCCGTATTTACGGATTTTTTTATTAGAACGATGGAAAAAAAAACATTGGATAGGGAAAGCTCTGGCTTCGTGTGGCTGTGGCCTTAGTGTACGCAAAAGATTCGAGTCACTGGGATGAATCATCTCCCCTCCGAATCTCCCTAGAAATAAAGAGAGCTTGCAATTCAATAATGCAAAAATATGCTCATTTTTGTGTATATTGTGTAAATGCCTTTGTTGATTTGATGGTACATAAAAAGCTTCGACGTGATAGTTTCATCCACATTTTAAGTCAACACCTCTAGAGATAGGGTAGAAACACATACTCGGAATTTGTCCCCTGCATTTAACTCATTCAAGTTAGTGCACACAGATTAGGCGTAGGCTAGTGTACACACACTGCAATCCATGAACACACACCCAGAGCAGTTGGCACTGGCAGCCATTTTTGCTGTGGGGCCCAGGGAGCGATGTGCCTTGCTCAAGGGAACCTCCTCAGTCATTTCCAGACGGTATTGAGGATCAACCCCACAACCTTTGGGTTACCAGTCTGACTTTCTAACCATTAGGCCACAACTGCCCCTTAAAATTTCAGCTTTTAAAACAATAGGAAGAGTTGAGTCTCAAATGTATTTACAACCCTCTGAGATTGATACTCTCTGAGACATTTAACATAAACTACCATAAAAAAAACAGATCTTGCAAGAACCCCAGATCCTCCAGCTTGTTATAATACAGTAGAGAGAGAGAGAGAGAGAGAGAGAGAGAGAGTGAGTGTGTGTGTGTGTGTGTGTGTGTACGTGGCATACACAACCAACACCCTACGAGCTGTGAGAGTGAGCTACCATGCTTCTTTCTGACTCATTTTAGCATTCTTTCGGGCGTGGCGGTCTCACAACAATTGTTTACCATGGCATTATAGGTAAAGATTTAGTTTACTTTGATTGAAGTCAGCTCCTATGAAATCTTGCAAATAAGTTATTTAAAAAAAAATAACTGAATTAAAAAAATATATTATTTAGAATCATGCAGATGCTTCGAAATTGCATTGATTAAACTTAAAGAGAACTTGACGAAAACTTGATATCACATCGGAAGGGTGTTCCGACACACTTGAGCGCCAACAACTCGGAAACACGATGACAATTGATCTTGAAAGCAGATGCGATTGTTTATATATTAATAAAGTAACACTAGAATAAATCAATGTTATAATTTACTAGCACTTACTGAAGTCCCAGGACAGGTTTCAAGTACATTTGACAGTACTTTCAACTATAAGGTTGTGATCATCAGCAAAGAAAACTAATTTGAATATCTATGCTTTTAAAAGAAAAGGCTTCCTTTGAGTCTTGATTTGAATGTTTAAAGTCTTTAGAAGCCAACTCCTCCTATGATGTTTTGTTTTAAGTAAATAAAATGTATTTATTATTGTATATTTATTATAATATAATAATGTATTATTGCTTTAAACATATTTTACCACAAGATTACAAAATAGGGGCATCATCTCTTGTATGAAGTTTTTTTTAAAAATGTTTTATTTGGTTATTTTAAGGTGTCATTGTGACAGTGTAATTGTCACGGTTAGTTGCAATGAAGGATGGATGCAGGATCTAAATGCAAGCAGGATTATTTACACATAACTCAGGAACGATACACATGATGAACAGAACAACCTAACACAGGCAACGCAGAACAACTGAACAGAACCAAACAGGGTTTAAATGGGACTAATCAAAGTAACAAGACAGCTAAAGAGGAAACTGATAAACAACAGGTGATAGGAATCAAACAATAAGACAATGGAAAACTGAATGGTCAAAGGAATGGGTACACAGTCAAACATGAACTGAACAATGAAAACTAATCTAGAATTCGGACATGAACCGAAACCTAAACTCAAAATGTGACAAACAGACTCAAATCGTAACAGTAATTATATATTTAAGAACTGAGTAATATTAAAAACTATTAAAATATTGAAAAACTAAAAAAATAAAGTTTTAAAGTTTAAATACACAGAACATAATGAGATGATTAGACACAGGTGTAGGGCATGAGGTCAAATTAAAAACCATGACAACAAACAAGGGAAAGATCAAAACAAAACAAGAAAAACACAGTATTATTGTATTATAAATACAATTTATTATTATTATTATATATATATATTCGTTTATGATTATATTTATCTATCGAATATTCCATCAAACACTTACATATTATTTTTTTCACAAAATCATGACAAAAAAAAAAAGATGCCAGAGGTAGGGTTAACTGTTGACCCAGCTATACAGGTCACTGTACACTTTTTTATGCTTAGAGAGATGGTCATAATGCATGCAAATGTGACAGAGTCTCTCTCTCCAGTCTGTGTACATTTTAACATCATAGTAATGGTGCCATCTAAAATAAGATTCATAACGCTCTCTATCAGCGGCCACTTGACTTAAGAAAGTAGCCAGAGCCTTAACGCTGCTGAAGTCATTTACATGTATGAATGATCTCGGTGGAATTGATAGTTCATAAATGTTCCTGGGTGGGCCGAGCACCACTGGCACACTCCCTGCCTGAAGGGAGTTCTGCCACAGCTTCTCCGAAATATAATCTGTAGATATTGAGTTTTCAAAGGCAAGGTAGAAGTAACATCGAGATATCGTGGAAAGCAGCTTTTTGTTTGAGAGCGGCCGCTTGGACCACTGACCGTACACTTCTATCAGATTTGATGGAATGTGTTTCTTCAGCTGCTGGAAAACTAGAGAGCGACTCTGATTGGCTTTGTATTTGCTGACTACCCAGCAAACTAGGCAGTCGCTCTTCTTCGGAATGATGTACGTGGCATTGGTCCTTTTAGAAACGAGTTCTCCGTATGGCATGAAGATGTCAGCGTTACGGCGATAACTCATCGTCCAGTTGAACAAGCCGTTGTAGTTGCTAAGGTTGTGGTTGTTTGTGGGAGGTTCCAGCGATAACCAAAGCCACTTCTGCATTGGTGGACGCGTAAGGTGGAGAGGAAGTTTGGAGTGACCAGTCCAGAGCTCATAGTAGTGGAACACTACAACATCTGCTTGAGCGAAATTGGATTGGCTATCCTCCAGAAAGCATCTAGGGATTTCATATTTATCCTCACAGACGCCTCTCCCCACTTTGTAGTGAACTCCGAAAGGCCAGTGCCACAGGAGGATGGTGATGTTATGCTCGAGAGGTTTTGCTTCGCTGGTCTCAATCTGACTCAAGAGTAGCATGTTTATACTCCAAGATAAAAAATTGTAGAGCAGTACAAAGCCAAACAGACAACAGAGGGCATGGTTATGTTGTTTCAATAATTCCATGGCACCACTACTGTGAAGACAAAGAAGTGAGGTGGTTACAAATATCAGACAGCATCAAATCAATTTAGTCTCTTCCTTTTGAAAGTATAAGCCAGTGATCGCGTGAACACAGAACACTTAATCATCACTTCAGTATGGTTTCAGTAACAACTTTGCATGGGTTAACTTGTTTTAAAAAATGCACTAATATTAAAGCAGGTTGGAATAAATATACTGCACTACCATTTAATAGCGAAATAATGTATTTATTTTTCTAATATGTTCAAAATAGAATATAAAAAATCTATTTCTTTTTGTAATTGTATTTTCAACATAATGCAGGCTCAATTAAATAATGTACTTGCCTTGGTTTGAGAGTCCAGGACCGACATGAAATTTAAGTAAGCAATTGTGTTTGTTTGAAATCAGAGTGCCACTGCCTTGTGGGCGAATGATACAGTTAAAGTGTGTATCCGGCCCTGCCCCGCCTGTTGGCAGACAAACTCACAACGCAGACCGTTGGACGCATGAAATCAATGTGGTGCAAAGATTCACCCTGCACATGTGTAAAAGCCACACCTATTTTGACGCAGAGCATGCAGGCAAGATGTCTCTGTGATATCATACAAAACTACAACTCATAGCTCTGTACATGTGGTTCAGATCATATTTTACAGAAATTACTGATTTTAATATAAGGGGTTTAATGAAACGTTTGTTAATCTAAAATGAACATTTAAAAGTATGGATTGAGCTGTTGTCAATCTGAAATGCTTTGGTTGGTCCCACTGCAAGACAAATCACATTTCATGTGCACAGGTTATATCTTTTTAAAATCTTAATACCAAATTCAAAGATATTTTTAGAATCTGCCCTTGTTTGGCAAAGAATGTGATCAGTTTAGTTCAGTTCATCTTTATTAATTTCCCGAAGGCAATTTGATTGAAGCAAAACAGGCATACACATAAAAACAACCTTATTTTATTTCCTTGATGTACTATCCTCTCAATTTGATTTTTATTTTTCACACTCAGAGAATTGAACCAGCACAACAATGAATAGGATATACACGACTCAATATAGGATCTATAAAACATACACATCAATGTTTTATCCACATTAAATGACCTTAATTTTAGCAAACAATGCAACCTTTGCTGTCCCTTCTTACACAAGGCATCAGTATTTGCGGAAAAAGTCAATTTACAGTACCCAAGTACTTGTACTGTTCAACACTCTGGATACCCTCTCCATTTATACTTATTTCCTTATCATCAATCAGTTTCCCTCTCAATCTAAAATCAATACTCATCTCTTTAGTCTTCGAGACATTGAGTTTTAAAAAAGCATTCTGACACCAAGCAGCAAAGTCATCAACCACGGGACCATGCATAGAATCCTCCTCACTCAATAAGCTAACAATTACAGTCATCAGCAATTTTTAAGATGTGCCTATTACTAAAACCATTCTTACAGTCATTAGTGTACAGAATAAATAATAAGGGAGAGAGGACGCATCCTTGAGGTGACCCAGTGGATGACACCAACCATTCAGAATAACAGTCGTTTACTTTGACTCTCTGTCTTCTCTGTACAAGAAAATCTAAAATCCACCCTACCAAATAATAATCCAACTCAAATTCCTTAATGAGTTTATCAATTAAAATATGTGGCTGAATATTGTTAAAAGCCGATGAAAAATCAATAAAAAGTAATTTAACAAAAGTTTTCGGCTTCTCTAAATGTTGAAATACTATATGTAAGAGAGTTGCAACAGCATCTTCTACACCTCGTTTATTTCTGTACGCAAATTGAAGAGGGTCTAGAAAACTCTGTCTTTTTCATTATTTCTCCCTTAACTAATTTTTCAAGGCATTTCATCACTAAGGATGTAAGCGCCACAGGTCTAAAATCATCTACTAGTGCATTCTGCTTTTTTTTGCAATGGAATGACAGTAGACTGCTTCCACCGTGCAGGTACTTTTTCTATTTGTAGGGACCAGACAAATTTTATAAAATATAGGTCCTAGCTGTTCAGCACATTTCTTAAGTAAACATCCTCCTATATTATCAGGCCCCATGGCCTTCCTAATTTTACATTGTTTAAAAACTGTTATCACGTCCCCTACGTCAAAAGGGACACAACCAAACTCTCTATTTATCCAACACTTATTTCTTAGATCCTCAATTTCTGATTTAAAATCATATGTATCAAATCTCGTATAAAATGTATTAAATTCCTGTCATAAAGCTGCATCTGAACTGAATCCATTTAAACTAATTGTATTTATTTTCCTCTTATCCTGATCTGTGATTAAATGCATCCCCTCCCAGACAGAACCTAAATTCCCCTCTTTCAATTTTAACTCAAGATCTTCCTTATATACTGTTTTAGCCCTCTTCATTTCACACTTAATTTCTCTTTTTAGCATATAATGCTCAACAATATTTCCCTCTTTAAAAGCCCTATTTCTTTTTGACAGAAGAATCTTAATTGATTTTGTAACCCACGGTTTACTGTTTGGGAATTTCTTAAATGATTTCACAGGTATTAACATGTCCCCACAAAATGTCACGTAACTACAAATTTCATCTGTTACTTGATCAATGTCCGAGCCAGAGTCCATAAAAACAGTCCAATCTGTACAATCCAGACACCCTTTTAAACGTGAAGTCGCCTCTGCAGACCAGTCTTTCGTCTTAAAAACCTGTGCCTTTTCCTGTGCCAGAAATTATTTTGTGTGGAAACAAATAATTTATAATATAATATTCACAAAATATGGCCCAATATATAATGTTTTATTAATCTTCTGTTGATTTTTACCATGTGTGTTTTACAAACCGTGTGTGTTTTACCCGTATTTTAGTGGGCCTACATTTGACAGAAAATGTACAGCTACTGGTAGGCTAATTTTCCTTCAGTCCATTATACAGATTTTTCTTACAGTGTAATATCATATAATATAAACTGATATAAACTCAGATTGTAAAGAGTGTAGTCAGTTTAGTGGATGTCACAGTTTTGGGGTCTTAAATTTATTGTTTTTTGTGAGTTGGACATTTAAATGATTTGTGACATTGTAATGAAAAAAAAACATTACTGGGTGGATTTCTCTTTTTCCTGTTGTGGGCTGATGCTGTAGAGAGGGGAAACCACAACCTGCTCTCTAACCCACACCGGACATTTAGCCCTGTTATTTGTCATGAGAAATAGGCCTTTCAACTTAATTCCCACTGTCTGAAGTATGAACACAAACGTCATTCACCTAAGTAAATTAATTTGTCACGTTATCGTTTTCTTTTAATATGGTAGCCTGTGCGCTAAAAGGCTACGTCACAGAGACATGAGCTCAACTTCATGAGCTTTCCGTTTAACCTGAAGAGGGCAGCACTCAGACGTTTTTACACTATATATTTTAAAATCAAAATACTTTACACCCAAATGTCAAAAAATGTACTCGAATCAATGAACAGCATTTATGAAGCTCCATTCTTACAGATCATTAACTAAAAAAGTTGTTTTAGTGTTTAGTTACCTTTTAATGATCAATATTATAATGTTTCATGTTTTTTCATATTGTCCATATATATTTCTGCAATTATTTTATTTATTATAACTATATTATTCTGCAATTTATATTACATTGTATTTGCTGTTCATATTATTATTATTATAATATTATACCACTTATCAATCTATTATAATTATGCTGTTAGATTACTATAAATAGTCACTATTTAACTTATTATTTTTTATTGTCTATATTCTGTCATTTATATTTCCTATTCTATTGCTATTATTATAGTATTATGCCTAAACTATATGCTATTATCAATATTTTTAAGATTGTATTATTGTACTTATGATATTATATAATTATACTATTCATTACTATTTTATTGGCTGTATAGGCTACTGTTTGTTTATTTTATTGGCTAAACTATTTACTATTTCTTCTCACTTGATCTTATATACTATTTGCATTGCACTGTAGTTGTATATATCATATGTATTAAAGGATCCATCAGTTATCTTTGTTATTGCTAAAATCGGGTAGGCTAAATCACAGAAAATGCTTTTTCCACAATAAGAAAACTTTATTTCATTTAATGTGAAAATTAAATTATATCTCTGTATGGGGGTCTTCACAATTCTTATCCAAGAATTAAAAAGCCAGATACAATTCCTTATTCATTTTTTTATAAGTCTAACTATCGAGATTTTAAATAACTAGCGATGGAACTTTTTGTACACCACATACAAACCACTGAAATCTGTTGATAAATGTAAAAACATTTTTTGTTTTTATCCAGAAAAACAATCCAAAACCGCAGCTCACCCGTTTTACTTTTGATTTGATACTTTTGATTCGATTTTACTAGTCATTCTCTGTTACAGTGCAGTCTTGCCCTCAGCAAAATGGCGGACGCGTTGACGTATAGACGGGTTTCTTGTATAGGCTACAAACAATACCGGATGCGCGCGCATCCAGGAGGCAAAAACCGCCATCTGTTATGCCGAGTTCTGTAAAAGAAAATTGTAATTAACGTAGATTTCGCATTGTTTGTAATTTCTTGTTGACTCAATAATAAACTGCAATTTCAGAGTTGGATCTGTTTGTTTGTGTTTCATATTAATAACATTATCTAAAACGTCCAACTGTTTACGAATCAAAATCCGGACATACTGTGATGCATGAATGAATGATCATGTTAGACTACCGGTAAGTTAGTTATGCAATAACCTATAAAGCCCGAATATGCTTTTATATAAGTTAACTTTGTTACTTTTACGACCTGGAACATATCACGACTGCACACATATAACGTTACTTAACTGTAAATCAAAGATTTGACGATGGATTATGTGGGAAAGGCATAGTAGCCTTCCTCCGACCGTGGCGATTATATTAAAAAACTTACTCTCAGCAATGGTGAGATCTTGCCACTGCGGTCAAGTGGGCCGCGCGTTGAGAATACACGGTCAAGCCAGCCGCACATTTTTTTAGTATGCGCGTCTAATCCTGTACTTACGGTATGGGTGCTGGAAGCGGTCAAAATTGTTTTTAAGACTCTATTTTCCGCTATTTTACATTTTATAAGGACACAAATAATACATTTTCATGATTTTTTTTAAAAGCATGGCTGTTTTATTATTATTTTAAAGTGTGTAGGCCTATGAGTTACATTAATTATTACATAATATATTCATGTTCATAGTAATGTCAATTAACATTAATAATTTTTACATTTTTATTGTTAATTTTAATGTTTTTTAGACACTATTTTATGCTATTTTCCATCTCATTAGGACACAAATAATACAGTTTTATGATTTTTTTTAAAAAAAACCCATTACTTTGTTTATTATTATTTTAATGTTTGTAGGCCTATATGTGATTCATTAATTATTACACAATTTATTCATGTTCATATTGAAGTTAATTATCATACATCATTAATTTTTTTTACATTTTTATTGTTAATTTGAATGTTTATATATATATATATATAATACATTATTGTACTTTATTTATTAACTTTAATGAAATGTAATATTAATGTTAATTATCATACATTTATGTTGCATTTTTATTGTTGATTTTAATGTTTTTATATATAAAGTATACATTAATTATTATACATAATGTATTAATGTTTATTTATTTATTTTCTTACATTTTTTATGTTAATGTAAATGGCAAATATTTGGCAAATAAATGGCAAATAAATACAACAGGCTTTTGGTGGCTTTTAATCTGTCAATTATAATTGAATTGCATATATATAAGCTATAAACACCTTTATACAATCTATGAAATATACATTCATACCTGAAGTATGAAATATGATACTCAAAACACACACACACACACACACATACACACACACGCGCACACACAAACACACATTTTATATATAATGGGAGTTTTGCCATTTTACTTCAACCAGTACCTCTGACCAGTAAAGGCAAACTCACCCCAATCATCAAAGTGCATTCTAGCACTTACATCATGTCCCATATTCAAACACTCATAAAAAGTGTTCCTTCATAGGTTTGCTCATTCTTTCATTTGATTCCTGTTCAGAGTGACCCTGGCTATTACTGTCATTATTATCAAGTCATGTTACTGTATCGTTTTGGAAAAAAGTAAAGGCAAACTCAACCCCATCCATCAAAGTGCTTTCTATCACTTAACACCATGTCCTATTTTCAAACACTCATAAAAAGTGTTCCTCCATTGGTTTGCTCATTCTCTCATTTAATTACTGTTCAGAGTGACCCTGGCTATTACTGTAATTATTTTAGAGTCAATTTAACTGTATAGTTTTGGAGAAAAATAAAGGCAAACTCACCTCAATCATCAAACTGCATTCTATCACTTACACCATGTCCCATGTTCAAACACTCATAAAAAGTGTTCCTTCATAGGTTTGCTCATTCATTTATTTGATTCCTGTTCAGAGTGACTCTGACTATTAATGTAATTATTGTCAAGTAATTTTACTTTATAGTTTTGGAGAAAAGTAAAGGCAAACTCACCTCAATCATCAAAGTGCATTCTATCACTTACACCATGTCACATGTTCAAACATTCATAAAAATTGTTCCTTCATAGGTTTGCTCATTTGTTCATTGGATTCCTGTTCAGAGTGACCCTGACTATTACTGTAATTATTTTCAGGTAATTTTACTGTATAGGTTCGGAGAAAAGTAAAGGAAAACACCCCAATCATCAAAGTGCATTCTATCACTTACACCATGTCCCATGTTCAAACACTCATAAAAAGTGTTCCTTCATAGGTTTGCTCATTCATTTATTTGATTCCTGTTCAGAGTGACTCTGACTATTAATGTAATTATTGTCAAGTAATTTTACTTTATAGTTTTGGAGAAAAGTAAAGGCAAACTCACCTCAATCATCAAAGTGCATTCTATCACTTACACCATGTCACATGTTCAAACATTCATAAAAATTGTTCCTTCATAGGTTTGCTCATTTGTACATTGGATTCCTGTTCAGAGTGACCCTGACTATTACTGTAATTATTTTCAGGTAATTTTACTGTATAGTTTTGGAGAAAAGTAAAGGCAAACTCACCCCAATCATCAAAGTGCTTTCTATCACTTACACCATGTCCCATGTTCAAACACTCATAAAGTGTTCCTTCATAGGTTTGCTCATTTGTTTATTGGATTCCTGTTCAGAGTGACCCTGACTATTACTGTAATTCTTTTCAGGTAATTTTACTGTATAGTTTTGGAGAAAAGTAAAGGCAAACTCACCCCAATCATCAAAGTGCATTCTAGCACTTACACCATGTCCCATGTTCAAACACTCATAAAGTGTTCCTTCATAGGTTTGCTCATTTGTTTATTGGATTCCTGTTCAGAGTGACCCTGACTATTACTGTAATTCTTTTCAGGTAATTTTACTGTATAGTTGGAGAAAAGTAAAGGCAAACTCACCCCAATCATCAAAGTGCATTCTATCACTTACACCATGTCCCATTTTCAAACACTCATAAAAAGTGTTCCTTCATAGGTTTGCTCATTCTTTCAATATATTCCTGTTCAGACTGACTCTGACTATTACTGTAATTATTGTCAAGTAATTTTACTGTATAGGTTCGGAGAAAATATTATCTATTTTAGATTCGACCGATGCAGTAAAATGCTAACCAACCAATGGGCAGAAGTTGACCCCCTAAGACAGCCCCTCCTCATTTGCATAATGAGGCAGAAATGCATACAGAAATGTAAAAAAGACAGGCAGAAATAAATAGCATTGAAGAAATGAATAGGGTAAAAAAATACAAAGTAAGAATAAAACAGACCAAAATATTATAACATGCACATAAATAAATAAGGTAATATTAAATTAAGAGATATATACATTTATGTCTCACTGTATAATTTAATTTCTACCTACATTTATTTGTCTATTGTATTTTTTGGGGCAATTAATTGTACGCTTATTTATTTATTGAGCATTTATTTATTTCTGTATTTATTTTTAAATATGGTAGAGCTGGTCCTCCATACACTCTAAACAGGAATCCAATGAACAAATGAGCAAACCTATGAAGGAACAATTTTTATGAGTGTTTGAAAATGGGACATGGTGTAAGTAATAGAATGCACTTTGATGATTGAGGTGAGTTTGCCTTTACTTTTCTCCAAAACTGTACTGTAAAATTACTTGACAATAATTACAGTAATAGTCAGAGTCACTCTGAACAGGAATATTTTGAAAGAATGAGCAAACCTATGAACTAACACTTTTTATGAGTGTTTGAAAATGGGACATGGTGTAAGTGATAGAATGCACTTTGATGATTGGGGTGAGTTTGCCTTTACTTTTCTCCAAAACTATACAGTAAAATTACCTGAAAATAATGACAGTTATAGTCAGAGTCACTCTGAACAGGAATCCAATGAACAAATGAGCAAACCTATGAAGGAACATTTTTTATGAGTGTTGGAACATGTGACATTGTGTAAGGGATAGAATGCACTTTGATGATTGAGTTGTTTGCCTTTACTTTTCTCCAAAACTATACAGTAAAATTACTTGACAATAATTACAGTAATAGTCAGAGTCACTCTGAACAGGAATATATTGAAAGAATGAGCAACCCTATGAACGAAAACTTTTTATGAGTGTTTGAAAATGGGACATGGTGTAAGTGATAGAATGCACTCCGATGATTGGGGTGAGTTTGCCTTTACTTTTCTCCAAAACTATACAGTAAAATGACTTGAAAATAATTACAGTAATAGTCAGGGTCACTCTGAACAGGAATCCAATGAACAAATGAGCAAACCTATGAAGGAACAGTTTTTATGAGTGTTTGAAAATGGGACATCGTGTAAGTGATAGAAATCACTTTGATGTTTGGGGTGAGTTTGCCTTTACTTTTCTCCAAAACTATACAGTAAAATGACTTGAAAATAATTACAGTAATAGTCAGGGTCACTCTGACCTGTAATCAAATGAAAGAATGAGCTAACCTATGAAGGAACACTTTTTATGAGTGTTTGAAAATGGGACATGGTGTAAGTGATAGAATGCACTTTTGATGATTGGGGTGAGTTTGCTTTTACTTTTCTCCAAAACAATACAGTAAAATTACTTGACAATAATTACAGTAATAGTCAGAGTCACTCTGAACATTAATCAAATGTAAGAATGGGCAAACCTATGAAGGAACACTTTTTATGAGTGTTTGAAAATGGGACATGGTGTAAGTGATAGAATGCACTTTGATGTGTGGGGTGAGTTTGCCTTGTCTCCAAAACTATACAGTAATATAACATACTTGTATATATAAATTGTGTGTATGTGTTTGTGTGCGCGTGTGTTTTAAATATCATTTGTGTTTCATTCATCAGGTATGCAAGCATATTTCATAGATCAGGTTTTTATTGTTCATATATGCAATTCATGGATAATTGACAGATTAAAGCCACCAAAAGCCTGTTGTATCATATTTGTCATTTACATTAACATGAAAAATGTAAGTAAATAAATAAACATTTATACATGATGTAAAATAATTAAATGTATACTTTATATATACACAAACATTAAAATCAACAATACAAATGTAAAATAAATGTATGATAATTAACATCAATATTACAGATTTCATTAGCATTAATAAATATATTACAATAATTAATGTATACTATATATATAAACATTCAAATTAAAAATAAGTAAATAAACATTAATACATGATATATAATAATTAAATCAACAATAAAAATTGAAAATAAATGTATGATAAATAACATTAATATGACTTTTCATTAGCATTAATAAATATATTATAATAATTAATGTATACTATATATATATATATATATATATATATATATATATATAAACATTAAAAATAAAAATAAAAAAATAATAAGGATGTTCGATAATTAAAATGAATATGAACATGAATAAATTATGTAATAATTAATTTTAATCATATTTAGGCATACAAACATTAAAATCTTAAAAAAAATATATTATTTGTGTCCTAATAAGATGGAAAATAGAAGAAAATAGAGTCTAAAAATCAAGTTTGACCTCTTTCAGCACCCATACCGTAAGTACACGATTAGACACGCATACTAAAAAAAAGTGCAGCTGGCTTGACCGTGTATTTTCAACGCGCGGCCCACTTGACCGCAGTGATCTTGCCGATCCCTACGCAATACCTGACGATCTTTGGATTGTGGATGACAAGAAGTGGCCAGCAATTGTATGGCCTGATATAATTAATTCAGACACGAAGTGTATATACAAGAGAAATGATTAGAGCGTACAAATTCCTTGATGCATACAACTACGTGCTATGTGGTCATGTGCAGCTCGTCAAATACTTTGATGCGCCACAAAATCAACCAATCGGAAAATTAAAGGTCAATTGTGATTGGCTGTTTGTGTCCAATCACCACGCAGCACAAAGAAGACGAACATTTTATTTTATGACCTAATTAATTTTTCATGAAAATTGTCACTGGTGTTACTGTCACTGGTGTCACCTTTCTTATGGGTAACACCAGTAGCACCAGTGACTCCCATTTATAGATACACTTTATTCAAAGCTATTCATTTAGATTATATGCCAAATGTAGCAATTTAGTCTCATCTACTTAATTATAGTTGAAGAATAAAGATATTTGGTCTTATGGATGTCATTGGTGATTCATTGCGTCACTGGTGTTACTTTCTTTTTTTCTGTCACATTAAATACAATGCCATATCTGACATGATAATAATTGTACATCCTTTTAACTCTGCTACACTCAAAAGTTAAGATTTAAAGGATTGCATAATGACTTGATTTTAACTGGTTTTCAAATATTTTCATATAGCAAATACAAGGTTGCACAAACTAACTAACCTCATTCAAGCACACTTATAACAAACCTGATTCAAATAAATAAAACAATCTCCTTATTTGTTCCATTATTATTATTTTTTGGTAACTCTGACTACATGTGCTGAAAAAAATTTGAAATAATATTTCCTAAAAACATTTAATATTGCCAAACTAGTAAGGTAACACCAGTGAAAAAAAAACGGTACATGCGGTCTTTAAATAAATGCACAAAAAATATAAAAATCATTAAGCTGTCATTTATGCGTATTCATAAAGCCAAAGGGTAATCTAATAATGTGGTGTAAGATTAAATGTTAGAAAAAGAAATACATTTTAAGACATCTTGCCATACCAAAAGTGGACGTTTCTGTAGAATGACTAGCGATTTGATTGGAGACCAACAGCCAATCACAATTGACCTTTAATTTTCCGATTGGTTGATTTTGTGGCACACATGTAACGCTGTTGCAAGTTGAGCGAGCGTGTGTGTGAAGAGTTGAGCGCGCGTGTGTGAAGAGTTGAGCGCGCACAGAATTAAGATGTTGAGCGAGAGAGAGAGAGAGGGACTTGACAGAGCGCAGATAATAAGTTTGTGAGAGCACCTGAGTAAACTGCGTGAGAGGGTTATTATTGCACGTTATAGCAAATACATTTATTGAGCACGGAATCGTTTTTTCTTTGCTCAGACGATATTTTTTTTGCAATTGTTAATTTCTGTTCAAAATATAATGCAATGTGCTTGCAAAATATAGTTCTCTGTGCTCAAAACGTACAATTACTCGCTCAGGAATGAGGCACATATATAACGCCATAGTGAAGTGGATTTACTTAGATAGAGTTAACGAAAGTTATCATGAGCATTGTAATGTTTATCATAAGCATTGTAAAGCAGATGTCTTAACAAATGTCGACCAGGAATTTCTTTTAACGAGCCGTTCCTTCATAACTACGCAAGATCGCTGTGAAAATACAGACCGAAAGTCAAAAGACAACGAGCGCAGCGCTGAAAAGGGGCGGGGCTACATAAGGGCGTCTATGTATTTATTATGTCTATGTGTAGCAGGTTTATTTGTATACTTATGAATTCCACCAAAAAAATATTTCTTTTTGTATTACTGGGAGTTTCGTTTTGGCTTCATTCTGCCTGGGCGTCGGGTTAGTGCAGTGCGTGCGTGTGACGTCATCAGACCGGGGACTTGGGCCGCGCAAGTTTGACCTCAGGCAGAGCAATGCTGGATTTGACTGAGATGCTAACCTGATGTCACGCAACACGCAACATTCATTGCCATATTGTTTATGACTGCAGATAATAAACTGCATTGTGACTGCCCGAGCCTCTGGGTCTACTTGAGAACAACCCAGAACACAACGCAGAAAGACAAGACGGGTTACATTGGTGCCGTGACCTTTTGGATTCTTCGAGTATCAACGCCACTTCGATCGCCGTGGGGACTGTATTGTTTCACCCAAGTATTGCACAATGGACTCAGTAAATAGACCAGTGGATACGGGGTTTTTTGATCGAGATGTGTATGATACTGTGGGGTTTGGGAGGGGGAGGTTATTCAAGGACGAGCTTCAGTCGCCTGATGTGGGATGGTTGAGAACGCCCAGGGCGTGTTCCAGTCGTGTCCAGTTTCCCCGCAGTCTTTCCCCAAGTGAGCAGCGTACCACATCAGCGTCTAGTGATGATGTAAGAGCCCTTATTACAGAGTTAGCCAGCCAAATTGGCCAGTCCATTGCAGACCAGCTGCAACGTAATAGTGATGTAACAGCACACGACAAATCTGAAAAAAGGGGGCTTCACAGCCTGAACAGCAACCGACAGAGTTTAATTTGTCCGGTGTTAGGCTAGTGATGCAATCTGATGCTAAGGAGCCGCCTATTTATAGGGGTGATGACAGTGATAAGTGTTCTGTCCGGGAGTGGGTGGAAATGGTATGGGCATATTTTAGTAAGAGTAATGTTCCAGTACACCAGCAGCTACAGGAGATATTAGCTAAGCTAAGGGGAAAGGCTAGAGATGTAGTGGTTACTCTACAACATAACTCTACTGATGTGACTCCCGACTTTGTCTATGACATACTGAAACAACACTTTAGTGAGTTGACCTACTCATCCATGCCCATGCCTAACTTTTACAACACCAGGCCAATGCGAGACGAAGGGGTCATGGACTACTGGATCAGGTTGAATAACGCCATTGATATCGCTGACGAGTGCCTAAAGAGACAGAAATGAAGTGTTGAAGATCCGGGACGGGAGGTATGCATGATGTTCATCAAGTTTTGCCCAGACACCATACTCTCTAACAGACTCAGCTTCAAGGCGGCTGAGGAGTGGACCACGAGGGATGTCCAGGAACGAATTGACGCCTACCAGAGGGAACTCAGGATGCGCACGCTGACCAGTTCTCATGCTCCACAGAGACACATAGTCACTCACACCCAGTCAGCCATGTCACGAGAGCCAGAGCTGTCTCAACCAGCGCCAGCAGAGCCCCAGTTTCAGCTGCCTTTTTCCCAGGGGCTCGTTCTGCCTCAAGCCACTATGTTTGCTAACACATCAGTTCAGACACCAACATCACAGCTTTCACCTTTAGCAGAACAGTTTGTGCCCAATTACCCAGCTGTTCATTTGCCTCAGCCATCCCATGCTCAGTCTGTTCCACAACATGCACAGTCACCAGTGTGCTTTCAGGCTCCCCAGTCCAGTCACGCCACTCCAGCCACTGCCGCAGCTGTTGGTGTGAATAGCATGAATACACTGATCAGTCTTCTAGATCACTTGGTGGTGCGTCAGAATGTCCAAGCCCCTGCACAAGAGCCATCATATGCTCCAATGCCCTTTCAGAGGAGGAGTTGTAGAGTCTGTGACGATGTCAGACATTCCACGCTCGCACATTGCAGGAGAGAAAACCTGTGTCTCGCGTGTTTTGCTCCTGGTCACTGGAAGAAGGACTGTGACAAGTATGGACGGAAGCGGGTGGGCCAGGCTGATGCCAGACTAGGGCCGCCGGCGGGAAACTAGAGAGCCCACACTTGGAGATCAACACGAAACCCTCATTGGAGAAGAGGACTTGGAGCTACTTTACTTTAATGCCTGTTCGGCCGTACCAGAAGGTCTTCAGGTCGTGGTTCAAGGGTCTACAGAGGTGCCAGCTTTCAGTGAATTATTCTACGTCCAGGTCGTGGTTAATGACAAGGTGGAACTGAAGGGCATGACTGACTCAGGATCCATGGCTTGTACGATGAGTGAGGGGGCTGCAGCATTACTCAAGGTCGCGGGAGTCCTTATTAAAGAGCCTGAATCAGCCCAAAAAATTGTTCTTGTGGGTTGTGGGGGAAAGCAGACACGTCCCAGAGGTGTCTATGACTTGACGCTGTCTGTGTATGGAGTGAAGTGCACTGTTCCTGTTCTGCTTGTGCCGGGCCAGCGTGATTAGCTCATCATCGGTTCAAATGTCCTCAAGCACCTTGCACGTACCATGAAGAACGATGAAAACTACTGGAGACTAACATCAGCTGGAGGCAAGAAAGTACCGTCAGACTGTGACCTGTTCCTTGATATGCTGTCCTGCTCCACAAGATGGAAGAGTGAGGATGTCCCAGACAAGATCGGCCCTTTGAAGCTGCCTCATGCTGTCACACTGGAACCGCAGCACGGACACCTAGTGTGGGGTAGGCTGTCCAGCAAGGTGCCGATGTCTCCAGGCAGCACAGTCATTGTGGTGCCATGTGGTTCCAGGTCAGGTCCACAGGATGTCCTTGTGGGTCGTGTCATCACTGTGATGTGGGCTGACAGGTGGGTGTCCTTGAAGATGACGAATCTCTCGCCGAAGCCAATCACATTGAGACGTAATGCCATCATCGCTGATGTGTTCCCGTGTCTTGCTGTGGAGGACTTCAACATTCAGCAAGGTCTGTGTGAGATGGAGGGCTTGGAGCCAGAGAGTGTTATAGTTTCAGCTATCACGGATGCTGACCTCAAAGAACGCCTGTCCAACCTGGGGTTGAGCAATTTGGACATTGACTCATCCCAAGCCAGCTTTTGGGCGAAGAAACGTCTTGTCGAACTGGTTTGAGAGTATGAAGACATCTTCTCCAGACACTCACTTGATTGTGGCAAGGCAAGAGAGTTTGTGCACAGCATTCGCCTGACAGATGATCGCCCATTTCGCATGCCATATAGGAGAGTCCCTCCTGCACATTACCAACAGCTACGACGCGTGCTCTCAGACATGGAGGAGAGGGGGATCATCTGCAAGTCCATCAGTGAGTATGTATCCCCTCTCGTCATGGTGTGGAAGAAAGATGGGGGGCTCAGACTCTGCACAGACTTCAGGTGGCTGAATGCATGGACTTTAAAAGATGCTCACCCGCTGCCTCATCAGGCCGACTGTCTAGCAGCACTGGGAGGTAATGCTGTTTTCAGTACAATGGATCTGACCTCGGGCTTCTATAATGTTCCGATGTGTGAAGAACACAAGAAGTATACAGCCTCCACGACACCTGTTGGTTTGTTTGAGTACAACAGGATGCCACAAGGTCTTTGTAACAGCCCAGCATCGTTCATGCGTATGATGCTGAGCATCTTTGGTAGCCTTAACTTCACCAGCCTGCTCTGCTACTTATACGAACTACTTGTCTTTGAGCCCACTGAAGAGGAAGCACTAAACAGGCTCCAAGTGGTCTTCGGTAAGCTCAGAGACAACAACCTCAAACTGAGCCCCAAGAAATGCCACCTTATGATGAGGTCAGTGAGGTTCCTTGGTCACGTCATTGACCAAAGTGGGGTTGCGGTGGATCCCAACAAAGTTGATGTCATCTGCAAGATGCCAGAGGAGGCTCTGATGGAGGAGGATGGTCGTACCTCATCTGTAAAGAGGCTGAAGTCATTTCTTGGCATGGTGTTCTTCTACCCGTCTTTCATTCCTGGCTGCTCAGCCATTTCCAAGCCCCTGTTTGCTTTGACTTCAGGCCAGAAGAGGAGAGGCCGGACTGGTCGGAGTGGTGGAGGTGCGGGTATGTGCAGGAAACTGACTGCAGCGGATTGGACTCCAGAATGCGAGAAGGCTTTTCGGAGGCTCAAGACAGATCTGCTCAACTGTGCTGTATTGGCCCATCCTGATTTCTCAAGACCATTCATCCTGTTCGTTGATGCATCCCTGAGCGGGCTTGGGGCCGTGTTGTCACAATTGCCAGTAGGGGAGGACAAGGCTCGCCCCATTGCTTTTTCCAGTAAGACCCTCAGCAAGTCACAGCAAAGATATCCCGCTCATTGTCTTGAGTTTATGGCACTGAAGTGGAGCGTCTCTGAGAAGTTCAGTCACTGGCTGAAAGGGCATGACTTTACTGTGTGGACAGACAACAACCCGCTGACCCACATCATGACCAAGCCCAAACTCAATGCATACGAACAGAGGTGGGTAGCCAAACTGTCTTCATACAACTTCGACCTGAAATACATCCCAGGCCCAAAAAATGTTGTAGCAGACGCACTCAGTCTGGATCCCTTTACCACTTCAGTTAGCAGGCGTCTGATCCAAGAGCCATATGGTAGCCTAGTGAAGGAGGCTGAAGGTGCGGAGGCTGCGGAGGTGCAACAGACATTCAGACTGGGCGTCCAACACCTCCAAGCGGTTCAACAGCATGAGCCACCACATTACACTGCAGGCTCCTACAGTGCAGCTGAAGTCAAAGCTGCTCTAGCCTCTCACAGCTCCTGGAGGAGTGATGTGGAGAACAGGGCTCTTTGTCTTGGCCAATATGTCCAACAGCTGCAACCTGCAGGCCAGTGTACCCTGCCCTCGCTCACTCTGCGCGAATTGGAAGATAGGCAGCTTCAGGATCTCATGATCCCATCTTCGGTACTCCCGTTTGTGGTCCACAGACGTCGCCCATCCAGACGAGAAAGGCACAATATGGGCCCCAGTTCGTTGGCATTACTGAAACACTGGGAGAGGCTAGTCATCCGGAATGGTGTCTTGTACCGAGAAACGAAGGACCCTGTGAGTAGGATGTGAAGATTCCAGTTGCTACTGCCAGCCAGTTTGAGGGGTGAGGCCTTGAAGGGAATTCATGACTTGGCAGGACATCAAGGACAGGCGAGGACGCTCCATCTGGCGAGACAGTGTTTCTTCTGGCCCAGTATGGAGAGAGACACGAGAGAGCATGTGCGATGCTGTGAGAGGTGTGTACTTGCAAAATCTCCGCAGCCCTCAGCACGGGCCCCCTTGGATAGTATTACAACTTCCGCTGCCATGGAACTGGTCTGCATTGATTTTTGGTCAGCAGAGGATAAGAACAAGAACTCTGTTGATGTGCTGGTGGCGACTGACCACTTTACGAAAATGGCTTCTGCCTTTCCTTGCAGGAACCAGACTGCCAAGCAAGTGGCCAGAAAGTTATGAGATTGTGTCTTTTGTGTCTACGGGGTTCCCTGAGCGCATCCACTCTGACCAGGGCCCTAGTTTTAAGAGTGAGCTGGTGTCTGAGTTGCTGCAGCCGTCGGGGGTGGCAAAGTCTCATACAACGGCATATCATCCAATGGGCAACAGGGGCACAGAGCGCTTTAACCGCACACTGGGAAACATGATACGGAGTCTTCCTCTGAGAGCCAAGCGAGAATGGCCACAGCAGATCCAGCGACATTTGCATACAACGCGACTGCTCACAAAACAACCGGCTATGCACCCTTCCACTTGATGTTTGGCCGCGTTCCAAGGCTCCCAGTTGATGTTGTCTTTTAGTGTGTTCTGCACAACCTCACTGTGACAGACTTCAGCTACTCAAGGACCCTGCTATCTTACCTGTCTGAGGCAGCCAACATCGCTCAGCAGCATGCCACTAAAGAGCAGGAACAGCTTATCAGTACAATAAAAAGGTCAGAGGGTTTTCTTACATGTTCGAGCCCGAGTGTTGCTCGCGAACAAGAGAGAAAAAGGAAAAAAGAAGTTAGCCGACAAGTGGGAACCTGCAGTGTATACGGTAGTGGAGCGGAACCCCAAGACTCACATTTACAAGATCAGCGATGCCTCTGGCCAGAGCAAGGTTGTGCACAGGAATCTTTTGCTTGACGTGAGCTTCCTTCCTATCCAAGACACCCTGGAGAATCAGTCTCTGGTCAGCTCGTTGGAAGTTGAAGGCTCAAGTGTCTGTGGAGATGCGGATAACCTGAGCAATCTGGAGCGAGAGTCTTCCTTGGCACGGATGTCCTCATGGGTTCTGTCAGACCCCGATCGAGCTGCTGAGGCTTCAGCAGCCGAAGAAGCTTCTATTCCAGAACTTGACGACGAGTCTCACGTTTATGAAGACATGGCCAGTCCACCTGAAGTGACTCTGTCTGACCCAGACCCTGTTCAGTCAAATGAACTTGCTGATGTTGATACAAGTCCAACTGACTCTACCCCCACTCAAGCCTGCTCGCATGCTGACTCTACTGTGACTCAAACTGCTGTAGTTAATAACAGAGTTCAAGGCAGGGTTGCAACTAGAACTGGGAGGGTGGTTAGGTCTGTCAATAGGCTTATTGAGAGTATGGTTCAGAGACCTGTTATATGGGGCCTCTGTTTGCCTCAGAAAGTTTGATTTAGAGTGCACATCGTAAAGTTTTTTTTTTTTTTTTTTTTCATCCTTGAATGTGAAACCGTACTGTGGGGTTTTTCAAGCCAGGGGACCAGATGTTTAGGGATGTAGGCTGCACCTTTATGTTCCTGAGAGGATGAGGGCCTGATCAACCTTCTTTTTTTCTCTTGATCTGTTTTACGGATAGTTTTTACTGAACTTTGGGATTAGATCTCATTGTTATTTGGTCTGGGTACGAGTGTGTTTACATTAATGCATCTTTGGTGTTATGGAATTCAGGAGTGGTGTTATTTTGGTGGAATTCAGGGGGGGGGGGGGGTGAATGTAGCAGGTTTATTTGTATACTTATGAATTCCACCAAAAAAATATTTCTTTTTGTATTACTGGGAGTTTCGTTTTGGGCCTGCGCGTCGAGTTAGTGCAGTGCGTGCGTGTGACGTCATCAAACCGGGGACTTGCGAGATTTGACTGAGATGCTAACCTGATGTCACGCAACAACACGCAACACTCATTGCCATATTGTTTATGACCGCAGATAATAAACTGCATTGTGACTGCCCGAGCCTCTGAGTCTACTTGAGAACAACCCAGAACACAATGCAGAAAGACAAGACGGGTTACATATGGTTGAGCGCATAAAGATAATAACAATAAAATAAAAAAATTAAGAAAAGGTGCTTCTAGCAACTAGGTCTACAATTTTGGTATTGACATACTGTCTGCTTAAATATTACAAAGACAAATTTCCTTAATTTAATTTTAATAGGCAACATGACGTACCATATTTACACAATACATGTTTAAAATGGGGATTTTGATTGAAGACAAAGGTAGTTCAAATTCTAAATGTGTTTCATAAATTATCATAGAGATATTTATTTACATGATGCAACATTTCACTATCTGACACTGCCTATTCGTTATCGTATGACTAGCATTCTATTAAAATGAAAAAAAAAAAACCCCACAAAAAACAGGCTACTTGTGTTGAATGACATCCTTAAGACATAGCTGTTTTGTTTAGTATTCCTTTACATAAAAAGATAATTTATATAAACAAAGTTGATACATTGACTGACTTGACACAACACAAACAACAAACTAAAGAATCCACAAATCGACTGTGCAGGTTCCATTATCTTCCCTGTATTCAGTTATTTTGCCGATTGTCGATTACTCACGCCTGCAGTGAACGGCAATGGCTGACGGCAAGGATGAAACAGTAGCAGCTTCCAAACCAGAGGTATTTTACAACTATCGGGAGAGGATTACATGTTCACCCGAGGAAGAGGCACAATTAGAGAGACAGCATTTCTGGAATGTCATGAACGCGTTTAAATACTACAGGTAAACATTGCTGGAGCATCAAAGTCCCTTCTGCTCAACACCAACACAAGATGAGCCACTGATTTTGGAGCTCTAATTTTGAACATGCGAGAGTCTTAAAATATCCGTATTGATTTTTTTTTAAATATCTCCACTACTTGAATTTAAATACTAAAATTTGGATTTGAAATGTAAAATAACGCCTGTGGTGCAATCAATTGAAGTCCTGATTCTATCTATCTATCTATCTATCTATCTATCTATCTATCTATCTATCTATCTATCTATCTATCTATCTATCTGTCTATCTGTCTATCTGTCTATCTATCTGTCTATCTATCGGTCTGTCTGCCTGTCTATCTATCTGTCTGTCTGCCTGCCCCCCTCTCCCACAATCGGATTCAAATAGCTTCATTTGAATGGTGAAAGAAATCTTTACATTGCCAAAGCATTAATAACACGATACAAAAATAAAATAATAATAATAAAAATACAAATTTTACATAAAAAAACAGCAATATATATATATATATATATTTAATCTTCTAATATTTATAACAGTGTTTCTATGCATATAGTGAGTGTTGGGAGCTCTGTCCCGCTGGAGTCTCTTTTATCGTGTTAAGACCTCACATACCTGGCAGCCAGGTTTGAACTTGCTGGGCTTCCTCCTAGCAGGTATGGGAGTTTGTCCATATTTGTTTTCTGATGGAAGTCTTTTTGGTGGGTTGTGAAGTGAGGATAGAAAGTGTCCCTATTGTTTGTATAAGAAGGGCAGGATGTCAGAAAGTGCAGCTCTGTTTCCACTTGATTCTCTGTGCAGTGAGGGCACAGCCTCTCTTCCTTTGGCAGCCAGGTCTGTCTGTGTCTGCCTGTCTCTATGCTCAGACTGTGTTCACTGAGTCTGTACATGCTCATGACTTTTCTCAGTTTAGGGTTGCTCACTGTGCTCAGGTATCCTGCTGATTCATATTTTCTGTTTAGGGCTGAATAGCTTTCAGATTTACTGTGTTGGGCTGTTGCGTCTGTCCAATGTTGTAGGCATTTTTCCTTTTGTGTTTTAATTATTTGGTTTGGTCTGGCTATGTTTTTAATATCAGTTTGTGATGTCAGCTCTAAGACCAAGTCTTAGACAGATAGTTTAAGATCAATACTTAGACCAGTCTTGACCAGATCATATCTATCTATCTATCTATCTATCTATCTATCTATCTATAAAATATATATATTTATAGGGTGATTCAGGTTGATTTTTGCCATTGAGATGACTGGGAAAAAGTGTCCCAATCAACCTAAGTTCAATATATATTCCCTTTAATTTACTTTGTCCTCTGTCCATATATATTGTGTTTCCCACTGTGTTCAGAATTCATGTTCACGAACGAGTGAATCGAGCTGAGCGGCAGTTCCGATGCCTTCCAGATCACCACCAGCAAATTTTGACAAACTTCCTGCCCAATCTGAGCAAGATCCGCTACTGTGTTGATCGAAACCAGGAGGTGATGCAGGCCATAGTGAACAACTGCCTAGATATGTTTGAGAACATGGAATATGGACAGGATGTAGGTGGCAATCAGTAGGTCTTACAATTAATAATGTTGTATTTTTTCATTTGGTTGTTGTGATGACAGAAGTGTGGCTTTTATTATCCTGTTTAGTTGTAAGTCAATTAATCTAATACTTTTCCTGCTTTTCAAAGGGTGACCCACGGAAAGTACGGCCTTCTTCAACTTTTGACATGGACAAGCTGAAGTCAACCATAAAGCAGTTTGTCCGAGACTGGAGTGCAGCAGGAAAGGCTGAAAGGGACAGCTGCTACAAACCCATTATAGAGGAGATCCAGAGGCTATTTCCTCCAGACCAGTGGTAAATATACTTTGATGTCATTCTGTAGTTAAGTAAATGGTCTAAGAAGTATAAGGTGCATGCAGTATCTATATACACTACCTAAAAAGTTTGGGGTCAGTAAGATTTTTGTAATGTTTTTGAAAGAAGTCTCTTACGCTCACCAAGGCTTTATTTGATCAAGAATACAGTAAAACAGTAATATTGTGAAATACTATTACAATTTAAATAACAATTTTAAAATGTAATTTATTTCCAGGGAATTTTCAGCATCATTCCTCCAGTCTTCAGTGTCACATGATCCTTTAGAAATCATTCTAATATGCTAATTTGGTGCTCGACAGATATTTCTTATTATCAGTATATTATCAATCTTTTACTTGATATAGATATCTTTGGTACTTTTGATCGGTGACCCTTGCTGAATAAAAATATTGACCCAAAAACTAAATGTCTGCTGAATAAATGAATTTAGTGTTCTTATGTTTTGTGTCAAATGGGCTCAATTATAATTTGGAAAGAAATGAGTTTTGAGTTATATTTCTCTCTACAGTGATGTGTCCCAGGTAAGAGTGTTAGTTCCGGGGTCCGGTCTAGGTCGACTTGCATGGGAAATCGCACATCTGGGCTATTCGTGCCAAGGCAACGAGTGGAGTTTCTTCATGCTCTTCTCATCTAATTTTGTTCTGAATAGGTACAACACACTAAAATCTTCACAATTTAAGTAGTACCATTCACATAAATATAGCTTATTATGTTATATTTATTATATTTCTCTCTTGGTCTTAACAACATGTTGTAATAATATCCTACGCCCTCTATTTATTATTAGTGACATGTTAAGTTGTGCAATTTAGAGGCATAAGGAAAAGTATACTAGGACTTGTATCCCTGGTTAAACTTCTTCGAGCAGTCAGAATGGTATATAACATCTGTAGTAGGAAACTAACTGATATTTTGTCTCTCAGGTGTGATGAGGAGAATGCTTTGACTCTGTATCCCTGGATTCACCAGTTCAGTAATAACAAAATGTCCTCAGACCAAACAAGACCTGTGTCCTTTCCTGATGTGAATCCACAGAGTCTTCCAGCAGACTCTGACTTCTCTATGGTCGCTGGAGACTTCCAGGAAGTATACAGTGACCCTGGTGAGTTTATTTTTTTTTTTTATAAACATCAACATAATTGTAAATGGAGACAGGAAAGATCTGAAACTTGAACATTTTAAGTTGTATCTCTCATACAGAAATGTGGGATTGTGTTGCTACTTGCTTCTTCATTGACACTGCCCACAATGTTCTTGATTACATTGAAACCATCTGGAATATTCTAAAACCTGGTGGTGTTTGGATAAATTTGGGTAAGTCATATTCTGTATAATCTTAATCATTCACAGTCAAATGTTATCTACATATGAAATGCTGAAAACAGGTGTGGTTGAAAGATTTTTTTGTATTTGTTCTCAAAGGTCCACTACTTTACCACTATGAGAATATGGCTAATGAATTGTCCATTGAGCTGAGCTATGAGGATATAAAGGCTGTCCTTTTAAAATACGGATTCATCCTAGAGGTAACAGTTAATTACCAACTGTTTAAATTTTTATTAACAGTAATACTGTTATAAACTGTTACTGTGTTTCTTTCCACAGTTGGAGAGAGAGTCTGTGGCCAGTACATACACGGAGAACGATCGCTCCATGCTCAAATATCTTTACGACTGTGTCTTTTTTATCGTACGGAAACCTGCAGAACAGTTGATGAATGGAGATCTGACACCTAAAGATGGCCAGATTGAGGATTCTTTACAGATAAGAAACTCAACATGATGTTTAGAAGGCTGAACTTCTGGCTGAATTCACAGACAAATGGCCCAAATAATAAACTGAGGATTTTAATCATGAATGTCAGCATTATATTCCTGGTAATACAATAAGACTGGAGCACTATTATGTACTGAATTATTTCAGACATTTACCAAAAATATGTCATGTTTTGGTGCATTGCTTTGCAGTCATATTCCTCAGGTTTCAGATGCTGATTCACATCTTACTAATGCCGCTTGTCACTCCACACATACAGTTCAGTGTTTTTCTTGCAGTTGTTTACACTACCACAGTTTTCATGTCCAAAATCGTATTCACAGAGCCTACTCTGGATCTTGACGGTTACTCCAGCCACTCTGAGGAAACTTGCTGGCCATTAAAATTTTATTAGTTGTTAGCACTAAAATAAAGTTGTTTTAAACTTAACAGATTTTCATGATCTTGTACATACTGTAATAAAACTGTTTTACAATTAAGAAAAATTGGAATATTGTTGCATATACAATGACTGTTGTAAGCCTTTAAGACTGTTTATTGTTCACCACAAATTTCACATTAGTTATTAGGAAGTTAGTTAATGTGTTTTAAAATGTACTCTTGTAGTTGATATGGATATTATTCACAACCGTTTAGCTTTTTACTATAATAAAACATAAACGATGTTATTGTTGTTCGACCTCTCTGGCCACAGAGGGCGCTGTATTCAAACATGCGGTTCAACTTAAGTTGCGCGACACAACTGTCGTGAATGCCTCTGCGTACTAAAAAAGTCTTACCGCTCTTATGTACAGGCTTTTTTGAACAACTTAGCTTACACGTCGCACAGATGACCAAGCGCAGAGCAGAGAACATTTTGCCTCCCGAAATCCCCAGTAAAATAAGTTTTCGTTCTCTCTTCAACATCGACAAACCTGTCGCAGGTGTGAATGTGATCCAAAACGCTAATCCATCCTCGTTGTTATTCTCTAGACAACTCTGCAGGAAAAGACCGAAGTTTCTCGATGACCCGCTGGATACCATTAACCTACCGAGAAAAGTGGCTGCAAACAGGGTTGATTCAGTGCTTGCAGATAAGAGCACATGCAAGCCTAGAACATTCGAGAATGCTGGTAGATCTGCTGGCACGCGGCGGTCATCTTGCGCGCTTCAAACTGAATCAAATAAACAGCCTGACGAAGAAAATAACCTAACTGCAGGAGACAAGGTAAGGTTTCATACAAGCCAGTGCAAAGTCATAAAACTAAACTGTGTGGCGTCTCGTAGAATAATACTGTGCAACGATGGCAGATGAATGGCGCTGGTACATTCTATCTATCCATCCATGTATCTATACTGGTGTGCCTCTTGAAACAAAACAATGGCACTAACATATTTAAAGGGGCCCTATTATGCTTTTCCACTTTATTTTTGTGTCATAGCTCAAAAAGCTCAAGTCCACTCCATGGGTATATTTTATTTAACAGAATCCCTTTTCAAGAACTACAACAAACGACTCGTTTGGATTACAACGCTAGGGTGACCATAATTTGATTACCGAAAACCAGGACATTCGGCCCGGCAATGAGATACTCAAATGATCCTCGAAGTTTACTCAAAGATGCCTTATTAATTTCAATACATTTAAAGTACGCTATGCCTCCTCTGTATGGATAGAAAATTGTTATAGGCTATTACAAAATACTATCTATAACCAAAGACACAAATTCAGATAGGCTTCTCAGAGGTTACTCAACATGTTTTATTATGACAGGTTTCCAAAATAATTAATGAAATAATTATAGAAATAATGTCTCTTCTGTATTAGAAAAATAAATAAATAAATGAATAATAAATAACAAAAAATACCTCCAAATTGAACAAAAATAGCTCTCACAAACTCACAAAACTTACTTACTAAAGATATTTATATCTTCAGTTTTCTTCTTCCTCTTTTTTCCTGTTTTTCTTTCTCATCCTCCTTGTTTACCCATCTATATTTTGCTGTTGAGCTGATCTTTTCCAGCAGTTTTTTGAAAACCAGGACATTTTTCTCACTTTATAGAAAACAGCCAGGACAGGACGTGAAAACAGGACATGTCCTGGGAAAACAGGACGTTTGGTCACCCTATACAACACACCTTTTCCGGATCTTATTAAGTCATAATGTCCGCCCTAATAATCCCCGGCCACAGAATACGCTAACATTTTGAGAAGGGTCAATCTGCGTCCTGCAGTACTACAAACTACGCCCTAAACAATCTTTTGAAGAAAATTATTTTGTTTTATGAATTAAATGTTTGTAAGGCTGACCTATGTTGCTTTCGAATCTTATTAATTATGAAATAACAGCTATTAGTAAAACAAAATACATTATATAATCAAATTAATATACACTCGTGGTAATCATAGCTAAAAACCTACCCTTCCATGACTTACGGCGTCTGGTGATAGGCGTACGTTATATGATCTGTATGCCTTATCACTAGGTGGCGATAGTGCAGTTTAAAAGCGAGGAAAGTGAAGCAGAAGAAGAGCAGTACTAGAGCAGTACCCAATCAGTGAATCCAGAGGGAGGGGCTCTGATGATATCATGAATGGCTGTTTTATTATAGGGGTGTAACTTGAGGTTGGGGGTGTAATTTGAAGGGGTGTGGTTTGTAGTACTGTGGGATGAAGTCGGGCACACTTGAAAAATGTGGTTAGGCCTGGTTGAGCTGCGCCAGATAAGATGAAGATTGTTGCTGCTGTTTTTTTTTTCTCTCCGGAAAAAGTTTGTCCTAAGGCTGAAGAACTTAGACTGGTTAATTTATTTTTGACACTGTTCCTTAACATTGGTGACACAGGTAAATACACGCGCTAAAAGAGTTTTTGTTTTGTTGTTTTAAAAGACCACGCCGAAAATCACACACACACACACAAAGCAAAAAGTCTGCCTTAACATTCTGGTCCCGCTTCGGATGCCTTTCCATCAAGCAGTATCTCTGGTCGTAATCAGTCCTTCACTGACCAATCAGCGTTCATTAGCAGAATGCGAGCGTGTTATAGGCAACAACAACTCAACCTGTAAGAAATCGAAAGGACATAAGTACTTGTTCATTCTACTTTTTACCTATAACCCATGTTGAACTTTCAAAAACTACAATCAAATCTGAAATTTCTCAACGGCAATCGGGTGAAAGAGACAAATTTAGCCGTCTAGCTCCATAGACTTCCATTCATTTTGCACTCAGGGCATATCGCCCCCCCAGTGGAACTCTGGTGGAACTACAACCAAAATTCTGTACAATAGGACTTAATAGGGAGTGGCCAGGCTCTCCGTAGACAGGCTCTGGTATAATGCAGGTTATACGCACAAAAGCTTCTCCTGTCTCCTTTTGTCCGGACAATCTGTTTTTTATGGATCACAACATGTAGGCTAAGTATTATTTGTAGAAGTTTTTTCTATTAAAGTGTTAGTTCACCCAAAAATTAAAATTCTGTCAGTAATTGCTCACCCTCATGTTGTTCCAACCCCGTAAGACTTTCGTTCATCTTCGGAACACATTTTTGATGAAATCTGAGATTTCTAAGCAGTGCGAATCACAACACACTGGGCCAGCTAACCAATCACACCACATTTCAATTTCATATTCTGAAAGGAGGGACTTCATCGAAAATGACACGTTCAACTAGACTGGGGAGAGAGGAGCTGCAATAATGTAAAATATGTGTTTTTAAATGGGCCTAATTGGACTCCTTTGATCAGTGCAAGTTTCTTTCAGTAAAAACAGCTCAAACATGCATTTTAGTCTGGGACTTAATCCTTGTCTGTGAAACCGAGGGCAAAACTATTAAACTTTCAGGTACTTTTAGCACATTCTATTAAGCTTCACCCTTGTTGGTGCATGTGTTTGCTGAAGTGAATGCTTTGGATATTCAGCTCTGCTTGTATCCCATTAGGCGATGCACACAGATGAGGACCTCTCTCCATTCAATTCCTTCCAGTTCTGGCAGGTTCCACTGCCTGAGTTGGATCTCTCTCTCTTGGAGACTGAACCCTCAGCTGGGTCCTGCACAGCGTCGTCCACCAAAGACTTAGAGGCGATGGAAACCTGAGGAGCAACGCCAATGCACAGTGATAGGTTCATTCTTTATTAGATGTTGTATAGGTGTTGCCAAATTACGCGACTGGACATGAGATGATTCCCCCTGATCTGCACTTGATGAATTTATGAACAAAGCCTTGTGCTTTGTATAGTTTGTAAGCCTCCAGCACAATCGTTTGTTCTGATGGGAACGCATCATGGTCAAGTGACCTCAGTCCTCTCCTATATGGGTCGTGCTCAGACGTGTGAAAACATAATGCTGTATATATTGAACTGATAATGTATGGGTTTTGTATAGTAGCTGTAAAAGTTACAACTTTTGAAGGTGACACAAAGCCTTTCTTTTGCTTGAACTGAGCCAATTTTTTTAGCACTGTCATGGATGGTGCTTAAAGGTATTAGTCACTTTTATTCTTTAGTTTTTTTGTTTTAATAAATTTGGGTCTGTGTTCCTTTCCTCTGACCAACAATATCTTTTTGACAAACAGTATTTGGTGCTTCTGAACTTAGTAGATGGAGCAAGAGCTTTGTATGTTCCATTGGCCTGTAACTGCAGTGTTTTTGAAATTGCCCAACAGCAATAAAATTTATTTTTTAAATGTATGATATTGGCTTTGGTACCTGTCTGATTTCATGATTCTTCTTTTCGACATTGTAAAGTACATTACAGTTAACCTTTACAGTTGGACTACGGTCCATTGAGTAGTGTGATCTCTTTCCTCATCCAAAGGAAGTGAACCTGTTTGCACCCTGTTGTGTCAGGTGCTCATCATGACCTTTGGTTTAGGGGGGAATAAGCGCTGATAGCATGCCAGCTTTATCAGGAGATTGCATCGCAAGTGATCAGCATGCAGATAGTCATGCTTATCTGCTAAGCTAAAATAAGCATGCAAGTAAAATGATACAATGATAAGCCAAGTTTTGATACTTTGTCCAATTTAGGTGGTCCTCTGGGAATTCATGGAAATATCTGTAAATGGGATGTGCATGAAAGATGAAAACAATCCGTGGTCTTGTTAGGATTGAAGGTAATGAAACAGCGCAGTACTTAAGAGACATGCTTTAATCTCAAGGACGACAAAGAAGAAAATACAAAAAAACAAAACTAAAATTGAGTTCACTGTAGAGGTCGTTTTCCTGTTTCCAATCATTTAGTACACTAGACAAATTTGTTTTAGACTTAACTGGTGCATGGCAACAGTTGTCAGGGCAAGTTCTGGGTGGCATGATTCATAAGATTATTTGATCAGTCGTTAGAAGATTTTTAACTAGAAATAAAATCAGAAATGAAAGCATGTGAGAATCAAGCCCCACACCTCTGATGACAGGTGGGAGTTTTTTTTTTAATTATCTAAATTAATACATATTTTACATGACGTAGCCTGCATGTGCCATAATATAATGTTACTACTATGGAAAGTGGAAAAAATGCAGAAGATGTTTTAAGGCGACAGCATATTAAAAAAAAAAATCCATCAGCCAATCCGATTTCATAAGATTGCAAATTCTCAGTAACTTGGTGGGCTAATCAAGGGTCAGAAGCATGCAAAGTTTCATCCGGTTTGGACAGAAGAGGGCGCTATAACAGTGGGAAACAATTTACATAACAGTAGATGGCACGGATTTGGTGTTAAAACTGCATTATTAGCTGTTAATAATTATAAATATAAATAATCGCGAGCTTATGTGCAAATAACCCCAAGGACCGCTACTTGCAGCTATGTTTGCTACTTATGCAGAAATTAAAATGTTCACAACTAAACATTGTTTGTTTGTTTGTTTGTAAAGATCATAGCCATCTCGTGACTGTCTGGCCTGTCGGTCTTTCCATTATTTGCGTTCCTCCTTAACTACCTTTAACAGCCTGCGCGCATTTAGTAAGTCATTCACGAACACATTTTCCCTGTTCGCTCCAATGCTCTTGGAACCAGTGCAAAATCATATGGCACTTTAAGCGAGAAGAGAGAAAAAAAATCATAATAATAAGCATCTGAAAAACATTTCGAAACTGTTACTAGTAGACAGTCAAGAATTAAGTTACATTTGTGATGTTATGTAACTACTATTGGTCTATCTTGAATAAGCACGAGTTTCCCAGAATGAAACACATCGCAGTTAAAGTTCCAGTTGCATGTCCACACTCGACACTTACAGCACTTGGTAAAGCCCACCCACTTCCTAGCTCATCGCAACTCTTCAATTATGCGCGTTTAATGCAGGAATAAGAATACGCTGAATTTATGAAAAGCATGACTGGGAAAACAAGACTATTACACAGGTAAATAAAGCGCTAAGCAGAGCAGTATGTTATCTCGGATAACTGCCTTTTTGGATGAAACGAAAACATATCCTACAGGGATTTTCTCTAAGGCATGTTAAAACTTGTGTTTCAGTTATCTCATCTCTCATGCCGAACAGGACTGTTGTTTCGCATGCGTAGTTCGTTACAAGAGTTTGCGAGCTCTTTTCGTTCTAATGCACGAATGTATTTACAGTAAGTGTAAGTAGCCTACTGTATGTTTTGTTTCGGTCATTTTATTCGTTTTCATTTCCTCGGCTATATCGTGGTATTTTAAGTTCTGAATTTTGTTTCTCATTTGAGTCTCATAATTTCACCCAATAATTCCCGGAAAAGGATGTGTACGTAATTTTCCACCGCACGCTAAAGCATTGTTTTTGTCTGGCAAAGGTCTGCAATGCTGAAAGTATTCAGGAGTGCCTGAAAGTATTCATGACTGACTGACTACTGTAAAAGAGATTTGAGGGGAAATGGTATGTTGCATCACACACACACACACACACACACACACACACACACACACACACACACACACACACACACACACACACACACACACACACGCACGTACGTGTATTACATTTTAGTAATATTTAGTTTCATGTTTAAGTAAATCACTTGTTTTTGTCATTTTTATTAATTGTTTTAATATCGACATTTAGCTTTCATTTATTATTTCAGTTTTAGTTTTAAGAATTTTATACTTCCAACTTATTTTATTTCAGTTAGTTTCCAAGTCAACATTTCTAATTTGTATCTAATATTTTATTTCACATTTAATTTAATGAATAGAACATTTAATAGTTGTAGTTAACAATAACAACTAATGTAGTGGTAATATTGGCCTATAATATGACAAACATTACAACTCTTTTCCCTTCAGTCTAGATGCACTTGGATCAAGGCCACTTTTTACAAGAGAGAATGTGTCAAATATCTGCCAGCCTCACGTGATCATCACAGGTGTGCTTAATAATCTTTGTTGTTATATCGTCATATTATCTTTTAGTGATGATAATGTTAATCAAGTGTAATTTAGGTTATTAATTTAGTCTTAAAAGACCCATATGAATTGCAATTTTTACTGTTTTGCAGGTGTTATCCAGTGTGTCAAGTGTGCCAAAGCTTAGTAAGGTATTGTTTATTTTGATCATCAGTACATACATTCTCTATTTATTTCCATGAAAATGTTTTTCTCATTTTCCTTCTTTTTACGTAAAAGCTCACAGTCATGGAAATTTTAATGATTTGTAAGAAATCAGTAAAACCAGGGAAATCTTTTTTGTCAATCAACATTTTTCTAGTCATACATGGTCACAATTTAACTAAAACAAGAGAACAAATTATTCCAACGTGGCCACGTTAATAAATTAAGGGAACAAAATGTTAAATACTTAAAACGAGGGAACGAATTAGTAAAACGTGCCAACACATTAGTAAGTTGTGGGAATGAATTGTTACTTTGTGGCCATAATATACACATTTTTTTCTCGCATGTCATGTGGGGGCTCCGTAGTCATGCTCAGCCATAAAATATTTAATTGTGAAGATATTTCTCTTTGTGAGTGCGATCTCTATGAAGTAATTTTTCAATTCCTTACCTAGTAATCACGACTGGAAAAGCCATAGTAATTCATCGGTCAAAAGCTGTGGGAAACCTGAAAACATGATGCTTCAACAGTCTCAAAGTGTCATCTCTGTTCTCAGATGTTGTTGTGGGAGGCTGATCGCGGAGCATGTGGGTCCATACTCTGGCTTGCTGGGACATGGCCCTGGGGCAGACCCTACTGATGAGGAGTGGTCAGTGCTGCGACACACCAGCATCAGCCCCACCGATGCTTTCGGATCGTTGGACTTCCAGGGCAGCACAAAGCGCACATGTCGTGCCAAGGTTAGTGCATACAAGGACAAAAAAACTCATAATTTAGATGCCTATTAACAGTGCATATATAATATGGGATCACGCATGGTACATTAAGTGCTATTTTCTCTACAGTATGTGCGTCTTTCCTGTGACACTCCACCCGAGCTCCTGGTGCAGCTGATGCTGAGAGAATGGCACATGGAGATGCCCAAGCTGGTGATATCCGTGCACGGAGGGACTGAAAACTTCCCTCTGTCTCCACGGGTGTGTCAGGCCTTCAGTGCAGGGCTCATCACAGCTGCAGAGAGCACTGGAGCTTGGATACTGACTGATGGGATCAATACGGGTTGGTGTTTGTGGGTGCTAGTGGTATATGTGGAATGCACTTTAAAAATCTTGTGTTTGCTATCACACTATTTTCTAGTGAAGTAGTTATATGTTGTATTCAAAATATGAATAAATACTACCATATCATAAATAATATTAAAATAACACTGATAATGCCATAATGAATTACAGGTATGCATAAACTTCGATATCTTCGATATCCAAATTACCTTATTTACGTGTTATTTTAATATTATTTATATGCTATTGTAGTATTTATTCATAGTTTTAATACAACTTATAACTACTTCACTAGAAAATAGTGTTATAGCAAACACAAGATGTTTAGATTTTTAGATTTTAGACAATTAGATTTTATTTTAATATTTACAGGTTTCTTTTTCTTTTATTAGTTTTTATTCATTTATTTCGGTTAGTTGACAAGGCAACATATTTACTCTTAAGTTTATTTTAATTTAATATTTATATTTTATTTAGGTTTATTTTAATTACTGAAAACAGTTTTTAATAGTTTTAGTTAACAATAACAATAACAACTGGATTATTTCTCCTTGCATCCAGGTGCGTCTAAGTATGTTGGTGATGCTGTAAAACTGTATGGGTCACATGACCACAGGAAGAGGAATGTTGTAGGGATCACACCCTGGGGGATTATTGAGAATAACAGTGACCTTGTCGGCTGGGATGTGAGTATTTTTTTTAAACTTTTTTTTTAAAGAATTATATACTACATTATATTATTTAATTATAGTGCACAGTAGGATCTGACGTCAGAAGAATTCTAATTCAGATTGAGGGTACATTTACACATTTACACGACAACTATGTACAAAAAAAGGGAAACGTTTTTCCTTGCTTACAAACGCAAAATGATCCCATGCGCATGGCGTCACCATCTTCACAAATTTATGTTTTCGTAGTTTACACAGAGACGATAATGGTATCGTTGTCAAAAACTTGCACGTTGAAACCCGTTTTCAAAAGTTTGTGTTTTCAGGCCCCCAAAACGACTTTGTTGTATAAATGAACGGCCAAAACGCAGGAAAAATCTTTCCGTTTTAGTTTAAAACTGTGTTTCTGGGTCACTGATAAAATCAGTACGTTTGTGACATTGATCATGAGACTCATTGTACCAACGGTCAGATGTTTGATCTCTTTAGATCATTCTTAAATACTACTGGAGACCATGATCATCAGCTTTTACACAAACTTACACAAAGAATTCATGCAGCTCAAGTGCTGTTGCAAAAGGGGGACGAGCCAAATATTCTGAAATATGAATTATTCAATTAAAATTTTCACTTAAATTGTTATACTGATTTGTATAAAACTTCTCAATAGAAAATACATTTCACTAGTGGCCTCAGACTTTGGACACCTTGTGTTGGCAGTGCAAAGAAATTAGCACCTAGCATTGTAATTGTTATATTATTATTTCCTGTATTTTGACCTGGGTCTGCTATACTGATGTTGGGGTTTATGGTCCTATGTCAGGTTCTGAGGCACTACCAGGCTCTGGGTAATCCCCTGAGTAAACGTGCCAGTCTGAATGGCATGCATTCGCACTTCCTGTTAGTTGATGATGGTACTATGGGTAAATCAGGTTGTCAAAACGACCTGAGGAAGCGACTGGAAAGGCAAATACACTTTCAGAAGATCCACCCAAGTAAGAGTTTTCAGTCTATGTCAACTGTTTGTGTTAAGTTAAATGATATGTGCATGTGTGATGTGTTTGTATGTGTGTGTGCTCATTTTAAGGGCTGCCTCAGCATGTGCCTTCAGTGTGTGTTGTAATAGAGGGGGGTCCTGCCATCCTCTCTGTGGTGCTGGAGTATGTGCACAGAAGTTCTCCTGTGCCTGTGCTGGTGTTTGAGGGAACAGGCAGAGCTGCAGACCTGCTGGCTTTAATACACAAACAAACAGCTGTAGACAGGTGTGTCTGACATAAATGTCAGTGTGTACTTGAAATGCAATGTAAGTCGCTTTGGATGAAAGCGTCTTCCAAATGCGTGAATGTAAGTGTAAATGTGTATGAATTTAATAATATTTAGGTGCTATTATATGGAATATTTTGACCATTGTTTCTGTCTATGGCTCTCGCACATATATTTGTCACAGAAAGTTGGATTCCGATATTAAAGAGGATGTCCTGCTGAGGATTCAGGATATGTTTGGTGTGGAGAGAGCAGAGTCCACTGAACTCCTTAACATACTTATGGAATGCATGGAACATAGAGAGCTTGTAAGTTCAGTAGCCTTATTTTAGATCTCTCAGGAATACTTGATAGTAATCGTTAAAGTTAGAGTTAAAGACATTTCATTTCAGAAAAGTCTTAATGTTTGCAGTTTACAGTTAACTCTTGTGCAAACCTCTTAATTTAAACTTAATTGAAACATTTTTAATTTAAAAATAAAATTACTGTTTGAGTTGAACAAAGAACCAAACAAATGCAACTTAAAAGTATATAAGTAAAAATGATTCATTCATACTTATTCATGAAATCTTGTTAAACGTGGTGTATAAGAAAAAGAAATTGAGTATGATTATTATGATCATTATGGTTATTATTCTTTTAAAGTTATTTCTTTGATTGATTCCTTTCAAACATATTATTCTTGTATTGATCCATTTATGCTTTTTGTCTATTGTATCTTTTAATATTATATACTTATCGAATTCATGTGTTTTATTCTATCCTAGGATAAGGGCTTATTAATTACAAAAAACGATTATTTATTTTTGCTAATTATTATTTTATTTTAGTTAGTTTTTCAGTAACTGTTGTTATTTTCGTTTAGTTTTTCATTTATGTTGAAATCTCTATTTTGTTTCAGTTTAAGGAATTGGCCAATAGTTTTAGTATTAGTTTCAGTTTCATTAACGAAAATAACCTTGCTCTCGAGTTTTCTACATAGCTCTGCTAGCTTCATGTCTCTTTTATCACTCAGCAGCAGCTTTCCCTCTTTCTTAATAAAATATAAACTAAAACTAATTATTAAACTGTCTATTTTATTTTGTTTTATTTTTGGTGCCAAGCTTCAAATCTGGATCCTGATCACTCTTTACTTATTATGAATGACTGTCTGTAAATGTTCACCAATTTTCTTTTTTTAGTCAAAATGTTCCGACCCATTAAAGAAACATTTTTAAAATAAGGTGCTTTAACAAAAATTGTACCCTGTCATTTTAAATAGTGGTATCCACTGTCTTGGTAACACCGCTCTCAGGAGATACCGATCAGTTTATCTGTAGATTGTAATTGTCAGTTCAGGAAATGTTATTCAGTCCTAACATTCTTGAGAACTTCAGCAAAGTTCTTTTCCTCTAAGCTGTGAACCTAGTGCAACATATTCCAATCCCCTTCTGCATTTCTTTGGCTGTTTCCTCTTCTTCCGTCTTCTTCTTCCTCTCTCCTCCTACTTGGCGGTAAACACTGGTTGTTTTGTGCGATAAGATGCCTGCTGTGTATCGGTCTCTGTCACTACGCCGAAAGCTCTGATGCTAAGCCTCCATCAAACGGAATGTTGTAGTTCACCACACCCATCCCACATCTCTGAGCGTCTAAATTGAGAGAGAACAGAATAATTGGAATGATGGCGCATGAAACGTATTTCCATATTAATCGAGTAGAAGGGATTAATTTGGTCCCCAGGCGTACAGATTCTTTGATTGGGTATGAATCACTCTTGTGAAGACGAAATGCCAAAGGCATGTTAAGAGAAGAACATCTCCTCTGGGTGTCTTATAGAGTTACATGCATTTATATATTGGCATGGGATGCTGGTGGTTTCAGACTAATACCAAACAAAATAAATAACTGCTGGCTATATTGAACACAACACAATGGCAGTGGCACTAGTTTGCAAATCTGTTTTAATGCTGGCCATCTGTGTTGATTAAAATTCATTTTTTATGTGCAACTTATGGACTCTTTTTTTTGTAATGAGGTCAAACTTCAACATTTTTTCATGTTAGATCACCATTTTTGACTCAGAATCTGAGGACCTACAAGAGGCAGATGTTGCAATCCTGTCTGCATCACTGAGAGGTATGTAATGCTTCTTCCATGTAATTAATAATAATTATCATATTATTTAAAGGTTGGATTAATGTGGTAATTCCCCCCCAAAATTTAAAAACAGGTACCAGACCTTCCCCCGAGGAGCAGCTGAATATCACGTTGGCCTGGGACAGGGCTGATATCGCAAAGGACCACATTCTGGTGTATGGACAACAGTGGCAGGTACAGTAAACAAGTTATGATTTAACAGCCAGGATTATGGCTTTTATGAGTTAGAACAGATGTGTATAACCCAGCACTGGATTTTGTAGGTGGGATCTCTGGAGCAGACCATGTTGGATGCCCTGATAATGGATCGTGTCAGTTTTGTGAAGCTACTAATTGAAAACGGCATGACCATGAGCCGCTTCTTGACCATCTCTCATCTGGAACAGCTCTACAACATAGTGATTCTCATTCTCATTCCACTTACGTGAAGCTTTTGTCTCTGATATAAGCAAGCATCTCTTATCCTTCTTGTTCTTATGATAAATATATTTGTATTTTCCAGCATAAAGGCTCATCAGATCATTTCCTTCGACACATCATTGAGGATGCCAAACAGGTTTGTTTAGAGGAAACCCTTTCAAGTCTGTTCTGCATTATGAATTTCATAGGTCAAGGGTTGTCAATTGGTCAATTGACAATTTTTGGTTCAAAATATTCATTAAACAAAAATACAATATTAAAATAACTTTACTGAGCTTTGCCATCACGGCAATAAATAACATTTTAAAATATATTAAAATTGAAAGCAGTTATTTTTCATTATAATAATATTTGACCATATTCCTCCTTTTACTGTATTTTTGATAAAAAAATGGATCCTTGGCAAGCATAAGAGACTTCTTTCAAAAACAATCTTACCAACCCCAAAATATAAACTATATATAGTTACGTTAATAATTATTATTTTGCTGGCTTTTCATATTTAACATCATAAAGTATGTACATATATTAATAGGATAATAAATGCATGTTAGTATTATACGTCAGACTTAAAATGTAACATATGTATTTAATGTAAATAAAATGTATTTTTTTCTCCATTTGTCAATCCACCAAGGGGCCCTTGACCTGAAAAAGTGTTTCTTTAAGCATTTTCTTTGTTTTTGTAGACTCGTCTGCCTGCTGTTTATAAGATATCTTTAATTGACATCGGAATGGTGATTGAATACTTGATTGGTGGAGCTTATCGAAGCACATATACACGCAAGAGCTTCCGAGTCATGTACAGTCGCTTCTATAGCCCAGCAAAGGTCTGCCTCCTTTCTGCCATCCATCTGCTACATAATGACAAATATATTGTTTGTTGTTTGTATTAAGTCTGACATAGTGTTTTTGGATATCTGATGATTCATTTATAGAATAATTTTGGCCAATAACCATGCATTTGTGTGTTTTGAAATCTTTTGGCCATGAATTTCCATTTACTTCAGACATTATCTAACTTAAATTTAATGAGCTATGTTGATCGGGGATAGGAGGGTGGTAAGGAGGCATCCAGCCCCTTCAGCAAGGCCAGGAAAGCAGCTCGAACTCCAGAGACCTCCCAATCTCGCTCCCATTTCCACAGAACCGCTCAGCCGTTCAGACACCAGGTCCTTTGTGCTTTTTCGTTCTGTTCATAGACGCAACGATACAATAAGTCATGCAATTACGAATACTTTCACAATCATTCCATTTATTAAAAACACCCAGAATTGTGTCTTTGCAGGAGGGTGCAGGAGCACCTCAGGACCTGAAGTCAGCCCAGAGCCCCGACTTTGTATGCACGTTTAACGACCTGTTTGTGTGGGCAGTGCTCAAGCATCGGCAAGAGATGGCGCTGTTCCTGTGGCAGCATGGAGAGCAGGCTATGGCTAGGGCGGTTGTGGCCTGCAAGCTCTACCGCGCTATGGCAGTGGAAGCCAAGGAGAGCAATATGAGTGACAGCATGGCTGAGGAGCTGAAGAAGAAGTCTCTGTCAGTTTCGTTTTTTCCTCATTCCAAAGCTAATTACAAACTCCATTTGCTAAATGGCGTTTAATTGATATAGCATCGGATTAGAAAGAACTGTATCTCTTCTGTGTTTGAAAGTTGTCAAAATAACGCAATGTGATTGTCCTGATTTTTTTAGAGAGTTTGGAGAGCTGGCTGTGGATCTCCTGGATCAGGCTTTCAGAGAGAACGAGCGCATGGCGATGAAGCTGCTGACCTGGGAGATGAAGGACTGGAGTAACTTCACCTGTCTGCAAATGGCCGTCTCCTCAAGACTAAGGCCCTTTGTGGCTCATAACTGCACTCAGATGCTCCTCACAGACTTGTGGATGGGCCGCCTCAACATGAGAAAGAACTCCTGGTTCAAGGTGTGTTGAATTGCTTAATAATTGTGTTTGAAAAGTGTGACATACTTCAATAACATGGATTAACTTGTATAGCTTAGCACTGGTTTTAATAGTTGAATTTTTTTTCAACTATGCTGCAGAAAGGATAAATATCTGTTGCATTTAAAGGGTTAGTATTTGGGGTGTTGTTTAATTATAAACATTACCGTTTTGTAATTTTCTTCAATAATTACACATGCATAAGCACTCCATGCAACATGTTTTGATCCCATCCCCCTCTCTTACTCCTGAAGTTTCATTCGCTGCTGTAAGCTCCATGGTTCAAGGAGGCAAAAATAAAACTAAGAAATTACTCAGGCAGGGCAGCTCTCCTAGAAACAGATCGGAAGTGACACAAATAACTTACACTTCAAACATATTTGTCAAGCTGGCAGCCGTGTGCCTACAGATTCATTTTATTTTCATTCTTTTGACTTTTATCATTTTGCAGCAGATTTGTGACCCAGATCTGTTTTTTTTAACGGCTGTTGTCCAAAAACCACATCCTTTCATGTCCAGATTATTGCCAGTATTCTGATGCCTGTGGCCATTCAGATGCTAGAGTTTAAGAGTCAGGCAGAGATGTCCCATGTTCCTCAGCCCCAGGAAGCCTTGCAGTTTGGGTGGGACCCAGGAAGCCCTGGGGCATCAGAACAAGAAGGGGTGGCAAATGCAGTAAGTAATTTAGACAGACTCACTGTAACAATACACCAAACACCAATTATGTTTTTGCAGCTGGGGAGCCCATTCAGTTTGTTAGACTGATTCAAACTGACCACTCTTTTTTTTTTTTTTTTCAATTTATTAAGTAATGAGAGTCACTCACATTTGTAAATCAAACTACACTGGTCAATAAAGCTATTCTTTTGAAGAAGCGAAACTACATTTAAATCTTAAACTTAGTTTTAAATCTGTCACCCTAACTAACCTATTTAATTCTGTGCAGGGTCTTGAATTGGCAATTCAATTGGTTCATTTGCCTGAACTGTCCAAATGAACCGTTTTTCTAGAGGGCTATTCACACCTACAATGCTAAATATAAAGATAACTATGTTAGTGTGCACACCAACGGGTGACAACATTGTGCTAATTCTAAGCACGCGCTGCAGTTTTGTTGTCTGCCACTTTTAATGCTTGAGATTTTAAAAAGCCTTTTGCATTCTGATTGGCTGTCAATGTTTTTAGCGGGCAGGAGCTGGAAAAATCATTAAAAAATTTAAAGGTTGGACTTACCTATTCTCATAGAATTAGGAAGATTATTAAAGAAGATTATTACTTTTTAGTTATAGTTATCATTATAGTTTTTATCCTTGGTGTGGACGACCCTTGAAAGAGGACAGTTTGAAGAATTTGTTTCTTTCCTCAGCTCACGCGGCTATAAAACTGCTTGCACAATACAATGTGAAATTGAACGCAGCCATATTATTACTTATTAAAAAAAGACTTCTTACTGGAAAAAGATGCACTTTTTTTGAAAACAGGTAAACTAGTCATGGTATGACCTCACTACTCTCAGTTAGTCCTTCCCAATACTGGTGACAACCTGTTAACACGCTACTCTGTCTTTGACTTCTAATGGCACAGTGTATAATTTACATTGACAGTGGTCTTTCTCTAGATCCAGGGTGATGAGGAGAGAGGGAGCAGATGTCTTTGTCCCTGGACCAGAAAGGTGTATGACTTCTATACTGCTCCAGTGGTCAAATTCTGGTTTCACACAGTAGGTTTCCCCTTAATTGCCCAGAGCTTTACCCATTCTTTCATTATAACCTCTCTCTCCATTTGTCACCCTTTTCAACCTTCCATCTCTGAAGATCTGATTTGTCCACACAGATGGCATTCTTGGGTTTCCTCATGATGTTCTCTTATACTGTGCTGGTGAGACTGGAGGAGAAACCCAACATTCAGGAGTGCTTGGTCATAACTTACATCCTGACCATGGCTGCGGAGAAAGCTCGAGAGGTAAAAGACATATACAGTATGACATCATCAATGTCTGCTTTTGTCTGTGAATGGTTGGCTCAGTGCCCTTTGCAGCTTTTCATGGCAATTAAATAATAAAATGTTTCTTTGAAATGTCTTATCTTAACCAAGCTGGATTCCAAAGGTCTTCTGTAAGGTGCTATCTCTTTCTGATTAGAGAGTTTTCAAGTTGACCCTGAGAATGCCACTGTCCGACTCCCCCATCCTCTGTTATCTATAAACTCAGCTACAGTTCACTGTTGGGAATTATTAACAGAGTTCTGACATAGACTATATGTTTGAGAGATACATATAGAGATACACATAAATAACAAATATCTATCTATCTATCTATCTATCTATCTATCTATCTATCTATCTATCTATCTATCTATCTATCTATCTATCTATCTATCTATCTGTCTGTCTGTCTGTCTGTCTGTCTGTCTGTCTGTCTGTCTGTCTGTCTGTCTGTCTGTCTGTCCGTCCGTCCGTCCGTCCGTCCGTCCGTCCGTCCATCCGTCCGTCCGTCCGTCCGTCCGTCCGTCCGTCCGTCCGTCCATCTGTCTGTCAGTCATGACATAATGCATATATGCGATATGCTAAATTATTAGCATGACATTAATGTAATTTTAGAGTTTTCACAGGCTCAACAGCTAATAATTCACAGTAATCATTATAAGTAAACTATTCCTGTATAATTATTCTTAGTGAACCTGTATTTCAATTTGGCTGGGTCGAATATTATTTTATCTTGAATTAAGTTTTGTTCCTGATGATCAAGGTAGCATGCCAGTTAACCTGTTCATGTGCGTCTCTAGCTTTTACCAAGTGACAGATGAATTTGTGCCACAATACAGTACTGTTTGATTTCATGCATAATATTTGATGTCAGTGACAACAGATATGGGAAGAGGTTGAACTTTTATATGGTTATGAACCTTTTATTGTTTCCATTTAGCAGTTTTTATTTCTCTGCTGTCCATGACCCTTTAGAAAAAACCTGCTACTCAATTTTGGTTCATAACCCACCAGTTGAGAGCCACCGATTGACATATTAAGTATATTATGTTGAGAGTTGTGATAATGGGTACTGTGTGTTTTCTAGGTGTGGGTATTGGAGCCCAGGAAGTTCACTAAGAAGTTAAAGGTGTGGTTCAGTGAGTACTGGAATATCAATGACTTCATGGGCATCCTCCTGTTCATGGTTGGGGTCTCCCTCCGGTGGCATCAAGAAACACGCTTAGCCAGTCATATTGTCTACTCTTTGGATTTTATCTTCTGGTCTGTCAGGCTTCTTGACCTGTTCGCTCTGAATCAGCATGCAGGACCCTACCTGACCATGATCACCAAAATGGTGTGTAATTTAAATGTACTAGTAGATAAGTCTACATGCAACATTTACTGCAATGTTTTTCTTAAACTCAGAATTAAAAGATCTTATATAACTTTGATATGTGTTTCACAATAATAGATAATACAATTTAAAATGTGTATGACTTTATCCCACAGATGAGCAATATGTTCTATATCGTAGTCATTATGGCGATTGTACTGGTCAGTTTCGGCACGTCCAGGAAGTCTATCCTGTCCCCTGACGAGGGTCCATCCTGGAGTCTGCTGAGAGATGTAGTCTTCCAGCCCTACTGGATGATCTTTGGGGAGGTGTATGCTGGAGAAATTGATGGTGAATAAAACAAAAAGACAAGACCATTCAGTCTGTTCAGTTCATCTGATTTGAATAAACCTTTTCCCACAGCTTGGATGTCAGAACATAGTTCACCCTTTACATCTTTTAGATGATTTACTCTATTATTTTTAATTGTAAGACATTTTTATTTTATATTCTATTGTGATCATCCTTTTTGTTTTTGCCAGCCTGTAGTGAACCTGAAACCTGTGTCCCTGGAGCCTTCCTCACCCCCTTCCTGCAGGCCGTCTACCTTTTTATTCAGTACATAATCATGGTCAATGTACTCATTGCCTTCTTCAAGTATGCACTTCATCTTCATCTTTAAGACTTGTTTCACTCATATATTTTGATCTGTTTCCTGGTGTAATGATACTTTTTTCTGTTGAGTTGTTGGACTAATATACGGCATGGCATCCAGATTGGAAGAGCATTGCAGCGTTGATGTATTGTTGGATCTTGGTTGCTTTGTGATGGTTTAACCTACTTTGCCTTATTATTCACTTCACAGCAATGTTTACTTTGACATGAGCTCCATATCCCGTAAGCTGTGGAAATATAACCGCTATCGTTACATCATGACCTATCAGGAGAAACCGTGGCTGCCGCCCCCTCTTATCCTTCTCAGTCACATGACTCTGTGTCTCAGTTCCATGTGGCAAAAGCACAGCAAGGCATCCAAACGGGGAAGAACTGGTCTAAGTAAGTGTGTGTTTGTACGTAATTTTATTAACCATCATAGCCTTCTGTGTTATGTCTTCCAAAATTGACACACAGAGGTAGGATTGTGACAGTACAACAAAAGATGATAGTAGTGGATACATGTATCAGTATTAGAACAATAGAACAAACATTAACAGCAGTATCAAGTATCCAATAAAAATCCATAAATTGAAGATTAAATATATTATTAAATGAAAATATTTACGGCATAGTATTCTTTACATACTGTAGTATTCCTCGCTGAATTTGACTGAGAAGCAGATCTGTCTATTAGAGGTATACATTTCTGTTCTGAAATTATTTTTTATTCTATTCCATTATGAAATCTAAAAATTCACAATTCAATTGAGTCTCAATTCAATCCAATTCAATTATTTTGTAGAGATTCAAAATAAGTTATACATTTTTTTTCTTAAGAAATAAATTTAAAGGGGTGGTTGATTATGATTTCACTTTTCTAACTTTAGTTATTGTGTTATGTTGCTGTTTGAGTATAAACAACATCTGCAAAGTTACATGCTCAAAGTTCAATGGGACTACACAACATTCCTCCTGGGTTAGTGACATCATTAACCCTAAAATTTACATAAACCCCGCCAGAACACGATTTATAGATTATCAAGACAGCATATTCTAATCAATGACTAGAAGATAACTACACATAATCTACATAAATTCATCAACTAACCATTCAGAAATGTTGTCTACATGTTGTCAATTCTTCTTGAGTCTCTCCATCATTGTCTGACTCCAGTTTGAACATAAAAGGCTAAAAGTCTTAAAAAGGCTAAACATTTTCAGTGCATGTCTGTGTGAGGTAAAAGGACATGAGCTCTTGAAGCTCCGCCCTCTGCCAGGAGCAGAAGCTCATTTGAATTTTAAGGGACAGACACAAAAACGGTGCGTTTTTGCTCACCCTCAAAAAGTGACAACTTTAAAATGCTATATACAAATATCTGTTGGGTATTTTGAGCTTGAACTTCACAATTCGACTCCACACTCGACATCAGAGATTTATTTTACTTCTTGTGAAAAGGGCATTATACCACCCCTTTAAAAGACAGTATCTGCTATAAAATAAGGATACAATAATATTATAATAAATAATCAGGCTTTACATTCAGAGTCTCAAATGAGTAAAATTAGTTATTGATTCAATACAAAAATAGAACATACTGTTGTTTCTTAAAATCCCATTTTTATACAGGATATTATCACCAGTTAAGTGTATTGCTGGTACTGTATGTTTACAGAATTACTCCTGGCCCCAAATGATCTGAAGAAGTTGCATGAGTTTGAGGAGAAGTGTGTCGCTGGATATTTCAGAGACAAAAAGGAGAGTCAACAAAGCAGCGAAATCAACCGGATTCGCTCTGCAGCTGACAAGTGAGTGCATCTCTCAGAACTCATTTGGATGCAGCAGGAAATTACATCCGTTTTGTTTTAGTTAATCTATCAGTTGACTGAACTTTGTATATGAAGTTATGCATCTGAATTCCAATTTTAAATTATTTTTTAGTTTATTTTCTTATAAAGCACATTCCTGCTGCAACGAGTGCAGCCTAAAGTGCTGTACAATAAAATCATAAAACCAAACATTACACAATAAAACAAGACTACATGAAAGACCAAAATTAAGTTCTCTTTCTTAAGAACCAACATTTCTAGAGGGGGGCCCCCAAGTAATTAGAGATACGGAGCGAAAAGCTAAGAGGGCCCAAAACAACAACATCAGTTTTGCTCTCATATAAGTGGAGAAAATTCTTGCAATAGTAGAATAGTTTGTTTACTACAGTGTTTGTTTCTAGGGCTGAAGAGATGGCTGGAATATTAGTTGAGGTTGCTGAGAAGGTCAATATCATCCAAGACGATCTGCACACTTTAGATTGTCACTTGGGGCAGTTGCAGGACTTGTCTGCTTTAGCAGTGGACACTCTAAACCTCCTCTCAGCCACAGACAACCAGCAGCTAGAAGTGGCCCGTCTTGGTCAGAGTCAACCAATTACATGCTGCCATGAGCAAGTGTCCCATAGCTGCTGTCTCCGCATTGGTGGAAGTCTCGCGCCCAGCCAAGCACTTCCGTCTCCGAAGCACTACCGCAGTATGCCACCTTCCCTGCTCCGAGGTTTGGGGCCTGGCCGGCAGCGTCCCTCCCTGGAGTTGCCACCAGGGACGAGTGTCGGACCCTTTGAGGTCAGGAGCAAATGCATGTTGGCAAACCCTGAGGAAGAAGATTATAGTTTTAGGTGGCCCCTACATCATGGCAATTCAAGAGAAGGTGTATCAATGGAATGTGATCTCTCTTTACCTCAACTATGCACTGGATGGAAGGACAAGGGAATGTATGGATCTGGGGAACCATCACGTGCCAGTTCTCCCATCATGCCATTTATGAGGGACTTACAGCTTCAACCCAGCCACGAGGAGTCTATGGAGGAAGAGGACGATGAGGACGACTTGCATGCAATATCCAGAGCCTCCAGCCACATGTTCCTGCTCGCAGACTCCCAGAGTGATGGAGACCGAGCAGTTGGGATCAAAAACCCGGCATTCTACAGGCTTGATGATGGTGAACGCTTCACAAGACTTCAAGGACTTTCAGGCAGGAAATGGGCCTATGATCTGGAGCATAGCCGCTCGCTCTCAGCTAGTGTGGAGAATATGGCCATGCCTGATACAGCAACATCAGAGCACGGCAGGCGGACGCTTCTGACACCTCCCCACCACACCCATGACCAGAAAGGTATAATGGATGCATGTCATAACAATATACTAAGTAACAACCTCAGTTTCTGTTTAATAACCAGTTTATGACTATGTGTAATCTGTAGGATTATCTAAGATCTTTAGGAGACAAAAGTCATTTGGGAAAAAGTCCATAAAGACCAAAGCAGGAACTCATGAGAATGTAAGCCATCCTGCTATGTCTGTTTAATTTCATTGCATGCAAGTTGCAGTCTTCCATGTAGCTCTAGTGATGGTCATATGGTCAAGTGGTGCCTCTGTCTCCTCTTAGGTAAAACTAGATGAAATGCGGGGATGCATGGATGAGTTTGACCCACGCAGAAAAAGGAAGAGGAAAGTAAAAGGCCTATTTGACCGGAGATTCAGAACCTCAGTCAGTCTAACCCAGCTGAGTATGTTTTTTTTAAATACATCAACAGGTATAATTATAAGCATTTATTTTATTTTATTTTATTTTATTATATATATTTATTATATTTATATTTTAGTATTTATTATTTTCCCAAAACCCCTGGTGTATGTCACAAAAAGGCATTATTTTCCAAAACAGGAGCTTAGTTCCTTTTTGTTAAATATCAAGCAATTGAGCAGTCTGCTTAGAATTTGCTTTTCTAAATTAGTTTTTACGTCTGGAATTGCTGGCAGAAATAAAACGACAGTAACCCACAAAGTGACAATGGGATAATTTTTCATTTTATTTACTAGATGTTGACCAAGTGGATTCCACAAAACTGGCCCCGTCATGGCTGGTAAGTTCACCTGTAGTGATTTGGTCATTTGATTTCTTTCCTGTTTGTGAGACATTTGATTTGGCTGTGTGTTATGATCTCTCTTCAGAACACTGTGAGTCCAGGGCAGCCACTTCTAAGCAGCTGGGCCAGGTCTATCAGTCAAAGACCTTCGTAAGTTAAGTTTTTGATTTGATGAGACATTTTAAGTAATCACAGGAAACATTTCTAGCTGTTCACCTAACTTCTCTACTTCTTGTAGGGTAAGCAGTATGACACAAGAAGGTAATTGTACATACTTTATATTGTCTGTTTATGATGTGAGTAAATTGCATGAGTTTAATTTTGGTGAAAGACATGTTTTTTGTGCTCTCTCTTTGTCTGGTGTTAGTAAGGAGCTCTACATTTAAATTGACCGAAGATTTAGGCCAGCATTACTCAGGTGAGTAATAACTATAATAATCACCTCAAATATATAAATATATTTTTATATGGTTGATCTCTTTTGGTGATTTTTTTTCTTTTTCTTTCAGCAATGGAGAGGAACAACCTAATGAGACTGGCTCACTCTATACCATTCACCCCTGTGTCATTATTGGGTAAATAATCAAACCATGGTTGTTATTTAACCAGTGATAGACATATTTGGCTATTTTCATAAATGTCCTCTGCTCTATTCAGGTGGTGTTGAGGTCTGTATATATACACTGGAGGAGACAGAAGCAGGATCTTCTCTTGGGAATCAGTCCTCTGGCATCTCTGCCTGGCTTCAGCATGGGCGTACCGCTGTTCTTCAACCCTTAGCCCACCAGGAAGTGCTGGATGGGGGTCTGCGCAGGGCCACCAAGGTGGTGTGTACCTGGGCTGAGGGTGATGTGTTGAAGCTGGGCTCAGTGTATGTCGTGAAAGCCTTTAGGCCAGAGGTGGTTCGCATCTGGCAGAAAGTTTTCCCAATCAGCACTTCACTTCATCTCTGTCTGCGGGTACATCTTTGTCATTTTGAAAGATTATGAACAGTAATATAAATAAACTGTAAATTCTGCAATTGATAGATTTACTTAACTTTCATTATCAGATCGTTTTATTGATCTATTGATTATCACCTATTATCTACAAACATTATATACAGTATATGTATTGTTTGGAATAATTATTTATTTTTAATGTTTTTGAAAGAAGCATTTTATGGAACCTAGGCTGAATTTATTTGATGAAAAATACAGTAATGTTGTGAAATATTAAGATGTAAAATAAAAATGCCTGTGATGGCAAAGGTGAAGCAGCAGCCATTACTCTAGTCTTCAGTGTCTCATTATCCTTCAGAAATCATTGTAATGCGCTGATTTGGTGCTCAAGAAATATTTCTTATTATTATCAATGTTGAAAACAGTTTTTGCAGCTTAATATTTTTGCGGAAATAAACCATAGTACACTACCATTCAAAAGTTTGAGGTAAGTAAGATTAAAAAAAAGAAATGGATACTTTCAAATAAATACTGTTCCCTTTCGTTGTCACTCCGAGTTACGTCGGATGACGACGAATGGGGTTTCGCTTAGAAAGCCTATCAGCTTCGAGTATTTAAAAACGAGCCAATGGCAAAGAAATGCCATGGGTCTGCGGAATTTGCATGACGTAACTCCGCCCCACCTCGTGGGTATAAAAGGAGGACGCCGGCAACATGCAGTTATGTTTTCGCTTCGGAGCCAAGAGTTTCTCTTCACTCCACAAGCCATCTCTGAACTGTCAGCTTCACGAATGAGTTCCTCTGGTGTTGGTGTGACGGCGATCTCCAGCGAGCGCGTGCTTCCTGCTTATCTGTGCAGTGGTTTGCCAGAGAGTGCTTGTCTCCCCGGGGGCTTCAACACTCAGAGCGTTTCTCTCTTAAAAGAGCACGTCTTTTTAAAGATGCCTCGCCCGTGCACTTCTGGTTGCGGCAGGCTGGTGTCTGACTCTGATGGGCACGAGCGCTGTCTAGTGTGTTTGGGCATGGATCACGCTAGAGCAGCGCTCGTGGATGAGTCATGTTCTCTCTGCGGGAACATGACCATCTCGTCACTTAGGTCGAGACTCAATGAACTCGCAAGAGTGAGAGTCCCCTCATCCACACCCCGATCTATCGCTCCCCCGAGGAGTGCTACTTCGGCTGGTGGCCAGGGTGACCTGAGGGTTACGGTCTGGAACAAGGCGCCGACTATGTGTCCGCGACCCCAGCCCCCCTCCTGTGTGACGGTGCCCGCTAGTGAACCTCCGGTCTACCTTCGGGTGGCCCGCAAGTTTCGGTTGAAGCTACAGAGGAAGATGCTATGTCTGTAGCAGCATCACAAGGTGGGCTTGATTCTTCCGGAAGTGAAGATTCAGCGCAGATGCCACCTTCCGGTGTGCATACGGCTGTGCCTGAGTCGGATCCGGAAATGACGGCCATGCTTTCCCGGGCAGCCGCGAGCATCGGTCTAGAGTGGAGGCCTCCACCCTGTCCTGAGCGCTCGCGGCTGGACAATTGGTTTTTGGGTAAGGCTGCCGACTCACGTGGTCCACGGCAAACCCCAATACCTTTCTTCCCGGATGTGCATGATGAGATCTCGAAGTCCTGGAAGACCCCCCTGTCTTCCCGGGACCGCTCGATGGTCTCATCCGCCTTTCCTCCCCTCGATGAGGCGGCTGCCCGTGGGTACACTGGGCTTTCTCCGGTTGAACGCTCTGTTGCGATGCAACTGTGTCCTCAGAGTGCTTCTTCTCGGGGCGAGCCTAAGCACCCATCTAAAGCCTGTAGATTTTCGTCGTCTATGGCGGCGAAGTCTTACAGAGTGGCGGGACAGGCGGCCACCTCTCTGCATGCTATGGCCACTCTGCAGGTCTACCAGGCCCAGATGCTCAGAGACATGCACAAGGGCAGGACAGACCCAGGGCTCTTCAATGAGCTGCGTGCCGCAACCGACCTCGCTCTCCGGGCGACGAAGGTAGCCCCGCGCTCCCTGGGTCTGGTGATGTCCACTGCGGTGGTCCAGGAGAGACACCTGTGGCTGAACCTGGCTGACATGCGGGATACCGAGCGGACACGTCTGCTCGACGCACCCCTGTCCCAGGCCGGCCTTTTCGGCGGCGCAGTTGAGGACTTTGCCCAACAGTTCTCAACTGCACAGAAACAGACAGAGGCAATTAAACACATTCTGCCCCGCCGACCCGCTGCTGCCTCGACCTCGGCCGGGCAGACGCCTCAGCCTGTTTCACGCCGAGGGCGCCCTCCTAAGGCTCCCGCCCCTCCCGCTCGGCCACAGCAGCAGCCTTCACCCAGGCCCAGTCGCGGAGGAAGCCGTAGGAAGGCGCCACAGCCCTCTCCAGCCCGCCCCCCGCCAAGCGCCGGGCCAAGCGGCGCTCCTGAGACGGGCTGCTCAGGGATGATGGTTGTTTCTCAGGAGATGGTAGCAGGACCACTCCTTCCCCCGGTGGAGGGCCGGGGGAGAATCTTTTGTTCTCCACTCCCCGCTGCTCAACCACGGGTGGGCAGCACCCTAATGTGGTTAAAGAAAGAAACAACCCCCTCATCCCTGAGCACACAGAGTTCTCGGACGACACAGAGCGCCGCCCACAAGCCGTGCTCTCCTCGTCCCCCTCTGTTCCAGAGTCGGTTGACACGGCGTGCCGTCCACGGACCGTTTCGTCCCTGTCCCACTCTGTCGCCAGACCCCTGGCAGATCAGGCCCCCGTGGAACGCTGTTCCTTCCCTGGCCTCCTCTGTCAGGGCGCGGATGTTAACTGTGCCCCCACACCGGATCGCTATGCCGTCCACGTCCGGGCCAGTTACTCCGCTTCGCTGCCCCTCCGGGGGGACGCCTGTGGTTCGCATGACCCCGCAGGTACAGTTTCTGGGGGCCTGGCTAGAGCTTCCCCGTCTGTCCCGCTGGGTCGCCCGAACCATCAGGCTCGGCTTTGCGATTCAGTTCGCACGGTCTCCTCCCCGCTACAGGGGAGTCCGCTCCACTTTGGTCGGTGGCAATGCCCCTCATGAGAGCAGAGATTGCCACCCTGCTGGCGAAGGGTGCAATCGAGACTGTCCCTCCAGCCGAGATGAGGTCCGGCTTCTACAGCCCTTACTTCATTGTCCCCAAGAAAACCGGTGGGTTAAGACCAATCCTGGACCTGCGCGTACTGAATCGCTCCCTTCACAGGATGCCGTTCAAGATGCTCACCGCCAAACGCATTTTCGAATGTGTTCGGCCCCAGGATTGGTTTGCAGCGATCGACCTGAAGGACGCCCTACTTTCATGTCTCCATTCTTCCTCGACACAGACCGTTCCTCCGGTTTGCTTTCGAGGGGCAGGCATACCAGTACGCGGTTCTCCCTTTCGTGCTAGCCCTGTCTCCTCGCGTCTTCACGAAGGTCGTCGAGGCAGCCCTTGTTCCCCTTCGGGTTCACGGGGTTCGCATCCTGAACTATCTCGACGACTGGCTGATCCTAGCTCACTCTCGAGATCAGGTTTGCGAACACAGGGACCTTGTGCTCCGGCACCTAGCTCGTCTGGGCCTTCGGGTCAACGGGGAGAAGAGCAAACTTTGCCCCGTGCAGAGGATCTCTTTTCTCGGTATGGACATCGACTCGGTCGCCATGTCCGCGCAGCTTACGAGCGAGCGCGCGCAGTCACTGCTGACTTGTCTGAGAATTCAGGGCAAGAGTGCGGTTCCACTGAAACATTTTCAGAGGCTCCTGGGGCATATGGCATCTGCAGCCACGGTGACGCCGCTCGGATTGCTTCATATGAGACCGCTTCAGCTTTGGCTTCGCGACCGAGTCCCGAGGTGGGCATGGCAACAAGGCACGCTCCGAGTACCAGTTAATCCGACCTGCCGTCAGACCTTCACCCCGTGGTGGAACCTCCGTTTTCTCAGGGCTGGTGTCGCCCTGGAACGAGTTTCCCGGCATGTTGTTGTCTCAACAGATGCCTCCACCACGGGCTGGGGCGCCATGTGCAATGGACATGCTGCCGCGGGCTCCTGGACAGGACCCCAGCGCCTATGGCATGTCAATTGCCTCGAGTTGCTGGCAGTACGCCTTGCCCTGCAGAGCTTTCGAGCGCTGCTCATGGGTCAACACGTACTAGTCCCGTGCTGCCGACGAGCTGTCACGGCTTCAGCCCCTCCCTGGAGAATGGCGACTCCATCCCCAGTCGGTCCAGCTGATTTGGGACCAGTTCGGGGACGCACAGATAGATCTGTTTGCCTCCCACGACTCGACCCATTGCGACCAGTATTATTCTCTGACCGAGGGCACGCTCGGCACGGATGCTCTGGCGCACAGCTGGCCGCGGGGCCGCAAATATGCGTTTCCCCCAGTGAGCCTTCTTGCGCAGGTCTTGCGCAAGGTCAGGGAGGACGAGGAGCAGGTCCTTCTGGTTGCGCCGTACTGGCCCACCCGGACTTGGTTCTCCGAACTAGTGCTCCTCGCGACAGCACCTCCTTGGCCAATTCCTCTGAGGAAGGACCTCCTTTCTCAGGGACGGGGCACCCTGTGGCACCCTCGTCCCGATCTCTGGAACCTCCACGTGTGGCTCCTGGACGGGACGAGGCAGGTTTGAGTACCCTACCACCTACGGTGGTGGCTACCATCACTTCCGCTAGAGCGTCGTCCACTAGGCACGCCTACGCGTTGAAGTGGAACCTCTTCGTCAACTGGTGCTCTTCTCGCCGAGAAGACCCCCGGAGGTGTTCGATCAGTTTCGTGCTTTCCTTCCTTCAAGATGGGTTGGAGCGAAGGCTGTCTCCCTCCACCCTCAAAGTTTATGTTGCCGCTATTGCCGCACACCACGACTTAGTGGAAGGTAAGTCCGTAGGGAAGCACGACCTGATCGTCAGGTTCCTGAGGGGGGCGAGGAGGCTGAATCCTCCTCGTTCTCCTCTCGTTCCCTCTTGGGACCTCTCAGTGGTTTTAAGTGCCCTGCAGAGTGCTCCCTTTGAGCCTCTGCAATCAGTGGAGCTTAAGTTCCTGTCAATGAAGACAGCGCTCCTGGTTGCATTGGCCTCTCTCAAGAGGGTCGGGGACCTGCACGCATTCTCCGTTGACGAAGCGTGCCTGGAATTCGGGCCGGCTTACTCTCACGTGATCCTGAGACCCCGGCTTGGATATGTGCCCAAGGTTCCTACCACTCCCTTCCGGGACCAGGTGGTGAACCTGCAAGCGCTGCCCTTGGAGGAGGCAGACCCAGCCTTGGCACTGCTCTGTCCAGTACTCGCTCTCCACGCCTATGTAGACAGGACGCAGTGTTTCAGAACCTCAGACCAGCTCTTTGTCTGTTATGGTGGGAAGCTGAAGGGAAAGGCTCTCTCAAAGCAGAGGTTGTCTCACTGGATAGTGGACACCATTGCTTTGGCATACCAGCAGCAAGGTCGACCGTGCCCCCTTGGTGTGACTGCCCACTCCACCTGGAGTGTGGCATCCTCTTGGGCTCTAGCGCATGGCGCCTCGCTAACAGACATCTGCAGAGCTGCAGGCTGGGCGACACCGAACACATTCGCCAGATTCTACAATCTCCGAGTGGAGCCTGTGTCCTCTCATGTACTCGCTTCAACTAGCTAGTACCGGACCCGCTCAGGTGTCTTCGCTTGCTCGCCATTCCACTCCACGGACTGGATACGTGCGATATTCTGCTCAGGTGAGCTTCTCCGCAAGTCCTGAGTTCCTCCAGCACCCCTGATGCTAGCGCCAGCGTCTATTGCCTGGGCGTCGGCTAGGTGCCTCCCGTGTGCATGGTCCCTCCCCGGAGCTACCCCCACACGTGTATTTCCACTGTAAGCCTCTCTGAGCATGTGTCTTTCCCTTGGCAAGCCACCTTGCCACCCCTGAGGTTGAAATATTCCACCTGCGCCTGGACACCTTAGTGTTTCTCCATATGTTTCCCTCGGGTCATATGTGTATTTCCAAATGCCCCCCCCCCCCCCCTCTGGGTTGGTGTTAATTGCATATTTCCTCTAAAGCTATGGGATATGCTTCCCAGTGTACCTTGGTATTCCTGTGATGAATAGGAGTCCTTCGTCCAAAGTCTCTCGAGGGCTCAGATTTACGCAGGGCACTGGAAGACAGCTGTGAAGGTGGCGTGATTAGACTGGTAACCCCATTCGTCGTCATCCGACGTAACTCGGAGTGACAACGAAAGGGAACGTCTCGGTTCCCTGAGTAGGGAACGGAGACGTTAGGTCTTCCTGCCACTTCCGCTGTACCGCGGGGATCGCCTGAGTTCAGTCTTGGCTCCTCAGCGAAGAAACATAACTGCATGTTGCCGGCGTCCTCCTTTTATACCCACGAGGTGGGGCGGAGTTACGTCATGCAAATTCCGCAGACCCATGGCATTTCTTTGCCATTGGCTCGTTTTTAAATACTCGAAGCTGATAGGCTTTCTAAGCGAAACCCCATTCGTCGTCATCCGACGTAACGTCTCCGTTCCCTACTCAGGAAGCTAACCGAGACGTTCTATTGAACTTTCTATGTAAAAAAAAAAGTATCAGTTTCCACCAAAATATTAAGCAGCAAAAACTTTTAACATTGGTAATAAGAACCATTATTAACAATTGCGCTCCAATAATAATTGATAATAACTGAGCACCAACTCAGCATATTAGAATGATTTCTGAAGGATCATGTGACACTGAAGACAGAAGTAAAAAACTGCTGCTGAGAATTCAGCTTAGCCATCCAAATTCCAAATTACATTTTAAAATATATTACCATTGAAAACAGTTATTTTAAATTGCAATAATATTTCACAATATTACTGCTATATAGTATCACTGACAGCCTAAAAAAATCATAAAATATTCTTCATTATTCCAAACTATTCTCTCTGCTTCTCTATTGAATACTTCCTCTCCAACCTGTAGGAAATCCAACAACAAAGAGCAGCACAAAAGCTCATGCAGCGATTCAACCAAGTTAAACCCAGCAGTGTTTCCTACAGTTCTAGGTCAGCATTATGAATTCTATCTGCATTATAATAATGATAAGAAGTTGAATATGTATATGACTATGTATAGTCTATGTATGTGTGCAGGTTTCTGGATGTCTCCTTGCTGCACTGGCGCCCAGACGGCCAGTGGCTGACAGTTGAGAAGAACATGAGTGGACATTTCAGGAAATACAACAATAATACAGGAGAGGAGATCTCGCCCTCCTCTGGTCTGGAGGAAGCAATTCTAGCATTCTCTCACTGGACATACGAGTACACCAACAAGGAACTGCTAGTGCTGGATCTACAAGGTATAGATAAACTTACTTGTAAGCTCTTAGCTTGTATGATTATTATTATTGGAAAATTGATTGTGTTGGATTGATGAACAGAATCTTTATTTTTATTATAAGGTGTGGGAGTGGACCTCACTGACCCCTCACTGATCAGAGTAGATGATAAAAGGTAACACATATGTAGCATCATAAATGTTTAAATATATTTACTAAAATGGGAAATTTGTTTTTGAAATGTGCAAATGCATTTGTTTACTCTGCTCCAAAGTAAAGTTTGCTCCTGTTGTAGCTCCTCTGGAGAGATGGCGTTTGGACCTGCCAATTTGGGTGATGATGCAATCCAGAGCTTTGTTCTCAAGCACACCTGCAACTCCTGCTGTAAGAAGCTCGGTCTCTCAGGTGAGGCAACACTCATGTCACAGGTTGAATTTTCCGGACTCTTTTATTTTTTCCTGCTGTGGCAGATCTCGCAAATACGGCCTACCTTCATGTTTCCAACTTTAGACGTGATTTGATAGTTCGTTTGAAAAGAGCAAACTTCAAAATGAACAGGAAAAGCCGTCTAATTAAGCCTGAAGGTTTAGAGAAAATTCTAATGAGGCAGAAATTATTTCATTTCCATGACAGCAAAGGCATGCAGAAGAGGGGCGTGGTTTCCTTTGTGGCATGTGGAGTGTTCTCTTTGATTACATATTTAATAGTTCTTTGTGCGTTAGAGAGTGTTGACTTTGATTAGATATTAATTACTGTCTCATGGAAGACATATGAGATGCCTGTTGTTTGTATCAAGAGGGAGGCTTTGCTTCAGAAGTACAGGGATAAAAAATAAACAAACAAACGAAAACCACTCCGCCACATTTGTTTGATATTTCAAAGGTGCTTTGTTTTTTATTCGTCTTGCGTCCTCTCCAAGAACCACATCAAATCAAAACAAATTATTAATGTACAATCCACAAATTTCATTTTGGATCTTAAGAAAAGCATCTCTCTGTGATCAATTATGTATATGGATCGCAATTGTGTATATTGTGTTTGGCTTTTCAGATTTGAAGGGTTGCGGGAGCCAAAAGAAGTCAGTTCCTGCCTTTGATGAGGCGAGCAGCACAGTTTAACCTCTGACCTGGAAGTAGACTTTATCAAATCCACAGAGGGTATGCAAATACTCTGAGACACAGATCAGTTTCCAGTGGAGCTCGTCATGTTCACATCTTGTTTCCTCTAATCGCTACCATATATATATATATATATATATATATATATATACATATATATATATATATATATATATACATATATATATATATATATATATATACATATATATATATATATATATATATACATATATATATATATATATATATATATATATATATATATATATATAAAAGTAGTAAAAAGCTGCTCAAGGTGTTTGTTTTTGGCTGATGTTAGTTTATGATAAACAGTAACAGGTGTTAAAGTTGATAAGGGACGTCATGTGTCAAAGATCTGATCTGCCATTTTTCCATTTCACCTTTTTTTTATTAGTTCATGTCAATACCTATATTAATGTTTTAAACACGGTTTAAAATATGTTTTTACGTTTAAAGAGAAATAAAATATAAATACAATATGCAACACCATTATCACAATGAGCAAATGACAGCTCTCTCACATTTGCTTTTAATCTAGTCAAAGCGCTCCAACCATTGACACGTTGATGGTCATGGGAATTATTATTCCAGGGAATTTCAGAATAGTTATTTCCAGGATATCATGGAAATAAATAAATACATTTATTCTACTGAAATATGGAATATTTTTGCTCAGCTTTGCTTCGCTCTAAAATATTATTGCACTCTTAGTTGCACTCTCCTTTCTGAATAGTTGAGGTCACAAGTTAATTTAAAAAAATAAGAGGTATCATAAGTTGCATAATGCTTTTTAGGTTTTACTGCCCTGAATAAGCTAAGATTCTTTTTTTTTTTTTTTACATAACATGTCTACAAGACAAAATAATAGTTGTATTATTATATGAATGTGTCCCTTGTTTGTCCTGAGCAGCTAAACAGTCCACTGTTCTTCAGAAAAATCCTTCACTAACTCTTTCCAACAGTGACTTTATGATATTGAGATCCAAGGAACTTGCTTGAAAAGTTTCTGATCATCCAGGTGACGACACAGTTTTAAGAATCAAGCATATGTAAAATTTTGAACTGGGACTTTTGTGTAAATGTGGTTATTCATTTGGACTTGTAGTCTATTTAAACATCTGTTATGTGAAATAACATGATTTAAAACAGCAGTACTAAATAAAAACAAAATGCAATTTTAATTAATTTAATTAATTTAATTTAATTTTAATGTAGATTATGCAAGGGTAAACTTATGACCTCAACAGTACATATGTTACTGTTACCACTGACTTTGGTGCAATGATGTAGTTTTTTCTTCTTGCTCAAGAGACATTAGAGAAAGTAATACAAATATTTTGAATGTATTTTATTCAAATCTTATACAATTTTATTATGATTTGAAGAATTTGATTGCTTGTGAATTCAATCAAAAACCTATGAATCAAGTCTAACCAACCACGCAGTCCTAGAACTGGGCCTGTCCATGAGTGCAAAATATAATTCAGTATTTATCATTTGTTTTACAAATAATAATAATAATAATAATCTAAACATCCTTAAAACAAGATATATTTATTTTTTTATTGCAAGATAATAAGATCATGTATGAAAGTAAATTTTTCTTAGCCCACTGGCAAAAGTTTTTATCAATTTATTCCATACGATTCCAACTGCATAAGGTAACAAGACTTGTTCTCTGAAAATATATGTTATTTATTTATTGAAAGTTTATTTTTCATTTTAAATTTTTTAAGGATGTTTTGATAATTTTACTGGAACACAAGAAATGAAGACAAAATTGCATCCATAAAATTTTCTTTATTTTTTTTTATCCCACAAAGAAATGTCTACAAAAGCCATAAAATATAGAATTTAACAAAAATCACTTAAGTCCTTCGCTTAGTATATACAACATGGAGGAGACACTTTAAGGTCTTGATTAATCAGTACTTTTGCATGTCTATTCCACAATGCTTGCACCTCAAGCTCACCCCAACCCAACCCAACCCAACCCATATTCATTCAGACATATTCATTCACTCACACAAAGTGCTATTCACCCTTAACTTATATAATGTTTTACAATCCAACGCACATTTATACATAACCACATATGCACACACTCACACCGTTGGCAAGTTAACAGAACCCCCCACCCTCCCATGCTACATGTGGTTTACTTGTATTGTGGACATGTGCTAAAGTTCTGTCAATCAGAGCCCGTTCTCCATGGACAACAAACTGTTGGTTGTCTGAATATTCACACTTGCATCTGAATTCCACTTTTTGATTGCTTCTCAAGTAAACAACTTGTACAGTCAAGCATCTACCCTGTATGCCATTCAGCTTTACTTCACACTAGCTATGGCACTTGAAAAAAAAAAGTTTCGTTTACATGTTTAGTACATAAAATGATTTTGCATGCTATACAGTCTTAAGGGGTTTGGTAACAGATGCTACCTTTGTTTGTTTAGTTTAGTTTTCACCCAGGGAGACATTCTGATTCATGAATTAAAAATAAATAAAAAAAAGAAAAATAATAAAAAGAATGAATGAAAATAAAAAGAAAACAAAATAGAAATATGTAGTAGGCTATGCATCAGAAATTCAGTAGAACTACTGTAACCATCTGTGGTCGCACATGAGTTTTTGACTCAAAAACACACAGACATCTGTTATTTCCTTCGTGTTAAATGTAGGACTAGTTTATGCCTAGCTGATATTCATACGGAACTAGTCTTCAGCAAACTTATAAGGACCAAAACATTTAATGTACGCATGCGCAGACGCGAGTGCTGTGCTTGACAGCTTTTACATATATCTGGCGGCTGTAACAAGTCTCAGGGGGAGATAGAGTTACATTCAGGTAAGTTAGTTGCCACAAACAAATATACTTTAACTAACTGTAGCTCAGCCTCGACAGTAATTGACCTAAAAGAGAGAACAGAACGCAATAGAATATATATTTCGCTAATTCGCGCCATAACGCCCCATGCAGTCAAGTAACCTTAGAGCTTGCGTCTGCGTTCACATACTTGCGTAGTGTATGTTTTGACCTTTATTGCCCTTATATTATTTTACTCCTACACAATAAGAAATACTTTGTGCTTATGTCAGTGTGTGTGCGAACAGAATTAAGTGGGTGTGATGTTTTCAGTCAACATCAACCCAGAAACATTCAGAATAAAAACGAGCCCGAAACCAACGCCCCCAACCCGACTCTCGTTGCCCACCCCCTTTCAGCAACACATAAGAAAACACAAAAGCCCAAAGGTTTCATTATTATGAACCAGCATGCAAGAATAACTGAACAACAATAGGCTAATAATAATATAATAATAAAATAAAAATAATCTTAGAATGCAAAGATGACTGTAGTAAATGCTTCCAGTTATTGCTACAGTAACAGTGTCGAACTTCATATAGATACAAATTCCTCTCGCCCTCATTTCACAGTCTAATACAAAAAGCCTTCATCATATGTTTGAAATGATTTATGACTGAATCCATTTTCTGTAATGAGCATAGAAACAGATAGAGAGCAGCTTATTCATGCTCTGTATAAATAATCTAACTTACATAAAATCCATTTAATTTCAGGAGATGCTTAATAATTACATTAATTTTAATTTGCAGCTCAGGACTGGCACCATAGCTGGTACACTGTTGCACATTGATATTTACAGAGAGAGCTGTTTGCTGGGATGTGCAACAAGCGATGCAGTGTGGCAATCTAGCCTGTTTCACCCCTCACCGATGGGTACACGGTTTACACACACACACACACACACACACACACACACACACACACACACACACACACACACACACACACACACACACACACACACACACACACACACACACACACACACACACACACACACACACACACACACACACACACACACCAAAGCCTTGTCTGGGTAGGTTTTGTATGTGAAGAAACCGCTGTGATTGTATTTAATTCCCTAAAAATGTCCATATTTATTTTAAAATAGTACTCTCTTTCTATTGAAAACATTAAAAGAGAAGTCCCTGAGATGAGTGCCAAGAAAAAATGCACCCAGAATGATTGTCTTGAACAGGACACTAACATTGAAGGAATTGGAAACATTCCCTTGAAGTTGGGCTGAGAGCGTTTGGTTCAGTAGGGGGACTTGAACAGGTAGTATGATTGCTTCTCAGCAGACAACATTTGTGCATGTATTTAATACCATGTAGCTGTAGTTATTAATCCTTCATACAGTAGTTAAGTGCTTTCAAGTGCATTTCACAATATAAATGCATCAAGATGTAAAAAAAAAAATTCACTGATCGGTGTAACCGAATGTCCTTGCTTGTGTATTTATGTGTTTTTTTTTCCTTTAGAAACTTACATATGGCTTTACATCCTGTACATGCCAAGAGAGAGGAAAAAGCGTTCATAGTATCTCCACCTGGTGGTAAGAGATGGTACTTTATGAGATTTATGTTTGGACCAAAAGGGTCCAAACCCAAATTGCCCTTTCAGAATTCCTCCAATTGAACTACAAATCTTCCTACCGTAGCTGCATTCGTGGTTCTATACTGCAATATGAGTACTCAAAGATGATTGTCATTATTACCACTTGCATTAAGCTTTTACAAAGTCTTTTAACAGTGGATTACAGCAGTTTAAGGATGCTCAGTGTATTGAAACATCTCTGTGCTTAAGAATGACTGTTGTGATTGCTGTCATATTTAAATCTGCATTCCTAGAATGGTTTTTTAACCCGTTAAATTTCAAGATAATCACCTAATCCGAATTATATTCCTTTTTTATTCACAATTAAGCAATTTTCTCCCCCAAAAATAAATAAAATAAATACATAAATAAATAAAAACATGATCATTTTCCATTTATCCAGTAGGATCTTTTTGTGTGTGTAGAAATTCTATTTGATTATGATAATATAGGATTAGTTCCAAATTATGATTAAAAGTTCCAATGGATTTCCTGAAAGAATGTCTTTGAATTGGACAATGCTCCAAATGATTGCTTAAATTTAAATCTTTGAATTTTTCTTAAAATATTCACCTTAAATTATGTATTGCCAAACACAGAAAATATTTTATCTAATGAATATGTTAATAAATTGATGTTCAAAATAAGGATGAGTACTTTACAATTAGCATATGGTTAAGAATATCACAAACCCAGTCTGACCTCTGGGCACTTAATGACAGATTAGAAATTATTGCTCAAATCAGAGAATCTACTATAAAGGCAGCAGAAAAAAGTTCAGAACACTTCATATCAGTGGCAGTAAATGATAGAGCTTATTTTGTACTAGCTATTTATGCCTTCACAGACAGAGGGCTGCACAGCTTCACATACACTAGTGCTGTTTTATTTTTGGCAGTAAGAACAGCATTTTGAGGCATTAAGAGCAAACGGGATTATAGATTCGAAGTAGTTCTGAGGGCTTCCCATAATGTCACATTTGACTGGATTGTTTTTCAGCAGTTACAGCAACTGTTATTGCAGCTATGACTGACAAGATGGTAATCGGCCATACAATTTTTGTAAAATATATATCTCTATATTTTCGTATGGAAAATAATAATCATTATCAATTATTTTTCCACTTCAAAAATCCTTAGTGGTAGGATTAATGTGATGCTGTTTATACATATCTACATAGCCCAGACAAGGCTTTTAAACGTGACCAAACAAAGTTAGTCCCCCGTTAACCTTATACCAGTTTCAATTTCACATATTATGTACAGGTAAAACTACAAAACAAATACGAAAAATTACATTGACAAGGTACGGGCCTTTCAGGCCACCGTAGTTTTTTAAATTATGACTAAAATATTAACAGAACAAAATTTAATACTGGAATACCGCTTTGTACTAAAGAAATGACTACATTATCATTTTTGAATGCACTCCCCCCCTTCTCATTTCAATATAACAATATTTTATATAAAAAAGAGAAAAATCAAATTAAACAAATTAACTTACCCAATTTAAAGACAGCTTAAATTGTCCTACAGTCTGTACATTTCTTGTCAAACTGAAGGCGCCTTTTGCTGCTGCCGCATATATACATTCTTATGACTGTACCGGTGAAATTGAGTTGGATTTTTGAAGTGCAGAACATTCCTAGAGTTTGTGGTTGTTGTGGCTCCAAAATCTGCGGAAGCTGCGGCACGGTGTTCATCTTATGCAACACCTTCCAGGGACAGCCTGTCGATTGTTAAATGAAAGACGTAGAAGTGTGTGGGTAAACGTGTCCGGTCATTTGGGCATGACGCCAGCAGCATCAGGATTGAAGAGCTCCTTATAGAGAGGAGGAAAGAGCATGTTAACGGTCTCTGGGTGGAGCTGCTGGAAGGCCTGAAGCTCCTCCGTGTGGAGAGTGCACAGAGCCGACAGCGTAGGGATCCGGCTAATCAGCTGCGAAAACAAAGACGGGCACAGTGGAATGAGGGTCTCATGCCTAAACATGATAAAACTGCATCTATTTAAGTCGTGATCAATTCCTGTCTGAACTGTGTCATGGTCACTTGAGACGTCCTACCTTGGCTAGGGCGTCCTCGTCCAGATGGTTCTTTTGCATGATGTGCTGCAGGGCAAAGTAGATTTTCTCTTGTAGCTTCTGCACTTTCCTGGGCTCCATTAACCAAGGCCGGTCTAGAAACGCAAGATAATTATATATAAATATCTGCTGGTGTGTGTGTGCTATGATATGTAGGTCAGGGTTAGGGTAAGTACTAAATGTTGATTTGACCACATTAATACTCAATCAACACATCTTTTTGTTCCAACTAAGATACTTGTCAGTTTTGTAGTCAGGTCTGACCTGTAGAAATGAGCACCGCAGCAGAAAAAAGGGCGATCTCCTCTTCCGTTAACTGCAGTGAACACAAACTCTTGGCAAAGTCAAACACCGCACTGACCAGGTCGTCACAACCTGCAGGAGGTAAGTATATTAGAATCCATGCTTAAATTATCACTAATAATTTACAGTTAATGCAGTTGTTTTTATTAACATGATGTTAAACTATATTTATAGCGTTTATATTTTGTAATGCTGTAAATGAGTGAGCATGGGAAATAGTGGTACCTAGAGCTTTAAATATCTGCATGCCTCCATATTTCCCCTCAAACAGAACCATGTTGTTTAGAGGGTTGAATGCCCGGCACATTCTGACCAGCACTACCTCCAGACAACCTGAGTTTGAGAGAAAAGTGTTAAGCAGGCCAATTTGAATCACAAAATTTGTGTTTACAGTACTACAGTCTTAATCAGTGTGTAATAAGAGTATGTATCATAGTCTGTTCTTTACCTGATTTCAGCAGCAATATCTGGTCGTTCTGGCAAAGCTCCATGAAGCCAGTGATGCGCTTAGCAAACTCGACCACATACTGAATGGCATGAGTTATCTGCATAGCACACTGCTGCCACAACACGTCCCGTGTCTGAAACACACACACATAGGCCTCATAGGTAAGCTTGCCATCTGTTTTGTTCAGGAGAAATTATTACATGCTTCTGGGAAACTTTTTTTCTCTGTTAATAATTGCAGTAATTGCTCATTTTAAAAGTAGACTCTTATGCTCACCAAGGCTGCATTTATTTACTAAAAAATACAGTGAAAACAGTAATATTTTGAAATATTATTGCAATTTTAAACATCTCTTTTTTATTTTAATATACTTTAAATGTAATTTATTCCCGTGATGGCAATTTTTTCTGCGGTCATTTCTCCTCCCTTCCGATTGGTGAGGTGAAAAAAAATTAATATAGACTTTTCTGCACTCTTCTGTATAAAAGCTAAATTAAACAAGTAGAGTACACTTTTACTCTTTAATTTAGTTTTAAAAAGTAATGATTGAAATTTTCTGTGCTCATCATGAAAAATCACAACAAAAAAGGCAGAATCTGTAGTTTCCCATTTATGAAACATTCTTACAGAGCACACAGAATACTGAAAATGTGATATCAGCAAATTGCTTTTGTGAGCTCTGCAATTCTCTCCCTGTATAGCGAATCTTCATAGGCACTATTTCAAAGGGCTTCTCGGTAATTACCCATAATCCATTTGACACAGGGAAATGAAGAGGGCTTGTAGTGCGTCTGGCACCCTCCCCTATTGTGCTTTGAGTGTTCGTTAGCTAAATCCGTTAGCTCTCTTGCTTTCTCTTTTTCTCCATATCAGTGCAAAAGCTGGATAGGATCAGCTCCAGGGGGCTGAGATACTCTAATGAACTCTGATCTCAAGCGTGCAATCTGACTATGAAGAGGGAACGAAGTACAAGCAAAGAGGACTGAAAGGGTGAGAGATGAGAGAGTCAGCACCAGGTGTAAAAGCATGTAAATAAATGTACGACTGAGAACTAGTCATCGTGAGGGAGATGTGGGGACGGCGGAAGTATTTAGCATGTAAACTGAGGTATTTGCTCATTAAGAGAGTGACCTCTCACCTTGCTTTGGTACATCTTGACCTCTTCATAGGAGTGCGTCTGCCAGGCTAGCTGCTGAAGCTCTTCCGCTGTGTACTGACATGTCTCCAGGTGGGACTTTATGATGTTCTGTGCAATTCGGTCTGGTGAAGAGAAAAGCAGATGGGAATGACTGCAGTTGAGTTTTAAATACAGTGCAATGTAAGGAAAATCAAATATTAGATCACGATTTCATGCAACCAAGGTAAATGTGTTTGCTAGAAATTGTCATACATCCATGAACCATGCAACTCGAGGGCCAAATTTCCAACTGGCTTTACTATTAGTCGTACCTAATTCCCCCATAGACACTCCAGGTGCTAGCTGGCTATCTTGATAGGAGCTGTAGGTGAAAAGGTTGGGAACAGGGGTGAGATCATATATGGGTTCCTGCTTGATCTGCTTCATTCCAGTCATGTCCAGTCCAGACTGATCCGGGCTGGCCTGTGTGGAGTCCATGCCATAGTAACCTCCAGGAGCGCCGTTCGTCTGACCCTTGGGCATGTCTATAATGTGACCATTGGCATATGTCCCTCCAATTTCATGGTTGAGGGTGCTGAGGCCATTGGTGAGACTGGATGAGTAAACACGAGCGAGGGCCTCCGCTTCGCCCGTCTGCTGCTGCCGTTGCTCCTGCAGCCTCTGCTGGTGTTTTTGAACCTCTGCGTACAAGGAGTCTCTCTGTTTCTTGGACATGCGGCCAAACTTAACAGCTGATGGGGGAAGGCGAAAGAAAACAAATGAGATTAGTGCAGGTTTTAAAGCTATCAATAAGATCAATCCAGCTTGTCGACAAGCAGATTATTAGTATGTTTTTTTTTATGTTACAAGGTTCCTATGCAGTTCGGAAAAGTATGGAATTTCCAGGATGGAGAAGTATGGAAACGCAGAGTATGGAAATGTAATTGTGTTTCCAGACTATTGCCCCTATTCAGTTTTCTAAAATATTAAATAAAGAATTTCCATAAAAAAATTGTTTTCATGTTAAAATTTAGAGATCATGCAAAACTGGGAATTATGCAAAACTGTTTTCTTTACCATAAGCAAGTCTCTTTTGAACTTCACTAAAATATTGTTTGCTCAATTGCGACAGATAAAGGAGCAAACTATCATTTAATTCAGACTGTACTTTGTTTTTTGGTGATCGTGCAACATCAAACCTCGTTAACAGTATCAAACCAATGTGTCAATGGTGAATATATGCAGGTTATAGAGCGTTTTAGGTTTATTCTGATGTTATCGCAGTTATCAGGTGCATGTTAGCCTTTTGATAAAACAAATGGGGAAAAAAACAGATAACTGTACTATCTCAACTATAATGCAGAAAATGATACTGTATGAACCATTTATGTTAAATATGGTCTGAAAAATCTACAGAGAGGTTTGGAAAATTAGAGTCTGGAAAAGTGTGGAATTTTGAAATGGAAAATGGAACTAGGAACCCTTATGTGAAATCTCTCACCATCCCGGGACATGCCCAAAGCCAGGCACTTTTGGAGCCGACAGTGCTGGCAGCGGTTGCGGTTTGTTCGGTCAATTAGGCAGTTGCGCTGGCGGGGACAGGAGTAGGAGGCGTTGTTCTGTTGACTGCGCCTAAAGAAACCCTACAGAGGACACAACAACAACAATAGAAGATTTAGATGCATTACATGCAGAAAAAGCATATCTACACTGTCTAAAACAAAAAGAGTGGCAGAAATTCTTACACTGCAAATTTCGTTTTTTTATTTATGATGATTTGCAACATCGACACTGTTACTGAACTGAATTAAATCAATTCAACACTGAACCGACTAATGGACTGATTAATGTATATTTGCAGTGCAGGACCATTTGGAAAAGCCCATGAATGGCTGAATCATATGGATGATTAAGAAATGTACATATCTTTCACTGACCTTACAGCCTTCACATGTGATGACTCCATAGTGGATGCCTGATGACTTGTCTCCACAGATTTTGCATGGTATGACTTCAATTTGGGCTAAAAAACAGACACAAAAAATAAAATAAAAATACAGTTACATAACTAAATGCCTTTGTCTCCTGATAAAGACTGTACATCAGGGCTCCTCTCTTAACCACCATCATTCTAAGAGTGAACACTTTTGAAGTGGACAGGGATGTGCCTTTGACATTTTGACAAGACACTTTGACATTTTGTAATCTGTGGTTCTTGGAAGACAGAAGAGAGGCCATTCAAAGTCTAGTATTCTCTCAGGTTCACCGGTAAACTTTTGTCACCTCTTCTTCTATTATCAATTTTAAGCATAGTGTTTGAGAGATTGCCTTTATGAAAAACCTTGCACATGTACAAGGAAAAGGCTGGAGCAAGCTACAGTACACACTGAATTACGTAATCAGAATATGGCAAGTTTTTTAATGAGGAACCAAATACAAATACATGGCCGTGAGGCTCAGCTCCAACCTTTCCATCGCTTGCACCTGTGAGTAGGAAATGTAAAAGAAAAGATAAAAGGAGACAGAAAACCTTTAAGAGAAAAAAAGAGCAAGGGAGAGGAACACAGAGAGAGAAACCCATCTCCCTGCTGAGACGGCACACTCACAATAAAGAGATTAGCCACCCAATCTAATCCTAAATTATTTCTACACATGCTTGTTCCCCTGCTCTCAACTGGCCTATCTGATGCAGCAATTCTCAATTAATCTTTCTTGCACTCAAAAACAAATTCACATCTGCCTATAATGACATCAAAAATGTACAAAAAAAAAGAACAAATGGTATATTTCTCTTCCACTCTTATAGGTCACTTTATTCTTGTACATTTGCATTTAGATATACACATATCTATATATATTTTCCCCATTTATGAACTCCCATTTAGTATAAGCACCTAGCTAAATGAAACAATTACAATGCAACAGCAGTCTCAGATGTAATTCAGATTTGGTTTAGAAGTAGAGACCACTACAATGCGAGTTCCATGCCAGATCCATCACTGCGTGCATTAATATAACTCACCAAAAATGATCACAATATTAATAATGTCAATAATAAGTAGTTTCATCTGAGATTTAACTGCAGTATTAGTTTACACACATTTTTGCTTTAGATTAAATTAGTTCAGCATAGAAAAGATGCATCTGAGCTATGATTCTCAAAATTATAACATTTCTTCCTCACTTGCGAGTTGTTTAGTTCCGTCTCTGCATCAGTTTACAGGAATTAAAGGAATTAAATAAAGAATACAACTGAATTAAAGAATAAGACGATACATAAAAAAAATGAAACAATAAGATATTGTTTTTTGGAAATAAAAAAGTTACTAAATACACAAAACACAAAGGCTATTTTAGTTACCTGCCAAAATCATTATTAAGAGTAGCAAGTTGCTTTAGATAGAAGTGCTAAATTAAATGTTACTGTACTTGCTTAAACGTGAAGTGAACGTATTAAACTGCAAAACAAACTAAGACCTTTTTAAACCTGAAATGTTGTCTTACCTACAACATCTGTCTTCATTTTTAGACAGAAGCACTCTTGATGCAAACACACACCTGACTTGAGACCGCAGTGTGAAGCTCAGAGGTTTGGAAGTGTGAGTGCATATCTAGTTATGTGTGTGTGTCTGTGTGCTGCTAATCTGACTGTGAGAATATAACTCAGAGAGACTGACTAGTCTATGTATATCATGTTGGCCAGTTTGTATCTTGTATTCATACTGTGAATAATATACACGTTTCATGACTGAATATGTACTTTTATGCAAACTCTGTTTCACATACGAAAATATTATGTTTGTTGTAAAGGCATATACTCCCTGTGAGCAATGTAATGGGATTAACACACACATACACGTTAACTAGTCTGGGCTGTAGTAGCTCTTCCTGTCTCAGTCAATCCCACCAGTGTCTGTGGGTTTGGTGGTTATGGGGGTGGGTGTTTGCCCCCAATGACCCTCAGCTACAGGAAGCACACACACAAGGTCGTTTCCATGGCAATGTCACCTTGCGTTTACCCCCCTGTATGAAAATTGAAGCAGTATTGACAACTGTAAAAGGAAAAAAAAAATACTAGGAGGAACATTTTAGTGTTCTACTGGGACTGCTGATGGTTGCAAAATATTACAACAAATGTTAAAAAACTAGCTATTTTGATCAAACATTTCATTTTGATTAATTATGCAGCGATAGACCTAAGGTAAAAAAAAAATTCTTTTAATGCCTTTTTTTGGCTAATTGTTTTATTACCTTTTACTATTTTTACTCACCGATAGATAGATAGATAGATAGATAGATAGATAGATAGATAGATAGATAGATAGATAGATAGATAGATAGATAGATAGATAGATAGATAGATAGATTAATGAGTTATGTACACTTTAAGGGCTCTTCAGATAGATCAATTACTGTTATCACTGCATTTCATCTTGAGGCGCTAATACTATCATCTGCAGGGACTGTGGTTCACATTAAAACATGTGAAAATAGTTTTTCAAAAAGAAAAAGTAGCACACCCTGTCCTTGCTTTTAAGGTCATTGCAATACAGCATGATGTTTTATGCCCTGGTACTTAAATCTTCAGGCTTTGTGTGTGGTAACGAGGACTGTTAGTTCTGTGTGATTGGCCCCAGACTCAGAACACTGGACCGGTTCCTCTCATGACCCACTTTGACCAGTGCCAGAGCCAAACTGGGTCAAACAAGCACAGAGACTTGAACCTGTTGTGAACACAATCAGACACAAAACGGTGTTATAAAATACTCGTTTAACTTTAAACTGCAGATGACAGACATCAAGTTATTTATAGCCCGTTAAAGCTAGGCCTGGGCAGTATTGACCACCGATAAAATATGCCATGCTGCGTGTGTTGATGTTGTGTTAGTTTAGTTACTATTATGAAGTCAAAGTTTGGATCTACATGCTAGCTAAACGAATAATTTATAGATAAAAGTTGAGCAATATTCAGTTAATGTGTGTTTAAACGTTTTGTGTGTTGCATATAGTGTTTTGGTCTGAATGAATATATTGGATGAGTCTGTTTGTGTGAGAATGGCCACAGGGCCTGTGTGTGTAGACCTGTCATATGAAATAAGGAGACGTCCGTGTCTGTGTCACTGTTGCCAGGACGACCACAGCCTCCCTGGGTTTATGGGTAGGAGGCCTGTATAGTCTGCCTGTCAGAGCAATCATCCACACCACCATGACATTCCAACAGGACATGATGTCATCGCCATCCCTACCATTACAGCAATGCTGCACATTTGTCATTGTGGTACCTACAGTATACAGATTTTACTTCCTTAAAGGATTAAAAACCTAAAAGGACGAGATAAAATATGCAAATAGAAAAACCTAGAGGGATGTTAGCGCCAGATTTAACTACCTCTTTAAATTGTAACATCTTAGTGTTGCTAAAACCATTACAGATTTGCAAATTCGTTTTCTAGTTAAATACACCAAGTTGCGTGCATTTTGCATGTCAAAATGCATCAGTGCTGAACCAAGGAATCAGAATTAGTGTACACACGTCATATATTCATAAACTACGCTAATATTTAAAGAAAAAGAAAAGCTAAGCTTGTGGTTCTTGTAGGCTGACACTACAGGCAGCTTTCACTGTAGGCTGCTAGGCTCCTTGCACCTGTCCGCGGTTACGCATAAGGGTTAGGCCTATCAGAGGGTTACGTAAGAGAGGGAGTGCAGCGCTGGCGATTCCATGGTTAAGAGGAGCTCAGCCATGCAGGCTTAGTCGAGGACAGACAGGAGCTGCCGTATACCGTACACATGCTAGCCTCACAGTCAGCAACAGCAGCTTAGCACACTCAAGTTACTGAGTGGGAACTAAAAGATTCATAAGGAGAAAATGTTTTGTGTGTATATTGCATCAATAATGTTGCTCTATACTGTACATCTGAAAAATAATGTTCTGTCATTGTTTACTCACCTTCATATATATATACATATATATATATATATATATGAAAGCAAATAGACAGTGGGGCTGTGACAAAAAAAAGTACCATAAACAAGTTCATATGACTCATGTGCTATATTCCAAGTCTTTTAAAGCCATCCAATAACGACTGTGTGATTAAAAAGTTTAAACAAAATAAGTCTTTTTTTAATCTCCTGTTCTTATAATCCTTTTTATGGCTTCAAATGGCTTGCAATGTAATATATAAATCATTTATAGAACTTTTATGATACGTTGATGTTTTTTTGCCATTGTGGACCTTAACAACATTATTCACTTATTCACAACCTTATTCACTCATTACACTCTTAAAAAAAGGTTATTTATTGGCATTGATGGTTCCATAATAACCTTGGATCACCCTTTAGATTAAAATTCAATTTTCACTATTAACTAACTATTAACAATGACTTTTGCCTCAATAACCCCCTAATTACTGCTTATTAATAGTTAGTAATGTAGTTATTAAGTTTAGGTATTGGGTAGGATAAAGGGATGTAGAATATGGTCATGCAGAATAAAGCATGAAGATGTGCTTAATAAGTACTAATAAACAGGCAATATCCTAGTAATATGCATTCTAATAAGCAACGAGTTAATAGGGAGAACACTTACAGAACCTTTAATATCCATGGAACCTTTTCCATTAATTTAAAATGTATATACAATGTTCTTCACTAATAAAAAGCGGAAAGGTTTTTTTGGCAACCAAAAATGGTTGTTCTAATGGCATCACTGCAAAAAAAAAAAAAAACATCTTTTGGAACCTTTATTTTTAAGAGTGTCTATGGAGAAGAGTGGCCAAGATGTTCTTTAATATTATTTTTTTTTTATTGTATATGTTTAACAGAAGCAAGTCATATAGGTTTGTAACAACAGTAGAGTATTTTCGTAATTTTAAGTGAACTATTACTTTAATTTGTGTGTGAGTGAAAAATGAGACACACACACACACACACACACGTGGATTGTATAATTGATTCCTAATGATATGAAGCTCTTTTCTGTCCCAAGAGTAGTTCCCTCTCTCTCTAAATAGTTCTTTAATTAGCTTCATTAAAGTGGATATGAGTACCCCTGCAACTTAATTTATCATCACTCATGCACACCCGTACACGCAGGAGAACACTGATAAATATTTGCTGTCGATACCAGCTGTCTGGCTGACAGATGTGTACTAAGACAGCCAACAATGCAATCATTCTGTAATTCATAATTTAAATGATAATACCATCACTTGTGCTGTGTCTTGAAAATGATAAAGTGATAGAGATGTAACTTCACAGTATTGTACCAACAGCTTCCTTCTGATTTCTGCCTGTGCGTGTTATACTATTTTTGTGTATTAGTTTGATGAGATGATCATCTTATTTATCAGTTACCTCAAATGGTATCCGCAAACCTTGTTTGCAGCATTCCTTCAGGTGAATATGCTGATAATGTTTTAATTTTAGCCTGCAGATGGAAGGCCATTTGAAGTCTTTGTTGTAAATCTTGCCTGTATGCATATGATAAGATGTTGTTTTGTCATTTGGCATCTGGCCCAATGATATTCCAAAGCCTTTTTGGGATATGCTAAACAGTGATACTAATACATTGTGTAGGTGGGAGATTATCTTCAGCTCTCACACTTGTGAGCATGTCAACAATCCACGTCTCTTTAATACAGACAAATATTAGAGGACGCAATCATACTCAGAATGCCTGAGATTGTCCATCGCAGACAAATGTGCATGTGTTTTTGAAGGTTTAGGGGTTAGCTGGGGTGAGAGGGTAGCTGTAACGGCAGCTTGTCACCATTAGGTGGCACATTGTCCAGATTGACAGAGGCCTAGGGGGAAGTGGTTGCAGAGGGGCAGCCTGCGACAGCATGTGGTGTTCATCCATGTTTTACATCATTTCCTTCAGGGAAGGACTCTGAGATGAAGGCCGTGGGCACTTAGATACTAAACAGCTTTCACTGTCAGTAACATTAGCATTCTGATTCTAACATTGATCCCACTGTGTATTGCTAAGAAAATAATTAGGACAATCCCACAGGGAAATAGAAGAGATATTCCACCCAGTGCTTTAAAATATTCAGATATATGTATCTGACCTCCTGCAATATCATTACTTAAATATCACTTATAAAGTCTTCAAGTTTGCAAGAGATCAGCTTCTGTACATGCAGCCTAACAAGCCAAACTTCCCAATCCATCTGTATTAAACCCCTACAGCATAACTAATCTTCCGGGCAGTCTCGTGGCTCATTGATATAATCCTTGACATGAAATCCCTAGCATTTGTGTTCTTGTAAATCATGTAAATGAGCTAATAATTATCGAATATTGTTGTGAAACCCAGGATTGTTTAATATTCCATCAGAATGCAATTGCTCTACATCTCCTTGATTTGCAAAAAAGAGAGAAAAAAACTGCCCTATTATTCTGCTACTTTTTCAGTCCCAGCACATGTTTAACATGTTGACATTTATTCAAATGAATGTATATGGCTATATGCTAATATATATACTAATTAAGTTAAATTTTGCTGTACATTTCAGCCCATTTTGGTGAAGCCACCAGTGCCACCTGCTTGCACTGTAGATCTTTTTAATTTGCTGTGTAAATCTTTGAATGATAGTACAGGCTAACTTTATCACTGACCTCTCAGCTTCAGTCTTGCCTGATGAAGACCCTTTGGGTCGAAACGTTGTTCATTTTAATAAATCCTTGGGAGCAGAAGTGGCAGTGTGCCGATTCTTGTTTATTTTGAATAATAATACCCGTACCCCTATTCATTATTATAGTTACCCGAAACTAAAACCATAAAAAAGTAGAAGTGGACCCGTGGCAGGATCCCAGGGCATGCTCCCTCATGATATTTATTTGTTTGTTTATTTATTTTTGCAAAATGGTCTTATGTGGTACCATCCACACATGCAAAGTTGGTTGACAACATAACTGCAACAAAGTAATAGCCTGGTAAACAATTAGAACACTTGTTTATAGGATATATAATGTATTTTATATTATTTAAGCACCTGGAACAGTATCAGTTTGACATAAATTTCTACTTCAAAGTGCCATGGGAATTCAAACTAACTTAACATTTTCTTCTATTGAAATTGTTTATGTGATGTTTTCTCCTTTTCATCAGTTATTTAGTTTATGTAGCTGTTTCAGATTACGTTTGACTTTCTCCATAGCGTTTTAAAGTTCAAATGGGTCGCGATAGGAGAAGCTTGCACAAATCGTATCACTTTTGGAGCGCGCTGTTGAACGTACGCACATGATACAGTGATTCACGCACCACTCATGTAAATAAACCGGACTTCAGTCATATTGTGCTTGGTCCGTTCAGCTCAGACGGGAACTTAACTCTTATAAAAGCTCTGAATGGGCAATATCTGATTAATAATTCTGTTTCCATTAATCGTGGTATATATTGGTACATCACCTCATCCCCCCTGCAAACTACGCCCATGTGCCAAGGCAACATTTCTCATTTCATTTACATTGATATACTAAAATAACTAAACCTGAAATAAAAATGTATAAAAACTTTATTGACATATTTAAACATAATTAAAAATGACAAAACACTACAAAACAACAAAAACTTTAATATTAAAATTAAAAACAAATTCTAATAAAAACTATAATAGTCTCTCAATTATACTAAAATTACAGTGACTGCATTGGCTGTCTTTGCATCTTCATACAAGAGTAAGACCGTTAGAAAGTGCTATCTACTGTATGTGCAACATTCCCAAATCATCTTGCTCCGCCACAGTGTGTGACAGAGTTTTTCCTGGGATTACTTCTCTGATAAGTATTTGTTGATGAGGCTGCAGGCATTTCCCCATTGGCTTGTCATCAGCTGTGCCAGACTCGGGCATCTTTGATCTGAGATGTGATTGGCCGCCTCAATGAGGCTACAGAAGGGGGCAAGCTGGAATGCATCCAACATTTGAACCATATATAACAACATATATCTGAACCTACAGAACTCTATACTACATACTCTGCGTGTATATCCAGTCAATGTATGCTACAATACTGAATTTCATTACTGCAGTTGGTTACAGAAAGTATTAAGAAACCAGTAAAACTACTCTACTGAAAGCAGTCTCTTATGCTCACTGGGGCTGCATGTATTTGATTGATAATACAGTAAAAACAACTGTGAAATACAATTACAGTTATACAATTCAGCATCACATATGATTCTAATATGCTGATTTGACTTCTTATCAATGTTAAAAAGAGTTGTTCTGCTTAATATTTGTGTGGCAACCACAATACTTCGATGAAAATGTCTTAGGCTCTGGAATACGCCTTTCCCGCTAGCAACGCGTCACATGACGTAGGGCGAGGCAAACAAGAGCTGGCGTTCAGCTGTAGTTAGAGCGGTAGTGAGAGACAGAGAAAGTTTTAGATCGAGTTTTAGAGATGCCACAATGGTAAATTGTTGTGTTTGTGCTTGTTGCACGAATTCCAGTCTGTCAGGACATCGTGTCCATCATTTTCCTTCTAGGAAAAACAAGGCTTTTCGTTTTTGGGTGCGTTTTGTGCAAGTGAAGAGAGCAGACTTCACTGCCGCGTCTGTCACCACACACTCGGTCGTTTGTAACGCACATTTCACTCCGGAGAATTATAGACCTGGAGATTTTTTGCATCACAGACAGATGGTTTAATTAATACGGCTTTGAAAACATTGCATTATGCTGTCTTGCTCTGCGGTGTTTCCAGTGTGAAGTATTTACACACAAGCGAACTCGTTAGTAGCTCAATGCTATCCTGCTTGCTGGCTGCAAACTGCGGAATGGATTTCCTTAGGGGGATCTCAGTGTCTCATTGAGCCGCACCTCCGTTCAGGAAATCCACTCCACAGTTTGCAGCCAGCTAGCAGACTGGCCGGCGGGAATCACTTTTGGAGTCATTTCAGCAGGATATCGGATATCTCCGCAAGTTGGATCGGGAAAATCCGTTACATGAATTACTCTGGTATCTGTCCCGATACCGATACTGGATCGGATCGGCCCCATCCCTACCTGTGGGCTATCATAGGCATGCTCGTCAACACCGGAGAACTCGGTTTCTTCATTCACATCCATTGTAACCTGGGCTTGAACTTGACCAGACTCCCTCGCCCATCGTCTCTTCCGGTTAGTGCTTTATAAACGCGGAAGTTATTTTATCACAATTTATCTCAAAATATCGTTACTGGCTAAATATATATTACTCCAGTTCAGAAAATCTAGTTGTTTTATTATCAACCTACACTATGCTATATAGGGGTGTCCAACCTGCATGTTGCTCTTTAAAATACTTATAATATTTTGTATTAACGTGTTTTGGGGCAATCTGTTATCAAAAAATTATAGCGATGTAATAACTTGGCAAGGTTGGCAAAGTCTCATATTTCAATATTATTTTGTTGGTGTCCTATTCACCTGTTGTGTCTCCCTAAGAGGTGAAAAGACAGTGACAAAAACAGTGAGATACAGCAGTCAAGAAGGAACACCTATAGTACTAGCAAACAGTACAGAGACTCTGTGACCACCCGTGATTTTATCGCTGTCAGTGTGAACAGCTGCATCTTTTATCTCAGAAAATTTCACAAAACTGAATTGCTGGAACTTATAAAAAAAGAAACAGAATTAAGAAACTGAATGGAAGTCAGTTCTGATCATGTGACTGCAACCGTTTACTAGCCACAAAAGGACGGGTGCTCCATAAGTCATGACCTGCCTGGCCTCCACCAACACAATCTCATTGACCTCATCAACCTTTGAACTTTCCTTTTAGACGCTTGTCACTTGTGTGTGTGTGTGTGTGTGTGTGTGTGTATGTGTGTGTGTGTGTGTGTGGCCTAGTAAACCCTACGTTATGGGGACAAAATGTCCCCACAAGGATGGCAATATCCGAAATCCTTGTTCGTGTGGGGACATTTTTTGGTCCCCATGAGGAAATCAGCCTATAAATCATACTAAGTGATGTTGTTTGAAAATGTAAAAATGCAGAATGTTTCCTGTGATGGGTAGGTTTAGGGATAGGGTTAGTGTAAGGGAATAGAATATACAGTCTGTACAGTATAAAAATCATTATGTCTATGGAAAGTCCTCATAAAACATGAAAACACAACGTGTGTGTGTGTGTGTGTGTGTGTGTGTGTGTGTGTGTAAACTGTTAAAGTGGGTTAGTAAGTCACTCAGCCTAAGGGTAGCATAGCCGTGTCATTTCTGGGTGTTTGGACAGTGTCCTCTCTCACTCTTCAGAATTACATAATCCTACATGATTGGTAAAAGGAAGTATATGGATGCACTGGAATGCAGAAGAGATGACTTTAGATATTTAATTGAATAAATCAGAAACAATGCACTGTGAAAAATGTTTTGTTGGATAACTTAAAAAAAGATTGCTTAATGTGGCATTTTTTAAAGTAACAGGTGTTATTTAAAAAAAATGTTTTAATATGATCAGTGTTGAAAATAGAAAAAGTAATATTCTCTCTCAAATTAGAATATTAATATTTGATAAAACTCATGGTAATTATTGAGTGCCTCCCGTAGCTGACATGCCTCTGATTATTGCCTTTTTAAAATATCTGTACATATTTATTTATAGGTTTATGGCATTTTTGTAACACATTACATGCTATGGAAAAGGCTGGTGCTGTCAGCTGCTAAATATAGATTTATAGTTATAAATTGCCCTGATAATCATCAAAATGCCTGTTCTCTAAATGTTGGTATCTTGTAGTGTGTGTGTGTGTGTGTTCTGCATGCCTCTTAACGGCTTCCCTCTCAGGACGGGATGGTAATAGCTTGCCTTAGGCCACAATTTAATTCCATGTAACAAGGTCCTTCCCAAAGTGGCCCCAGGAGCCCCCCTCTGTAAGAAGCAAATTGATCACAATCTAAGGGCCTCTCTTCACCTGAGAGCGCAGGCTCTCTCTTTCTCTCTGTCTCGTTCATCTCCCTTGAACACTCAATCTCAGTATCCTTATCTGTCTTAAGCTTTCTCTAAGATCACTCTTGCTCTTCATCTAAATCTCTTTAAGGGCCTCTGTTTCAAAAGCTCGCACAAACAGTTCTTCTGTTACACACCTTTTGTTCGACGTTTCCTCTTTACACTCAATGCCGTCCTAATGTAATTTTCCTACAAGCTTCTTAAAAAAGATATAATCACATTAGCATGCTTTAAAAATCTGGTTCAAACAGTTCACTGTGTAAGCGTGTGCATGTAGTCAGGAGTCTTTAAGCACACAGGAGGACTGAAGGTGCAATGGATCCAAGCTAATGAGATTTCTATGTATATACAGGAAAGTTTAAAAGAGACTCCACTGAAAATGAAAAATGGAAATACTTTTTTTTTTTTTTATGAGGAGGAAATATGTAAGATTCTGCCTTAACAGGTTGTTAATTAAAAAAGCAATTTTTTGGCATTGAGTGCAGCAAGTATTAAAAATACTTAGAAATTCAAATTGTCACACAAATTATGCTGATAATATAATTCATAATGATATAAGCATTTGCAGTGGTCTCTTATCTATAGACCTCTCCATGGAAATGTCTGTCTATGACCAAACAAGTCTGTGCAAACTAATTTTCTGATGCAACTGAAAGTGAAAGAAGTGGAAACTAACTGTGAGCATTGGGCACACAAACCTATACACTTTAGGAGGGAGAGAGAGAGAGAGTGAGAGAGAGAGAGAGAGAGATCTAGATCCGATTTCTGTGTTACATAACTATGTGTTTTAATTCTTTCTGAAGCGAAAGACACATTTTCTCCTTCCTCCGTGCCAGAGTTAGAACAGTAAGCCTTACAGCAGAAAGTTGCTTTCTGGACAATATATATCTCGCTGAACTGACTTTGGGATAAAACCAGCTCCATTTTAAAAACCTTACAGAGCCCCCCAATATCGTAAGCTCAGAATGCAACATCACTGTTATGTAGAGGAACGGTCCCAGTGGTGTCAGGTCCCCTTCTGCACCATATCAAAAGCCCCAGGTGTCACTATCCAAAGCACACATTACTGAATGAATGAACACCTAGTGAAGGGCGAGACCAGTCGAAGAGAACTAATAAAACCGAAACGCAGCAAAGCAGAGAAAACATGCAGTAGTACTGAAAGGGAGGGCAAAATGAAAACATTAAATGGTCATGTTTAGCCTTACAATTCAGTCTCTCTCAGAGCTTTTCTCTCGTGCAAACTCAACAATCTCAAACAAGGGCTCTGGCAAAATATGACACACTCTAGGCTATACCAAGATGTGTTCACAAAAACACTACAGGGGACCGACAAAAAGCTGACATGGTCACACTCGGAAATAGATGTCAAGACACTATATGGTTGGTCTTATGTAGTCACCTAGAAAGTAAAGTTTAACTCTGATCTCAGTATGCAGAATACAATTACGTTGAATCCAGAATTTTTTTTATTTAAAGTATAAACGCAGATAAAAATGAGTAAAATAGATTGAAAAAAGAACACATGCTGAATGGATTAGTTTTGTGCTGGCTGTGAAACTCTGTTTCTGCCTCACTTCTGGGGATTACATATCTTGGTTTTCTTTGTGTAATCTTTCTCAGGTTATGCAAGAGCAAGCCATTAGTCAACGCAAGCAAAGACTAGGAGCTACTATAAACAATTGAGCAGATCATATTAGTACCTATATAAACCTGGGCTTTAAACTGAACGATCAGACAGACCCTCTCTTGCAGTTTCACAGTCAGATATATTTTAAGCTTTAATTTGTATTTTTAAATTTCACTGTTATTGATAGTTTTACTTAGTTAATGTTGGCCTACTGCCTGGTTAGAGATTTGGAACAGTTTGCAATGCGTAATCCATGTCTGTGATGTTGTCATGTGTATGGTGTCGGTCAAACAAACATTGCTGTGCTTATTGATCTGCCTCCAAACTGCAATATGAAAAACATTTAAAAGGAACAAAAAAACAATACGTTGGTAAGCTATATTAATATATAAACACATACAATACGTTCAAGATCTGTCGACTGGATCCTGCTCTTCATACAGCTATAATATCTATACACACGATTTATGTTAGATTACAGTAGGAATAAAGCTTATGGTTGAGTGGGCCATGCATATTGATCCTACTCTTTCGCAAGCTGAGCCACGCAACGTCAAGCAGGTCGATGGAGAGATGGCCTCTCACTCTGGAAGCCAATGTGATGCTAAAAGCTATTGGCATTAGCAGTTCATGCGTAACTGTCTCTCTTTGTGTCTGTGGATCAGAGTTTCAGCGGTGCAGCAAGCACTGAAATGAGCATGGACAAAGCAACAAGGCAACGCAGCTCAGAGGCATTTGTGAAAATCATGGTCAGATATGAAGTGAACAGAGACCAGATATGTTTCTGTGCTTTAAAGACAACCTACCAAAACGTGGGTCAAAAAATTTCTTCTTGTGCTGTATGTGTGTGCAACTTCTTGTGCTGTATGTGTGTGCAAACGCAGTTTTAATGTGATCTGCGTGTGACAGTTGTGGGAAAACTAACACCAGCCCTGAAGCAGCTCTGCACACTGTAATGGAGAAGACAAGGTTTGGAGCGGACGTAAAGCTAGAGTTACTAGATTGAGTACCACAGTCCATCAGATATATGCATTGGAAGACACTGCAATGAAGGAAACTGATAAATGTTTTGACCATGTAATAGATGTCTCTGTGTATACAAATGACACCCTCAAACACAAAAACAGCAAACAAGTGCACTAATGATGTGTTACCATAAAGACAGTTTTAGTACATAATCATTTTCTACCTCTTATTAGTTTTGTACAATTAAATTTAATATTGACAAAAAAATCTGTAAATATGAAACAAAATATATGTATATGAATATATGAATTAATATAAGATTAATTTAATATAAATCAAAGCTGTTCCCAAAAACTTAAAACTTTTACCCCAAAAGAAAAATTCCATCATAGCATATACCATATGACTTTATTTATTCAATGAAAAGAGAATTTAGGTAAAATGACAGCCTCAGTCCCCAGCTCTTTGATTGTATGGAGAAATTAAGCAACAACAAAAAAAAAAAAAAGAGAGAGAAAAGAATGGTGACTAAGACTTTCATAATATATTTTGTGTAGCACCAGAAAAAAAGTTATTTAGGTTTGGAACAACATGAAGGTGAGTAAATGATGAATTTTTTTTTTTTTTGGTGAACTGGCCCTTTAAGAAAAAGCTTGCTGCCTAACAGTTGTGCACGTCCATAATCAGCTCAAAGGTGGAATCAACATCAACATTCGGATTCATCGTGTGGTAATCAACTCACCATTAACTAGAAATAATGAATAACTATGTGTCACTTTTACTAGCCTGCATATCAACAATCAGTGAAAGATTTACGCAGTTTTATTTTTCTCATTATATCGACTAATATGTTTCTCTGTCGGGCGATTGAGCCACACAAAATGTAAGGCAGAAGTACAAACGGTAATATAAAAAAGTTTACATTGATTAATCCCATTACTAATTAAAACAAATAGCAATTATTTCCGTCCTGACACTGAAATTGAAAAGACAAGTAGACCGTAATCTAGTCTAAAACAAATATGCTATCTGGTTCGTATTTCTGAACACAATGCCCATGCAAGGAACAAAACAATAATTGGATATTTTATAAGTTTGTAAGAAGATTACCTAACAACGAAGTAGTTTAATTGATATTTTAAAATCGTGAAGCCCGCGCAATGACTGATGTCAATGTCGGAGAGTCGGACTCCGTGAGAGGCCCCAGATACTGATGTGATTCTTTCTGACACGGTCCTCTGGGGCTCAGAAAGAGAGGAGCAGAGAGGTGCTCTGGGGGCGTGTATAGGTTGTGAACTTGTGACACAGAGATGGGAAAACTGAGTTTTTTGGTGATTCCCACAGCACGCGCACTCAACTTTTTTCCTCCTTGCAACGAATAGGCCCTATGCGAAAAAAAAGCTGCGTAGAAACTTTCATATTTTAGCTACTTGTAAGTGAAGACGCGGCATATTGGAAAGAATCCAGGATATGTTGATTCGTGTAGGCTAATGTCATGCGCGTGCGTTGTGTGCTGTATTTGTTTTAATATTTTACTATGAAACCAAAATCGAATAACGAAATAACAGCAGAAGAATAAATGTATTTGAATCAATCAGTTGCCTATGAGCAAAATCTTTTAATCTGTATTTTAATTAGGTTTCTAGTTCAACATCTGCATTTCTTTTTGTAATTATCTGAATAGGCCTATTAACAGTTCAATGATAAAGACCTGGCTACGAACTGTAAATATTCTATAGCCTTGATCTTTAAATGTTTAGAAAAGGGTTATATCTATTTCAAAATATCATTCATAATCTAAAATAGGTATTTAAACGCCTATTATAACAAATGGCATGGGTAACACTTTAAAGCATAAAATAGCCTATACGGCAAATAATGGGAGTGTTCTGACTTTGAATTAAAACAAGACGTATTATCATGTTCTTTTTGTAACTTATTATTGAAGCATATCTGTCGGTTTTCTTTACAAAAGGTCAATAAACACATCTGCGTTTATCCATTCAGGTGTAAAAGCAATAAGTCCGAAAAGAGCGCGTGGGATGGGCAAAGCGCGCGCTGCTCCACGCGTCTGTGAACTCTGCTCGCGTGGACATTGCTACTGCACTTCGACGCTTTCAGCGCGCAGCGGCGCCTGACTGACGGAAATGGGTCAGTAGATCGCACGACCCTAACTCCACTTTACCACACAGTGATGGGCTGACCGTCTGCCTTAACACTTACAAAAATACCACGTATAAGTTTTGATACAACTGTTTCCCAAATGTGATAACCGGCTACAGTCTAAAAAAGCAGCAATTTAAATTAAACACAAAGCAAGGATCAGAGTAAGATACATCATTGTACATTTTCAGTGCGAAGTCTTTATAGGCTCATAAATAAATGTCCACTCTTTAGGAAAGTTGGAGTGAAGTTGTCTCAGATGAATCGTCTGAGGAAGTCGCGTGCACTCCATAAACACGAGACAGGGAGTGATGTGCGGTTCATTTCTCTTAAGATGTCTTACGAGCGCCTGAATATAAAATAGCCAACAGCTGACCAAAAACACGTTTTTTTTATTCATGTGCACATTAATCTGGCAGAGTTCTGTATCATACATCGCATACGAATCACTTAACTTCAGTATGACTTTATGAAACAGACAGAACCTGTCTCTGGGACTGTGGTCTCTGGGATGAGACTAAAAAGACACCCTTATACTTCATTATTCAAATGAGCTGTCACAAACAGTTGTATTCCTACCTCGCATAGTGGTGGCGACTCGATCCCGAACGTTTCAGTCATGAAGAAACAAACATAAACCAGAGTAAAAAAACAAAATCCTCGGTGGTGAAGTTTGGTCTCGTCAAAGTGGGAGACTACTGTGCAAAACCATTCCAGAAGTGAGTGAAGCGATGCTCGAACTCTTCAGTTGTGCGGTAAGGCCAGCATGCGGGTTTTCACATGACATCTGCGAGCGCAAATACCCAACGGAGGTTTTCACTGCCTCCGTGAGCGCAGGGGAGAGCGCACAGCAGGCTGAAGGCAGCCCGGATTGGGCTGACACTTTTCGCTCCGCCCACTTACTAGCGTCTTCAGAGGCATGGAGTAGACACGGACACTGTGCGGTCTGCGCGTACGCGAGCGCGGCGCGGGGCTTTAAAGTCATGTATAGACTTCGTTTTACAGCAGCGCTTTGAAGTCAACAGAAACAAATGTAAAAACCTTATTCTAAGTTGTTATTATCCTTTTTTGTTTTATCTTTTAAAGGATTGCTTTTAGTTGGCCTAATTGTAGAAATTGCCATTACTTGTAGGGCTAGTCTGAACATGACACATTAATTGTGCTGTGCATGATTGGGCATTAACGGAGTAATATGTGCGGGCTTTTTTAGTTTCTTTATGTATTTAAGTTTCAAACTAACTTTATGGCAGTACGTAAACATAGTTATTGTGAAATGTATATTTTATCATTTAGAAATGTTGCCTGCTAGAGAGAGCAAACCACCTTAAAATACATAATGTATTATACTCTTACACACAAAACATGGGCTACTTTGTATATCCTGTCATATAAAAAAGAGGAAGACTAAAATGAAGGAATCAGTGTCTTTTTAATATCTGGTGTCTTAATGATGGACATTTGGCCCTCCAATACAATGTATAATAGAAAGCAGAAGCCATGCAACCAGATTATATAGCTAAAATACATATCATAATGACCCTTTGCTTTTTTCTTTGAGAAGTTCAGCTGATCAGCAAAGATGGCTCAGTAAGATTATGTGCAGTAAGACTTTTCTTTTCTTTTTTCAGTGTAAAGTAAGGTGCCAAATCAGACAAGAGCAGTATAGGCTACTGCTCTTGTATGTAAAAAAAAGTTGTCTCTATGGTAGCCTTTTTTTTTTGCATAATGTGGCTTCATATTTCTATAAATCTGGCTGATGTACAAAAGTAGCCTATACTAAATGTGAAATCACTTTTTCATTAAGGTTAATCTACGAGCCAGCAGTTTAAACAGCACATAGCTATAGCAGAGAGTGAAATTGCTCACTGCCTGTGTGTTTATGGGGGAGGTGGAGACAGAGACTGAGCTACAGACCCATCCAGGGAAAGGCAGAGACTAACTGCCCAGAGCACATCACCACTGACCTACATTTCCTTCCCCCTTTTTTTATTTTCCATTTCCCCTATATGAACAAACTCATAATTGTGATGTAATGACAAAAAGCAAGCATGACAATAAAACTAGACCAGTCAATTGGAGATTGTAAAGCACTGTCCTGGAGTGACAGCACTGTTGTTGAACAAAATGCTTTTCCTGGCTATTCAGGAAAGGGCTGAGTGTTGCAAAAAGAAATACATGTAACCTGTGAGGTGGAATTGATAGGTTAAAGTGCGCTTCTTTTGTTAAATCAACATGCAATCGTTTTATCATAAACAGAATTAAAAATCATTCTGACACTCACCTTATGAACTGTATTATATTTTTACAGAGCTGCAGATTTACAGCAGACCTACAGGAATACATTAATGATCCAAAGACGGGTGCAGCCATATGGCATCTAAAAAACAATCAAAGTAACGGTAAATATTTTTGGCACTACAAATGCTTAAGAAAGAGTAGCACTATGTTTTCATGCTTGTTGTGAAAAGCTTGTGTATTCTCTTCTTTTTGTTCCATTGCATTTGTCTACTTTTATGACATACTGCTTTCAAACAGAATAGCTCAAGAACGTCTAAATTGTGATGTTATTTCACATAAGTGCATAGTTCTCCTCTAACTGGACTGTTGGTCAGGCCACTTCACTGTTAGTCATTATTTTTGAGAGAAGACAGAGGTCTAAAGATAGAAGCATTACATGAGTTGATAGATCTCCCTGGTTTTAAGGTTAAAGCATATTTGTGCAACTCCTTTGTCCTTGAATCGACCATCAAGAAGTTAACTTAAATATAATTGGATAACTTTCCATTGAAAATAAAAATTAGGGCACTATTTCTCAAAGGGATTCCACTTAACTCTCAAATGACACATGACTTTATATTGTACTCTGGAAACAAGCAGGTGTTTTTAAAAAAGAAAATGTTTTACTGGGAAATTGATTTAGTATTATATAGGCCTGCAGAACATGATGCTTATTAATATACGTAAGGTGAGTTTGTGTTTGAATCTCTTATCACTGATCAACATAGGTATATAGACCAGAGTTCACTCAATAATTGTCTCCCCTAGCAAATCTACATGTGAAATGTCAACATGCTGAATCTCAGACAAAATCCTTGCTGTGGTAATGAGTAGAGAGAGAGAGAGAGAGGGAGAGAGAGAGGGGGAAAATACACTTGAGAAATTTACAGAAAGATACCACAAGTGACAGAGGCAATTTTCTGGGAAAAAATTACTTCATCATAATTTCAATCCCAAGAAGAATTGGAAAGAAAGCCCTGAAGGAGCCGAGTCGTGTCACCTTGAAAAATGGCAGTGGAAAAGATCACTAACTTCTCTACACACACATTATTTGAAGCACACATATACACATGTACACAAGCACACAAAATCAAACTAATAATTCTATCTATACTGTTTCTTTTCCACAACTTTGTTCCTGTTTTATATAAATGCTGCAATTTCCTCATAGTCAACAGAGTGAATACTGTACCTTTTTTCCATTCATAATTACACTATAAACCTTGACAGCTTACTTATCAAAAATATGAGTCAAATGTAATGTAATTAGACGATCTAAGTTTTGCAAACTAATAAATGATCAGATCTAGTATATGGAATCATTTCAGCTGGTTGTCAAAATGACCCAAATAAAGCCAAAGGGACTGTATTATAATTTTATTGCGAGACTAATAAAGTTGGAGCCCATCTCATCTGTATTAGCAAGTAATAAGCAGATTTCTCATCAAAGCTCTTAATAAGACCAATCGTGCAAAATATAACTGCCTTCCCATCAACATAGTACAGAAGACTGCCAATCAGTTGATTTTAATTGGATTTTTTTCTTAATCCATGATTTTTTTTCACTCACGTCTAACAAAGCTATTAAGATATTGAATCTAATGTTACATTGGTTTATTGTATGACACATTAGAATATCCTCATGTGCCCTGAGGCAAACTCTTAAAATAATTTCTCCTGCTGATTTAGTTTTCAGAGCCTAATAAATGTTGATGCCGGATATGTTGCGAGAGACTTTTGAACAAAACGCTGCTTTTATAACTCTTGCCTTTGAAAACACTGATCTCAAATCACCACATACTAACACAAGTCAAGCTACTACTGTATATCATCTAATTCTTACAGTGATAAATGTCTGAACAGCTTCTGGTATTAAGACTGTCAGAAACTGGCAAAGACAATGATGCATAAATGAGGAAAAGTTCTTTAAAATGTTGCTCTGAAATGTAGGCTACTCACCTGATTATGCGTCTCTCCAGAATACTTGATTCTAATTTGTCAATTGTGCCGTCTAGAGATCCGCTACCATCCATGGCAACTCAGTGAATCAGGACACTTTTTCAGATAGTGGCGCAACTTTCAAGACTCGTATCAAACTGTGGACTCCCGTCTCGTTTCATACAAATGCAACTATTGTGTCTTAGTAATCTATTGTATTGAAAATGACTTTGGAGGACTTCAGTATTAATATTACGGTAATATTGTAGCGATGGTCATCTTGTTTCTTGGCCGATTGTTTTTTGCAGATTGTTTTGTATCTTGTTTTCATAGCAGAAGCTTTAAGATAATAGACTATACAGGTAAGATTATTATATCATTTTAACTAAAATCAATATTTCATGTCCATGTTTTTAATAATTTGGTGAGTAAATGTGAAATATTTGGCATAATGTATAGTCAGCCAAATGTATCATTATCGCAAAATAAACCTCGACAAGGTTGTAAGGACTCCGACACGGAGCACAATTTAGTTGTAGGTCTAAAATCCCATTCCAATTCAAATCCTCATTTGTTGCAGTTAGAGTCACCCGAAGCGACCGAATTCTGTGTCAAAGCGTGACCTCCGTGTCCTACATAAGCCAAGTTCAAACAAATCGACACTTCTCAGAACTTCTTAGTCTGCCACAGATATACACCCTTAACTTAACATTCCTTATTCATCCACGGACATAACTCGCCGTTAATAATTCACACCTACATACTTGATTTGCGCAATCATTTTTAAAGGACCATTATCGCAAATTGCCCTTTCGAATTTATGAATCTAAAGGGACGGATATAATGGGGAAGACCTTCACCTCTCTACAACCTAAAGAGGAAGTGTCTGATGAGGAGAAGCTAATGGCTGCAGTACAGGGACATCAGGGGCTGAAGACTGAAGTCAGAGGGGTTGAGGTAATGGAACATACGCCTGCAGTAGCTGAATTATTCACTTGATCCACTGATGCAATATACACGAACACGCAATACACACACACACATACACTATTGGCTGTCTGGAGTGAGACTAAGTTTCTCTCTCTTCTCTGATGAGCAACTTGCTGTCGTGTGCACATTTTCAAAGAGTCCCTGCGTTTTAACATCCCATTCTTCACTTTGATGTCTGCCATTTATCTCCCATTTGTTAGTTCCACAGATTGTCACCGTTCAACTCAACACGTTCCTGGCTACGTTTGGCCGATGACCAATCCAAATCTCCTGGCATGATTTGAAACAAAACACAACACCGTTACGGATTCCAGCACTCCTTCGTTCCCTCCCTCCCGCCTTCCTTCACTCGCTCATGAAAAACAGATTAAGTTAATGAATTGATGGGCATCTTGCCTGTGCAAGCTGAGAGTTAGGCTATGCGGACAAATAAAGTAGCATTACAATACAAGAGCACAGACAGAGACAAAAGAGAGGCTGCATAGCTTCCCTATTGTTCAGCTGGGAGAGTATAGAAAGGCTTACAGACAGCTTGCCTCACGAGCCAAACGTGAAACAAAGGGGAACTTGTTGCCAGTGTTGAGGAGAAATTACAGTAGTGTCAGGATGCTTGTAGGGCTGTGGGGGGGACCAGACTCATAAACGCACAAACAGAGACATATTTACTGTAGCAAACATCCGAGTGCCGCTGACAGCTTGGACCGTTGGGGGATTATGGGGCTTCTCAAGGGAGTCTGAGTCTCGGAGAGCCATAGGAAGAGGATGAGGGTGGCTTGCTTTTATTATCCTTATAGATACCATAAAAGCGAGGAATATGTTAGTGATGCAACCGTAGAACAACTCTCACACTCTCTGAAAACTGTGACTGAAGAAACAATCTCTTATATCACATCACAATTTGTCATCTCCATACAGCACTCATAACATTTGCCCTCTGACCATTGGCATCATCCCTGAACCCCATCAGAAATCACGTTGGCACCTGGGGCTGGGGTCTTGCTCTATCCTCTTAGTGTCTGTCCAGTCAGCAATTGCAATTTAATCTTCACTAGAACTGTATAGTGTGCAAGTGTTCGCTTGGGAGTTTGAGGGGGACTGGTGTGTGCCATGTGTGTGTTTCTAATGACAATGAAGGGGGGTGATGAGACCTTCTGTTTTTAACTCCACCCTCCCTCTCGGCCCTGGCTGGCTTAATCCTGAGTCTAGGAGAGGGATTAGAGGGCACTCGACCATTCCAACATCTCACAACAGGCAGCAATTCTTACCGCACACATCCAAGATTATGTATATAAGCAGTTTAGCGTATGATGGCTGTAGGAATATTATAATCTGCTGGGTGATAATGATCTTTTATACACAATTAGATGATGCTGAAAACACAAGCATGTAAACATGTAGACAGACTCACACATAATAGACAGATTGATTTTTTTTTTCTTTTTTTTGCCTTGGGTAAAGTCTTTCCTCTGCACTGTTTCTGATAAACTGACTGGTTTAGAGCAATTGCAGGGGTTATATTTGGACACTTAATCCTGACTTAAAATGTCTGAATGTCATTGAATTAAATGCTGAATATCAAATCAAGAGGCATCTGCAAACAAATGATGCTAGAGCTTTTCGCATAAAAAAAAACATTTCCGCAATAGCTGTGACTTCAGTGGATGTATGAAGTCATTTTGTGTTTACACAGGTGTCCTAGCAGATTTTAAATGTGTCCAAAAACTTTTTGGAGTCAATGTACACTACCGTGTTTAAATTAATATTTTATACAGCATGGGCACAGGATCAAAAGCGACAAAATAGTGTTCTTTTGAATTTTCTATTCATCAAATCATCCTGAAAAATATGTGTCATGGTTTTCACAAAAATATTAAGCAGTTTTTAACATGGATAATAATAAGAAATGTTTATTGAGCACCAAATCAGCATATAATAATGATTTCTGAAGGATTGTGACACTAAATATTGGAATAATGGGCTGCTGAAAATTCAGCTTTTTCAACAAAGGAATAAATTAAAATTTTAATTATATAAAAATAGAAAACAGTTGTACTAATATTTCACAATATTGCTTTTATACTATATATCTGATGAAATAAATGCAGCCTTGGTGAGTATATAGTGAATTCTTTCCAAAACATTTCAAAATCTTACAGACTCCAAACTTTACAAACTTTTGAACGGTAGTGTATTCATTTATGTATTTCTGTCTTTACCTTTCCTCTCTGTAACGCTGACTGCCAGGCAGATCATTTGTCATGTCAATTTGTCTTTGTTTCAGCTGAGGAAAAATTGTTTATCTTGAGGATTAAGTAGTTGCAACAACTCTAACAACTGTGTGTGTATGTGGGAGAGGAGGGAGAGGTAGTGTGATAATAAAGAGATGAAGAAAATTCCTCAGTTTTCTTATTGAAACAAACCCATACACACATGTGTAGCTGATTCACTTGAACAACAACAGCGAATTTGACATTTTTGATATTGCAAACATGACAAATGGCTTGATAACTCAAATAAACAAATTTGCGGCATCATACGAAATTATTTTTCAAGTGCAAACGCTCTCATAATCTTCCAATGTCTCTTATTGTCTGTCTCTTTTGTCTGATAATTTGTATTTGTGGGAGGAGGAAATGGGTCGGGAGGTAGGGGGAAACACAGCTCCATATGTAGGGAATATAAGCCTTTATTTCTGTGGTATTATGTCTGCTTTAACGTATGCCTCAAAACCACACACACTTTTGTCTGATTCTGTATGCTGTCTGAGCTCAAAAACATATTTTATACACACGCACACACTCATTCGCGCAAGCACGCACAGACAGAAAAATACACATTAGCACACTCCAACTGACTCATTCAATACGTAGAGAAACTGAATGCAGAAAAGTGAAATTTCTTTGACAGTCAGTCTGGCTCCTTTATCCTTATCTGAAAAACACGGGTGAAACATGTGCTCTTAAGACTATTATGTTTGAAGTTAATAGGTCATGTGACTTGAAGTGCATTTCCCCCCTCATCTGTTTGCCTCCTCCAGACAAGGGTTAGGCTGTTGTATTTTCTATTGTGTAATTTTTTATATTCTATGCAATGCCTTCGGTCTGGATGCTTGATTCTTAAAAGGACAGTTCACCCAAACAAACATGAGTAAATTATGAAAAAATCCTGCCATAATTTACTCTTTCATAAAATGATAGTGGATGGAGACTGGGGCGGTCAAACTTCAACAAAGGACAAAAATGCACCATAAATCCATCATAAATGTAGTCTTAACTACTTGTGCACTATAGGTCCTTCTAAAAAAATTTGCATATTGTGATAAAGTTCATTATTTTCCATAATGTAATGATAAAAATTAAACTTTCAAATGTTTTAGATTCATTGCACACCAACTGAAATATTTCAGGTGTTTTATTGTTTTAATACTGATGATTTTGGCATACAGCTCATGAAAACCCCAAAATCCTGTCTCAAAAAATTAGCATATCATGAAAAGGTTCTCTAAACGAGCTACTAACCTAATCATCTGAATCAACTAACTAACTCTAAACAACTGCAAAAGATTCCTGAGGCTTTTAAAAACTCCCAGCCTGTTTCATTACTCAAAACCGCTATCATGGGTAAGACTGCCGACCTGACTGCTGTCCAGAAGGCCATCATTGACACCCTCAAGCAAGAGGGTAAGACACAAAGAAATTTCTGAACAAATAGGCTGTTCCCAGAGTGCTGTATCAAGGCACCTCAGTGGGAAGTCTGTGGGAAGCAAAAAGTGTGGCAAAAAATGCTGCACAACGAGAAGAGGTGACTGGACCCTGAGGAAGATTGTGGAGAAGGACCGATTCCAGACCTTGGGGAACCTGCGGAAGCAGTGGACTGAGTCTGGAGTAGAAACATCCAGAGCCACCGTGCACAGGCGTGTGCAGGAAATGGGCTACAGGTGCCACATTCCCCAGGTCAAGCCACTTTTGAACCAGAAACAGCGGCAGAAGCGCCTGACCTGGGCTACAGAGAAGCAGCACTGGACTGTTGCTCAGTGGTTGCATTTCATTCGGAAATCAAGGTGCCAGAGTCTGGAGGAAGACTGGGGAGAAGGAAATGCCCAAATGCCTGAAGTCCAGTGTCAAGTACCCACAGTCAGTGATGGTCTGGGGTGCCATGTCAGCTGCTGGGGTTGGTCCACTGTGTTTTATCAAGGGCAGGGTCAATGCAGCTAGCTATCAGGAGATTTTGGAGCACTTCATGCTTCCACCTGCTGAAAAGCTTTATGGAGATGAAGATTTCATTTTTCAGCACAACCTGGTACCTGCTCACAGTGCCAAAACCACTGGTAAATGGCTTACTGACCATGGTATTACTGTGCTCAATTGGCCTGCCAACTCTCCTGACCTGAACCCCATGGAGAATCTGTGGGATATTGTGAAGATAAAGTTGAGAGACGCAAGACCCAACACTCTGGGTGAGCTTCAGGCTGCTATCGAAGCATCCTGTGCCTCCATAACACAGGCTGTGGCAGTGCCACAGGCTGATTGCCCCCATGCCACGCCGCATTAAAGCAGTCATTTCTGCAAAAGGATTCCTGACCAAGTATTGAGTGCATAACTGAACATAATTATTTGAAGGTTGACTCTTTTTTTTTTTGTATTAAAAACAAAAAAACCTGGACCTGTATTCCATGTCATATTTATGGGGACAGCCGTAGTACCTATTCACATTTATTGTATGGAAAAGAGCAGCTTCTCTTTTTGTATTCTATTAAAAAAATAGAATCAAGAAAGCCATACACTGTAAAACAGTCAAATTTACTTTATGAAACTAATTCATTTGACTAAAATATTATTTAAAGTTTACTGTATTAGGGAAAAGGTTATGTGAACTTAAAATTCTTTGTTAATTACTTTAGTAGGCTACATGCAGGTGTGCTTGTGCTGTTACTACGTAAGTTAACAGTAAAAGATTTGCGTTAACTTAAAGATTTTGATTTTAAGAGTTTTATGCAATTTAATTAAGTTCCCTTTCGTAGTCACTCCGAGTTACGTCGGATGACGACGAATGGGGTTTCGCTTAGAACACCTATCGACTTCGAGTATACAAAAACGAGCCAATGGCAAAGAAATGCCATGGGTCAGCGGAATTTGCATGACGTAACTCCGCCCCGCCTCGTGGGTATAAAAGGAGGACGCCGGCAACATGCAGTTATGTTTTCACTTCGGAGCCAAGAGTATCTCTTCACTCCACAGCCATTTCTGACTTCGCTCCGAGACGAGCCATTCTCTCCGGTGTTGGTGTGACGGCGATCTGCAGCGAGTTCACATTGCCTGCTGATCTGTGCAGTGATCTGCCAGTGAGTGTGTTTCTCCCTGCTCGCCTCAACATCGCGGAGTTTTTTCTCCTCTCACAAAAGAGCTTGCACGCGGCAGGTCTTTTTAAACACGGCTCGCCCGTGCATTTCTGGTTGTGGCAGATTGGTATCGGACTCTGATTGGCACGAGCGCTGTCTAGTGTGTTTGGGCATTGATCATGCTTGAACAGCGCTCGTGGGTGATTCATGTTCTCTCTGTGGGAACATGATCATCGCGTCATTTAGGTCGAGACTCGGTGAACTCGCAAGAGTAAGAGTCCCCTCATCCACCCCCCGATCTTCGGCTGGTGGCCAGGGTGACCTGAGGGGGATGGTCTGGAACAAGGCGCCGACTCTGTGTCCGCGACCCCAGCCCCCCTCTTCAATGACGGTGCCCGCTAGCGTTCAGGTGATTCCACGAGTCTACCCTCGGGTGGCCCGTGTGTTTTCATTTGAAGCTACAGAGGATGGTGCTATGTCTGTAGCAGCATCACAAGGTGGGCTTGATTCTTCTGGAAGTGACGACTCATCACAGCTGCCACCCTCCGGTGTGCTATGGCTGTGGCTGAGTCTGATCCGGAGATGACGGCCATGCTTTCCTGGGACGATTGGTTTTTGGGTAAGGCCGCCGACCCGTGTCCACGGCAAACCCCAATATCTTTCTTCCCTGACGTGCATGATGAGATCTCGACGTCCTGGAAGACCCCCTTGTCTTCTCAGGACCGCTCGTTGGTCTCATCCGCCTTTCCCTCCCCTCAACGAGGCCGCTGCCCATGGGTACACTGGGGTCCCCCCGGTTGAACGCTCTGTTGCGATGCCACTGTGTCCTCAGAGTGCTTCCCGGCGCAATCCTAAGCACCCGTCCGAAGCCTGTAGTTCTTTTCGTCTACACTAATCTTTGGCGAAATCCTATAGTGCCACAGGACACTGCATCCCATGACCGTTCTGCTGGTCTACCTGACCCAGATGCTCATGGTTGTTATGACCTGTGTTTGTGTAGCTAATTAATTTCTCTATTGTTTGGTTCCTTTTCTTTCTTTCTTGCTTTTTTCTTCTTTGTTGTTTTTCTGATTTCTAATAGGTTGCCCAATGATTGGGGGTGAACGAACGCCATTGGTTGTCCAGTCAGGGTGTGGTCTTTATAAGGACGCTGCTGGGACTCGTCTGGGAGCTCATTCTTGGTTCGGTCGCACGTGGGTTGAGAGCTCCGGAATCCCTCCTCCGGCCGATGATCAAATTGTGTATTAGAAACTTAAATTAGTTCAAGTAAACGTGCATCTTGTGATAATCTCTGAACCGTTCTCCTAATGTCTAAACCATCTTAACAGTGTGGAGCGTAGGGGTGTCCTGCCTTGTTTATTTTGTAATAGTTTGATCTCTGTTTTTGGGCAGGGAGTTAGGTAAGATAAATGTATTTTCTTTTGCTATTTGAGTAGGTTATTAATTTTTCCCTTTTTACTTTTTATATTTGTTTTGTTTGTTATTTTGACCTTTTGGACACCCTGAAGATTTGCTCTTTATTTCACTTGTTATTCTTTAATACATTTCTTACTTTTGCTTCAATTTTGTGCATGAGTTTTTTGATTATCGACCGGAGTGATTCATTGCTGGGATTCCATACCACAACCCAATAATTATTTATTACGCCTCTTTAGTGATTTATATTCCCCTAGAGTCGGGGCGTAATAGTTATGCATGAGGGCGGGACTGACTCGAGGCTCTTCAATGAGCTGCGCGCCGCCACTGACCTTGCTCTCCGAGCGACGAAGGTGGCCGTGCACTCTCTGAGTCAGGTGATGTTTACCATTCTGGGGCTGACCGGTCTGATGTGCAGGATGTCGGCGGACTCGTCTGCTCGACACCCTCATATCCCAGGTCGGCGTCTTCGGCGGTGCGGTTGAGTACTTCTGCCCAACAGTTCTCAACCGCCCGTGAGCAGATTGAGGTTATTCTGCCGATGGCCCCGCCGTCCGCTCAGATCCCTCAGTCTGCCAACCGCCAAAGGCGCCCTCCCACGGTTCCAACCCCCCCCCCCGCTAAACGCCGGGTTAAGCGGCACTTTTGAGATGGGCTGCTCAGAGATGGGACTCAGTTCTTTCCAGGAGTTGGTAGCAGGGCCACTCCTTTCCCCGGTGGAGGGCTGGGGAAGAATCCTTATTCAGAAAGAACTGACTCTCTCATCTCTGAGCATACAGAGTTCCGGACAACACGGTGCGCCGCCTCCGAGCCGTGCACCCCTCGTCCCCCTCTGTCTCAGAGCCGGATGACAGTGTGTGCCGTCCCTGGACCGTACCGATCTCATCCCCCTCTGTCACCAGACCCCTGGCAGAGCAGGCCCCCGCGGAACACTGGTCCTTCCCTGACCTCCTCTGTCAGGGTGCGGTTATGACCATGCCCCCACTCTGGGCCGCTATGCCGTCCACCTCTGGGCCGGTCATTCTGCTTCGCTGCACCACCGAGGGGACGTCTGTGGTTCGTTGATTCCGCTGGCACAGTTCTTGGGAGCCTGCCTAGAGCTTCCCTATCTGTTCCACGAACCATCGGCTCGGCTATGCGATTCAGTTCGCACGGTCTCCTCCCCACTTCAGGGGAGTCCGCTAAACTATGGTCGGTGGCTAATCCCTTATCATGAGAGCGGAGGTTGCTACCCTACTGGCGAAGGGTACGATTGAGACTGTCCCTCCAGCCGAAATGAGGTCCGGGTTTTCAGCCCCTACCTCATTGTTCCGGAGAAATCTGGTGGGTTATGACCAATCCTGGACTTACACATCTGAACCGCCCCTTCACAGGCTGCCGTTCAAGATGCTCCTGGCCAAACGCATTCCGGATGTTTGCAGCCACAGGATTGGTTTGCAGCAATCGACCTGAAGGACGCCTACTTCTATGTCTCCGTTCTCCTTCGACTCAGACCATTCCTACGGTTTGCTGTCAGGACACGCGCATATCAGTACGCTGTTCTCCCATTCGGGCTAGCCCTGTCTCCTCGCGCCTTCTCAAAGGTTGTCGAGGCAGCCCTTGTTCCTCCATGGGAACACGGGGTGCGCATCCTGAACTATCTCGGCGACTGACTGTCCTAGCTCACTCTCGAGACCAGGTTTGCGAACACAGGGACCTTGTGCTCCGGCACCAAGCTCGTCTGGGCCTTCGGGTCAACTGGGAGAAGAGCAAACTTTGCCCCGTGCAGAGGATCTCTTTTCTCGGTATGGACATCGACTCTGTCGCCATGTTCCCGCAGCTTACGAGCGAGCGTGCACAGTCACTGCTGACTTGCCTGAGACAATTCCAGGGCAAGAGTGCGGTTCCACTGAAATATTTTCAGAGGCTCCTGGGGCATATGGCATCTGCAGCCGCGGTAACGCCGCTCGGATTGCTTCATATGAGACCGCTTCAGCTTTGGCTTCGCGACCGAGTCCCGAGGTGGGCATGGCAACAAGGCACGCTCCGAGTATCAGTTACTCCGACCTGCCGTCAGACCTTCACCCCGGGGTCGAACCTCAGTTTTCTCAGGGCAGGTGTCCCCCTGGAACGAGTTTCCCGGCATGTTGTTGTCTCAACAGATGCCTCCACCACGGGCTGGGGCGCCATGTGCAATGGACATGCTGCCGCGGGCTCCTGGACAGGACCCCAGCGCCTATGGCATGTCAATTGCCTCGAGTTGCTGGCAGTACGCCTTGCCCTGCATCGCTTTCGGGCGTTGCTCAGGGGTCAACACGTACGTCCGGTCAGACAATACCGCCACTGTAGCGTACATCAACCATCAAGGTGGTCTACGCTCCCGCCGTATGTCGCAACTCGCCCGCCACCTCCTCTTATGGAGTTAGAAGCATCTGAGGTCGCTTCGAGCCATTTATATTCCCGGAGTCCTGAACTGTGCAGCCGACGAGCTCTCACGGCTTCAGCCCCTCCCTGGAGAATGGCGACTCCATCCCCAGTCGGTTCAGCTGATTTGGGACCAGTTCGGGGACTCACAGATAGATCTGTTTGCCTCTCACGACTCGACCCACTGCGACCTGTATTTTTCCCTGACCGAGGGCACGCTCGGCACGGATGCACTGGCGCACAGCTGGCCGCGGGGCCGCAAATATGCGTTTCCCCCAGTGAGCCTTCTAGCGCAGGTCTTGCGCAAGGTCAAGGAGGACGAGGAGCAGGTCCTTCTGGTTGAGCCGTACTGGCCCACCCGGACCTGGTTCTCCAAACTGGTGCTTCTCGCGACAGCACCTCCTTGGCCAATCTCTATGAGGAAGGACCTCCTCTCTCAGGGACAGGGTACCCTGTGGCACCCTCGTCCCGATCTTTGGAACCTCCACGTGTGGTTCTTGGACGGGACGAGGCAGGTTTGAGTACCCTACCGCCAGCGTTGGTGGCTACCATCACTTCTGCTAGAGCGTCGTCCATGAGACACGCCTATGGGTTGAGGTGGAACCTCTTCGTCAGCTGGTGCTCTTCTCACCGAGAAGACCCCCGGAGTTTTTCGGTCGGTGTCGTGCTTTCCTTCCTTCAAGATGGGTTGGAGCGAAGGCTGTCTCCCTCCACCCTCAAAGTTTATGTTTCCGCTATCGCCGCACACCATGACTTGGTAGAAGGTAAATCCTTAGGGAAGCATGACCTGATCGTCAGGTTCTTGAGAGGAGCGAGGAGACTGAACCCTCCTCGTTCTCCTCTCGGTCCCTCTTGGGACCTCGCGGTGGTTCTAACTGCCCTGCAGAGTGCTCCCTTTGTATCTGTATTTGTTCTTTACTGTCATTGTTATAAATAACAACGAAATAACATCAGAGAATCCTACAATATAAGTGCAATAAAAAAGTCTACAAAAGTGCAATCTATTTTGTCTTATACATACATGTGCATAAAGCATACACCAGTTCCCAACTATTAGAGATGTAAATTAGAGCAATGCTCGTTCAACAATCTCACAGCTCTGGGATAAAAGCTGTTGGCCAGTCTAGTGGTCCTTGCTCTCAAGGCCCGGTATCGTCTCCCTGAGGGCAGCATATGGAACAGGTGAAGCGCTGGCTGCGACTGATCTCGCAGAATGTTATGCACTCTCCGCAGGCAGCGGGTGGTGTAAACATTATTAATCTTCGGTAGGTTAGTCCCTATGATTCTTCCCGCAGTCCTCACCAACCTCTGGAGGGCTTGCTGTTCGGCTTTAGTGCAGCTGGAAAACCACACCAATAGTCCATAGGTCAGCACGCTCTCAATGGCACAATGGTAAAAATTTACCAGAAGCTGCTTAGGGAGTTTAGCTCTCCTCAGTTCCCTTAGTTAAAAAAGGCGTTGCTGTGCCTTTCCCACAACTGAGGTGGTGTTAATGCCCCAGCACAGGTCCTCAGTAACAGTCAGTCCCAGGAACCTAAAGCTAGGAACTCGCTGAACCTTCTCCCTTCCAATAAAAATTGCGCTGTGGTTAAGTTGTCCTTTTTTCCTAAAATCCACAATCACTTCCTTGGTCTTCTTGGTGTTAAGGGCCAGATTATGCTCCCTACACCATGTTGCCAGATGTTCAACTTCCTCTCTGTATGCAGTCTCGTCATTATTGGTGATAAGTCCTAACACCGTAGTGTCGTCTGCGAATTTAATGAGGAGATTAGATGACAAGGAAGCTTGGCAGTCATGCATAAAGAGTGTGTAGAGTAATGGACTGAGCACACATCCTTGAGGGGCTCCGGTGTTGATAACTAAATTGGATGAAATGTGCCCACCAACTCTCACATACTGTGAGCGATTTGTTAGGGAGTCCAAGATCCAATTGCATAATGATGTGTTTAATCCTAGTGAATACAGTTTTGCTGTTAATTTATTTGGCCGGATCGTATTAAAGGCTGAACTAAAATCAACAAAGAGCAACCTTGCATAGGTGTTCTTGAGCTCTAGATGTTGAAGCAGGGTTTAGAGCGCGATAGCAATGGCATCTTCTGTTGACTTGTTTTCCCTGTAAGCAAATTGATACTGATCCAGTGTGGGTGGTATGGCGTTTTTAATGTGTTTGATTAACAGTCTTTCAAGGCATTTAGCCGGAATAGGTGTAAGCGCCACAGGCCTGTAATCATTTAGGCATGCTAATCTGGATGTTTTTGGCACTGGAACTATTATTGCAGTTTTGAAGCATGCTGGAACCCACGCTGAGGACAGTGAGATGTTATAAATAGTGGTGAAAATTTCTGCCAGCTCTTCCGCACAATACTTAAGCACCCTCCCCGGTACTCCGTCCAGCCCAACCGCTTTCCTGGGATTGATGTTGCGCAAACAGATTCTCACCTCATGTGTGGTCAGGACTGGGGCCGTGTCATTGGAGGGCATCGGTGATTGAATTGGGTCATTATTGTTCCTGTCGAAACGGGCATAGAACAGGTTTAAGTCCTCAGCTAAGGTGGCATCAATGTCTGCTGAGGGAGATGTTGTCTTCTTATAGCCTGTTATTGCCCTGATGCCCTCCCACACCTGCCGTGGATTTGTTGATTTATTAAAATGGGCTTCAATCCACCTTTTATGTTCTAATTTGGCAGACTTGATTCCCCTCCTTAAAGCAGTCCTGGCTCTACTGTAAGCGATCCTGTCCCCAGATCTAAATGCTGCATCCCTAGCCTTGATTAATTTTTGTACCTTATGTGTAATCCATGGCTTTTGATTTGGAAACACACGTATTTTCTTCCAGGTTGTGACACTATCTACACAAAAATTAATGTAGTCCATAACTGAGGCAGTGTATTCATCCAGAGACTCCCGTGTTGGTGTCCCCCTCCCTCTGAATACCTGCCAATTTGTGGAGTGAAAACAGTCCTGGAGCTGAGGGATAGCCGCCTCAGGCCACATTCTTACCGTCCTGACCACAGGTGCAGCATTTTAAATTTTTGGTGTATACTGTGGGTGTAACAAGAGTGAAAGATGGTCTGACAGGCCCAGGTGTGGGTAAACCTGGGCTTTGTATGCATCCGCTACATTAGTATAAACCTGTTCCAGCGTCTTGTCCCCTCTGGTTGCACACTTCACATTACGATGGAGTTTGTAAAAAGACAGTCTTTAAATCTGCATGATTAAAGTCTCCCGCCACAATCAAAACACCATCTGGATGAGCAACAAGGCTGTGGTTAATGCTGTCGTAGAGCTGTGCTATCGCTAGCTTAGCATTAGCGTCTGGTGGAACGTAAACAGCACAGATATGGACAACAGTAAACTCCCTCGGGAGGTAAAACGGTCTACATTTCAGCGACATGAGTTCTACATCAGGGTTACAAAGTCTGTCGACTACAGTTATGTTGTTACACCAAGAATTGTTGATGTAAATGCATAGACCCCCTCCGGTTTTCTTACCCGAGTCTGCAGTCCTGTCAGCTCGATAGGCAGTACGTCCTGCTAGCTCAATGGCCTCATCCGGAATGGTACTATCCAACCATGTTTCGGTGAAAATCATGCTGCAGCAGTTGTATAAAGTCCTCTGTGTTGCCAGCTGTAGTTGTATTTCATTCATCTTATTGCGAATCGACCTGACATTAGAGAGGAAGATGGTGGGAAGCGGTGGTCTGGTCAAGTTTGCCTTTAACCTGGCCCATATACCCGCTCGCTTTCCTCTCTTCTGTCTCCGCTCACAGCGTCTCCTCCTCTGACTCACTTCCGCGAGAATCTCCGGTGATGATCTGACGAGCTCCGGAGGAATAAATGTCTCCGCTGGCAAATGGTGTATACCAGAATTAAGTTCTAAAAGTTTATCACGGCTATACTGAAGTGTCTCTCCATAATGACTGTGCAAAATAATGCACAATACCACCAATAATGTGCAAAAACTATACCAATTGTAGGAACTCAAAGCCGCTGCGTCTATGCGCGCCGCCATCTTGATCTGTCATCATCATCTGTGTGTGAATGAATTCAATCAGCCTTTGCAATCAGTGAGCCTTTGCAATCAGTGGAGCTTAAGTTCCTGTCAATGAAGACAGCGCTCCTGGTTGCACTGGCCTCTGTCAAGAGGGTAGGGGACCTGCAAGCATTCTCCTTTGACAAAGCGTGCCTGGAATTCGGGCCGGCTTACTCTCATGTGATCCTGAGACCCCTGCCTGGATATGTGCCAAGGTTCCCACCACTCCCTTCCGGGACCAGGTGGTGAACCTGCAAGCGCTGCCCCTGGAGGAGGCAGACCCAGCCTTGGCACTGCTCTGTCCAGTACGCGCTCTTCGCGCCTATGTAGACAGAATGCAGTGTTTCAGGACCTCAGACCAGCTCTTTGTCTGTTATGGTGGGAAGCTGAAGGGAAAGGCTCTCTCCAAGCAGAGGTTTTCCCACTGGATAGTGGACACCATTGCTTTGTCATACCAGCAGCAAGGTCGACCGTGCCCCCTTGGTGTGACTGCCCACTCCACCCGGAGTATGGCATCCTCTTGGGCTCTAGCGCATGGCGCCTTGCTAACAGACATCTGCAGAGCTGCAGGCTGGGCGACACCTAACACATTTGCCAGATTCTATAATCTCCGAGTGGAGCCAGTGTCCTCTCATGTACTCGCTTAAACCAGCTAGTATTGGACCCGCTCAGGTGTCTTCGCTTGCTCGCCATTCCACTCCACGGACTGGATACCTGCGATATTTTCTCAGGTGAGCTTCTCCGCAGGCCCTGAGTTCCTCCAGCACTCCTGACGCTGGCGCCAGTGTCTATTGCCTGTGCATCGGCTAGGTGCCTCCCGTGTGCATGGTCCCTCTCCGGAGCTACCCCCACATGTGTATTTCCACTGTAAGCCTCTCTGAGCATGTGTCTTTCCCTTGGCAAGCCACCTTGCCGCCCCTGGGGTTGAAATATTCCACCTATGGCTGGACACCCCAGTGTTCTCCATATGCATCCTTCGGGTCATGTGTGTATTTCTAAATGCCCCCCTCCCCCTCTGGGTTGGTGTTAATTGCATATTTCCTCTAAACTATGGGATATGCTTCCCAGTGTACCTCAGTATTCCTGTGTTAAATAGGAGTCCTTTATCCGTGCTAGTCTCACGACAGGGATCTCAGATTTACACAGGGCACTGGAAGACAGCTGTGAAGGTGGCGTGATTAGACTGGTAACCCCATTCGTCGTCATCCGACGTAACTCTGAGTGACTACGAAAGGGAACGTCTCGGTTACGTATGTAACTCCCATTCCCTGAGTAGGGAACGGAGACGTTACGTCTTCCTGCCACTTCCGCTGTACCGCGGGGATCGCCTGAGCTCAGTCTTGGCTCCTCAGCGAAGAAACATAACTGCATGTTGCCGGCGTCCTCCTTTTATACCCACGAGGTGGGGCGGAGTTACGTCATGCAAATTCCGCAGACCCATGGCATTTCTTTGCCATTGGCTCGTTTTTGTATACTCGAAGTCGATAGGTGTTCTAAGCGAAACCCCATTCGTCGTCATCCGACGTAACGTCTCCGTTCCCTACTCAGGGAACGAGGGTTACATACGTAACCGAGACGTTTCAGCTACATAAAGTATTTAGGTGGAATTATATTTTAATATTATGTGGACTCAAACGGAGTACTTCACAGTACTTATAAATATTAGTTTTTAAACTTAAATGGTTTAAGGCAATCAGTTTCTTCAAATGGTTTGAGTTAAGGCAAGCTCACACTACAGAACTATGAGACTACATGAGTCGCCATGGTGCTCACACTATACAAGTTTTCTTGTCGTCTGTCATCGTCTTGTCTTAACAGCATTCATACTACACAACACAATGGTGATAAGGTGTACAAATAAGATCTTTGGCCAAGAGGCAGCCCTAGACCAACATTGAAAAAAAAATTCTCACATGAATTCACGCAAGGCTTTACAGAGCCGCTCATACTTGCTGCCGACGTAATATGTGGATAAAAAAGCAGAAATACACACGGGCTCCATATCTGTTCAGCAAAAATGGATGGTAAATAAAATGTAATATAATGTTAAATATAGATCAAAGATAAAAATATATTTCTTGTTAGTTATTAGTTGATCAAATTGTCACCTTGCATTCTTGTACATTAAGGTACACGAGCAGCTTACCATGTCGTTTCATCGCTCTCACTACAAGATCACGTGGCGATAATATCAAACAGGTTTGAAAATATCGCAGCATCTTTGACTGCTCGAGACAGGCTCAGATCACGTCGCTGTCCTGCTCATATTCGATGAGCATCAGCGACCCCAACAAGCACTGATTTGGCCATGATCCGGGGGTTTTGTCGCAGATCTTAGAAAAATCCAGCCAAAAATCATGTAGTGTGAGCCTCCCTTTAGCCTGCCTTAACTTGTTGGGTTTCACAGTGTACAGGTTGTTAAAGATATGTGAATTCTACTTATTTATTAATTTAGTCCTTTAATTGTTATTGCATACCGTTTCTAGCTAAAACAACCCTAAACAACCTATATCACCTCCTTGGACAAACTCTACATCTTTCTGTTTGGTTTCTCTTTAATATTCCAGATCTTAGTTATGCTTCCTCCCCAACTCACTCTGTCCTTTCTCCCTCCACTCTCCTCTCCCTCTCTCTCTCTCTCTCTCTCTCTCTCTCTCTCTCTCTCTCTCTCTCTCTCTCTCTCTCTCTCTCTCTCTCTCTCTCTCTCTCTCTCTCTCTCTACCCCCCCCCCCCCCCCCCCCCCCCCCCCCCTCTGTGAATGGAATGATGGCTGTAATAGTGGGATGTAGGTCATCAGGGCAGCTTGGCTGGCTCGTGTCTAGACTCAGTCTTCAGGGCATGAAGTCACAGAATTGTGCACATTGACCAGCACAGTCAAAACTCTGCTGCTAACTGCTCACACGCGCACTAGCACGCAAAAGAGTTAAATATCTGACAAGCCTTCATGCAAACTAGGAAGTGTCTGATTTGCCAAAATGTCATTAAAATGCCATGTGATATTTACATGCGGTATCCTGCAGTCTTAATCATTAACAGCTTAGAAAACAGCCATTGTATTTTGCTATGCTGGCAAATATGCATGCCAAATTTGATGATTTGTTTTCGGTGCAGTTTTGAACACACGCTAACATTGACAGCACAGCTGAAACGTACGCAAACTTCTCATCTGTATTTGATTTTAATTGTGGTCAAAAGAGGTGAAATATGAGCAGGGAAAACAAAACATCTAAGTATAACAGAGCTGCCATGAATGAGGTAAATGAGGTGGGTAAGCCCATTCTCAATAAGAATTAATAACTAACTGACTGTTTTGTTTAAATACATCAGCTTAGAAAGCTCCATCCATTATTGTCATCATGCTCTGTCCGTCAATGCTTGTCACACCTAATATCAGTCTGTAAACTCAGTCAGTGCAGTTAGCGCATGCAACATGTATTCTCTTCACCCACAAAATAATCTGCGGACAGCGAGTGTACAATAGCGCTCATATTCACAGCTAATATTCAGTGAGTGTAGGTGAAATCTGGTGGCCCAATCTGCCTAGCAACGCAGGCTAGTATCTAACTGTAACACTAAAGTATTAATTTATGCAAAGGATAAAACCATACATCACTTAAAGTCTGTCTGTGGGGTCAGGTTTTGCATCCGTTATGGGGACCAAATGTTCTCACAAGGATAGTAAAACCTGAAATCCTCTCAAATGTTGGGATCAGCCAAAAGTTTCCACAAGAAAACCAGCTTCATAATCATTCCAAATAATCAAATGATCCCGAATCACAAATGTTCCTTATTGTGGAAAATATGTGATGAGTAGAAAATGTGATTGAAGGACTTCAAAAGTTGATTTTCATGTGTTATCCACCATTTCTATCTTCCTCCCAACTCTCGCTTTCTCACTTGCTCTCTCACTCTTTCTTGTCTCTCATGGGTTGAGATGGTAAAAGCTACAGTCTGGCATACTTTACGATATTTTATTCATGGCTATCAGACACTGTTTTTTACACTAATGGAAAAACCCTAAGTGACCTTTCACCCTCTTACTGCAGCATAACCAAGAAGTGACAAGGTCCAAAATGTCCACATCAATTTACATCTATGTGTGTATAAAATATAAAATATCACCTACTAATGTCTCATGATTCCATGCCTTTTGTAACCTGGTGTTGACCACATTGTTAAAGGAGCGTCTGACTTGGCACAGTGCCGAAACCATGACTCAAATGCAAATGTTATAGAGAAACAGCTGAAGGGAAAAAAGCCCTCCATGACCTGTCAAAGCACATTAGCACACGAGGACTGCATGCTGCATCTTTCTTTGAGACAATATTCTCCTGTGATTTTCTGTCTGTATGTTGATTGTTTAATATTTCCATTCCATCTGAGTGCACACATGAGTGATGATAATGAAGTAATTTCACACATAACTTTTTCACATGACTTTGTGCAAAATGCTTTGTTTTGTTTTGTATTCCATATGCTGTCTGTGATCAACTTAAAATTCCTTATACACTCACATTCTTTAAAAGGAAGTCTGGCTGCTTGTCTCAAACTCCCTGCCCTTCCCTGCTGCCACCTTCTTAGGCTCCACCTTCTCGGGGGAACCCCCGGGCGGTGCTGTCAGGTCCCATCATGCAACTCCTAACGCAGTAACGCAGTTGCCGGGTAGCTAGCCGTTAGCGGATCCGTGTGTAGGTTTAGAGCTTAGCTGTTAGCGCCAGGTTTAATTATAGATTACAATGAGCTACGAGCATCCACTCTCTTTTGCAGCAGGCATGCTTGGTCATGCATGCAAAGCCTAGAGCAAAAATGACACTGTTGTAAAATTCGTAAGGAGGAGGAAGTATAAAAACTTGAACCTTATATGCCCAGTCTGATTAATACCCACATAAATGACTATATCATTTGATCTTAATATAGCACTAATCAGTGCTGGGTAGATCACTTATAAATTGTAGTCGGTTACTTATTCCAAATTACATGACAACAATTTTAGTTAGTAACGTTATCCATTACGTTACACATTTAAGGTAATATAATCTGACTACTGATTACTTTTAGATTACTCGTTTATCACATTGATTTAAATAGGATAATCTTGATATAAAAATACAAAGAGAACGTCTCGGTTACGTATGTAACCCTCGTTCCCTGAGTAGGGAACGGAGACGTTACGTCGGATGACGACGAATGGGGTTTCGCTTAGAAAGCCTATCAGCTTCGAGTATTACAAAACGAGCCAATGGCAAAGAAATGCCATGGGTCTGCGGAATTTGCATGACGTAACTCCGCCCCACCTCGTGGGTATAAAAGGAGGACGCCGGCAACATGCAGTTATGTTTTCTCGCTGAGGAGCCAAGACTGAACTCGGGCGATCCCCGCGAAACAGCGGAAGTGGCAGGAAGACGTAACGTCTCCGTTCCCTACTCAGGGAACGAGGGTTACATACGTAACCGAGACGTTCCCTTTCGTTGTCACTCCGAGTTACGTCGGATGACGACGAATGGGGTTACCAGTCAAATCACGCCACCTTCACAGCTGTCTTCCAGCGCCCTGCGAAAAATCTGAGCCCTCGAGATATTAGGACGAAGGACTCCTATTTAACACAGGAATACCAAGGTACACTGGGAAGCATATCCCAAGCTTTTAAGGGGAAATATGCAATTATCACCAACCCAGTGGGGGGGGCATTTGAAAATACACATATGACCTGATAGTAACATATGGGGAAACTCTGAGGTGTCCAGCCGCAGGTGGAATATTTCAACCTCAGGGGTGGCAAGGTGGCTTGCCGAGGGAAAGACACATGCTCAAAGAGGCTTACAGTGGAAATACACGTGTGGGGGTAGCTCATGGGAGGGACCATGCACACGGAGGCACCTAGCCGACGCCCAGGCAATAGACACTGGCGCTAGCATCAGGGGTGCTGGAGGAACTCAGGGCTTTCGGAGAAGCTCACCTGAGCAGAATATCGCACGTATCCAGTCCGCGGAGTGGAATGGCGAGCAAGCGAAGACACCTGAGCGGGTCCGGAACTAGCTGTTTGAAGCGAGAACACGAGAGGACACTGGCTCCACTCGGAGATTATAGAATCTGGCGAATGTGTTAGGTGTCGCCCAGCCTGCAGCTCTGCAGATGTCTGCTAGCGAGGCGCCACGCGCCAGCGCCCAGGATGATGCCACACTCCGGGTGGAGTGGGCGGTCACACCAAGGGGGCACGGTCGGCCTTGCTGCTGGTAAACCAAAGCAATGGTGTCCACAATCCAGTGAGACAACCTCTGCTTTGAGAGAGCCTTTCCCTTCAGCTTCCCACCATAACAGACAAAGAGCTGGTCTGAGGTCCTGAAACACTGCGTCCTGTCTACATAAGCGCGGAGAGCGCGTACTGGACAGAGCAGTGCCAAGGCTGGGTCTGCCTCCTCCGAGGGCAGCGCTTGCAGGTTCACCACCTGGTCCCGGAAGGGAGTGGTAGGAACCTTGGGCACATATCCAGGCCGGGGTCTCAGGATCACGTGAGAACCGGCCGGCCCGAACTCTAGGCACGCTTCGTCAACGGAGAATGCGTGCAGGTCCCCGACCCTCTTGAGAGAGGCCAATGCAATCAGGAGCGCTGTCTTCATTGACAGGAACTTAAGCTCCACTGATTGCAAAGGCTCAAAGGGAGCACTCTGCAGGGCACTTAAGACCACTGAGAGGTCCCAAGAGGGAACGAGAGGAGAGCGAGGAGGATTCAGTCTCCTCGCCCCCCTCAGGAACCTGACGATCAGGTCGTGCTTCCCTATGGACTTACCTTCCACTAAGTCGTGGTGAGCGGCAATCGCGGCAACATAAACTTTGAGGGTGGAGGGAGACAGCCTTCGCTCCAACCCATCTTGAAGGAAGGAAAGCACGAAACTGATCGAACAACTCCGGGGATCTTCTCGGCGAGAAGAGCACCAATTGACGAATAGGTTCCACTTCAACGCGTAGGCATGTCTCGTGGACGACGCTCTAGCGGAAATGATGGTAGCCACCACTGCAGGTGGTAGGGTACTCAAACCTGTCTCGTCCCGTCGAGGAGCCACACGTGGAGGTTCCAGAGATCGGGACGAGGGTGCCATAGAGTGCCCCGTCCCTGAGAAAGGAGGTCCTTCCTCAGAGGAATTGGCCAAGGAGGTGCTGTCGCGAGGAGCACTAGTTCGGAGAACCAAGAACCAGTACGGCGCAACCAGAAGGACTTGCTCCTCGTCCTCCCTGACCTTGCGCAGGAGCTGCGCAAGAAGGCTCGATGGGGGAAACGCATACTTGCGGCCCCGCGGCCAGCTGTGCGCCAGTGCATCCATGCCGAGCGTGCCCTCGGTCAGAGAATAAAACTGGGCGCAATGGGATGAGTCGCGGGAGGCAAACAGATCTATCTGTGCGTCGCCAAACTGGTCCCAAATCAGCTGGACCGACTGGGGATGGAGTCGCCATTCTCCAGGGAGGGGCTGAAGCCGTGACAGCTCGTCGGCAGCACGGTTCAGGGCTCCGGGAATGTAAATAGCATGAAGGGACCTCAGATGCTTCTGACTCCATAGGAGGAGGTGGCGAGCGAGTTGCGACATACGGCGGGAGCGTAGACCACCTTGATGGTTGATGTACGCTACTGTGGCGGTATTGTCTGATCGGACTAGTACGTGTTGACCCATGAGCAGCGCTCGGAAGCGGTGCAGAGCAAGGCGTACTGCCAGCAACTCGAGGCAATTCACATGCCATAGGCGCTGGGGTCCTGTCCAGGAGCCCGCGGCAGCATGACCATTGCACATGGCGCCCCAGCCCGTGGTGGAGGCATCTGTTGAGACAACAACATGCCTCGACGCTCGTTCCAGGGGGACACCAGCCCTGAGAAAACTGAGGTTCAACCACGGGGTGAAGGTCTGACGGCAGCTCGAAGTCACTGGAACTCGGAGCTTGCCTTGTTGCCATGCCCACCTCGGGACTCGGTCGCGAAGCCAAAGCTGAAGCGGTCTCATATGAAGCAATCCGAGCGGCGTGACCGCGGCTGCAGATGCCATATGCCCCAGGAGCCTCTGAAAATGTTTCAGTGGAACCGCTTTCTTGCCCTGTATTTGTCTCAGACAAGTCAGCAGTGACTGCGCGCGCTCGCTCGTAAGCTGCGCGGACATGGCGACCGAGTCGATGTCCATACCGAGAAAAGAGATCCTCTGCACGGGGCAAAGTTTGCTCTTCTCCCAGTTGACCCGAAGGCCCAGACGGGCTAAGTGCCGGAGCACAAGGTCCCTGTGTTCGCAAACCTGGTCTCGAGAGTGAGCTATAATCAGCCAGTCGTCGAGATAGTTCAGGATGCGAACCCCGTGAACCCGAAGGGGAACAAGGGCTGCCTCGACGACCTTCGTGAAGACGCAAGGGGACAGGGCTAGCCCGAACGGGAGAACCGCGTACTGATATGCCTGTCCCTCGAAAGCAAACCGGAGGAACGGTCTGTGACGAGGGAAAATGGAGACATGAAAGTAGGCGTCCTTCAGGTCGATCGCTGCAAACCAATCCTGGGGCCGCACACACTCGAAAATGCGTTTGGCGGTGAGCATTTTGAACGGCATCCTGTAAAGGGAGCGATTCAATACTCGCAGGTCCAGGATTGGTCGTAACCCACCGGTTTTCTTGGGGACAATGAAGTAAGGGCTGTAGAAGCCGGACCTCATCTCGGCTGGAGGGACAGTCTCGATTGCACCCTTCGCCAGCAGAGTGGCAATCTCTGCTCGCATGATCGGGGCGTTGCCACCGACCAAAGTGGAGCGGACTCCCCTGTATCGGGGAGGAGACCGTGCGAACTGAATCGCATAGCCGAACCGGACGGTGCGGGCGACCCAGCGGGACAGTTGGGGAAGCTCTAGCCAGGCTTCTAGGAACTGTACCAGCGGGGTCATGCGGACCACCGGCGTCCCCCCGGAGGGGCAGCGAAGCGGAGTAACTGGCCCGGACGTGGACGGCATAGCGATCCGGTGTGGGGGCGCAGTTAAGCTCCGCGCCCTGACAGAGGAGGCCAGGGAAGGACCAGCGTTCCACGGGGACCTGCTCTGCCAGGGGTCTGGCGACAGAGTGGGACAGGGACGAAACGGCCGTGGGCGGCACGCCGTGTCAACCGACTCTGGGACAGAGGGGGACGAGGAGAGCACGGCTGGTGGGCGGCGCTCTGGGTCGTCCGAGAACTCTGTGTGCTCAGGGGTGAGAGGTTTGTTTCTTTCTTTAACCACATTAGGGTGCTGCCCACCCGTGGGTGAGCAGCGGGGAGTGGAGAACAAAAGATTCTCCCCCGGCCCTCCACCGGGGGAAGGAGTGGCCCTGCTACCATCTCCTGCGAAACAAACGTCATCCCTGAGCAGCCCGTCTCAGGAGCGCCGCTGGGGCGCCTTCCTGTGGCTTCCTCCGCGCGTCGGCCTGGGTGAAGGCTGCTGCTTTGGCCTAGCGGGAGGGGCGGGAGCTTTAGGAGGGCGCCCTCGGCGGGAAACAGGCTGAGGCGTCTGCCCGACCGACGACGAGGCAGCAGCGGGTCGGCGGGGCAGAATATGTTTGATGGCCTCAGTCTGTTTCTGTGCAGTTGAGAACTGTTGGGCAAAGTCCTCAACTGCGCCGCCGAAGAGGCCGGCCTGGGACAGGGGCGCATCGAGCAGACGAGTCCGCTCGGAATCCCGCATGTCAGCCAGGTTCAGCCACAGGTGTCTCTCCTGGACCACCGCGGTGGACATCACCAAACCCAGGGAGCGCGCGGCTACCTTCGTCGCCCGGAGAGCGAGGTCGGTTGCGGCACGCAGCTCATTGAAGAGCCCTGGGTCTGTCCTGCCCTCGTGCATGTTTCTGAGCATCTGGGCCTGGTAGACCTGCAGAGTGGCCATAGCATGCAGAGAGGTAGCCGCCTGTCCCGCCGCTCTGTAAGACTTCGCCGCCATAGACGACGAAAATCTACAGGCCTTGGATGGATGCTTAGGCTCGCCCCGAGAAGAAGCACTCTGAGGACACAGTTGCCTCGCAACAGAGCGTTCAACCGGGGGAAGCCCAGTGTACCCACGGGCGGCCGCCTCATCGAGGGGAGGAAAGGCGGATGGGATCAGCGAGCGGTCCCGGGAAGACAGGGGGGTCTTCCAGGACTTCGAGATCTCATCATGCACATCCGGGAAGAATGGTATTGGGGTTTGCCGTGGACCACGGGGGTCGGCAGCCTTACCCAAAAACCAATCGTCCAGCCGCGAGCGCTCGGGACAGGGTGGAGGCCTCCACTCTAAACCAATGCTCGCGGCTGCCCGGGAAAGCATGGCCGTCATTTCCGGATCTGATTCAGGCACAGCCGTATGCACACCGGAAGGTGGCAGCTGCGCTGAATCTTCACTTCCGGAAGAATCAAGCCCACCTTGTGATGCTGCTACAGACATGGCATCTTCCTCTGTAGCTTCAACCGTAACCCGCGGGGCACCCGAAGGTAGACCCGCGGGAATCGGAGGCTCACTAGCGGGCACCGTCACTGAAGAGGGGGGCTGGGGTCGCGGACACATAGTCGGCGCCTGGTTCCAGACCGTTACCCTCAGGTCACCCTGGCCACCAGCCGAAGTAGCACTCCTCGGGGGAACAAGATCGGGGTGTGGATGAGGGGACTCTCACTCTTGCGAGTTCACTGAGTCTCGACCTTAGTGACGCGATGGTCATGTTCCCACAGAGAGAACATGACTCATCCACGAGCGCTGCTCTAGCGTGATCCATGCCCAAACACACTAGGCAGCGCTCGTGCCCATCAGAGTCAGACACATATCTGCCGCAACCAGAAGTGCACGGGCGAGGCATCTTTAAAAAGACGTGCCGCGTGCAAGCTCTTTTTGTGAGAGAGAAACACTCTGATGTCGAGGCGGCCGGGGAGACACGCACTCTCTGGCAAAATCACTGCACAGATCAGCAGGAAGCGCGTGCTCGCTGGAATCGCCCACAAACACCAACACCAGAGGAACTCGTTTGTAAAAGCTGACAATTCTCAGAGATGGCTTGTGGAGTGAAGAGATGCTCTTGGCTCCGAAGCGAAAACATAACTGCATGTTGCCAGCGTCCTCCTTTTATACCCACGAGGTGGGGCGGAGTTACGTCATGCAAATTCCGCAGACCCATGGCATTTCTTTGCCATTGGCTCGTTTTGTAATACTCGAAGCTGATAGGCTTTCTAAGCGAAACCCCATTCGTCGTCATCCGACGTAACTCGGAGTGACAACGAAAGGGAAAGAAAGTATTATCCACAACATGAAGTGCATTAAATATTACATTAGATTGGGGTTCGTGAGTTTAATGAAAAGCTAATAAATAATTAAATCATATATTTTTTTAATTAAAATAAATTATTTTAAAATAAAAACAAAGATGAAATATGTTATCTGACCATGTCATGTGACCATTAACTGACATCAGAGAACTATGAACTTAATTTTATTATTTATTGTCATTATTATTGACTTAATTTTATTGTTGAAAGTAGTTATTGTTTAAAGCAGTTATTGTTGAAAGTAGTACAAAAAATAAAGAAAATTTAAAAGATAAAAAAAGTAGGGAGAATCAATTAATTATTATTATTAATTATAATTGACTGCCATTGTGAAAATAACATCATGTAATCAATAAAAAAGTAACTGTCTGATTAAAAGTACTTCATATTTCGAAATCTGATTACATAATCCAGATTGCATGTAATGATGTTACCCATCATTGACTATAATTATATAACAGGTTGCATTAAAGCCTTCACATTATCACCAGGTATCATTAGTATGACCAAATCCAGGACTAAGCATGATGATTTCTCCATAAATCACCTTTTATAAGCCATTAATGGGAAAGTTCACCCAAAAATGAATCTTCTGTCAATCTTTACCCACCCTCACATCGATCCAAACCTGTATGACTGTAAAATCTTCTGTGGAACATTGAAATGCTCCCTCACGACGAGCCGCTGAGCCACACTCACGGCTATTACATTTGTGATTTTTTTTTTCAGTGAAAATTTTTAACCCCAATAACTTTCATTGTATGAACACAAACTGTTTTTCAAAATCATTTTTTCATCTTATTTTGTGTTCCACGGAAGAATAAAAGCAATACAGGTTTGGAAAGACATGAGGGTGAATAATGATGACAGAATTATCCTTTTTAAATGAACCATTCCTTTAACTAGCACTCTCTCACAATTCATTAGGCTACAGGATATTCATCCATCCATATCCTGCCCCTCTCATTTAGTCTTCCTGTATTCATAAAATCTAAGTCTGTCCCTCTCATTTTTGCCCTTTTGATTTACCCTCTTACACTCCTGCTTGAAGCCCCCACCCCCAAGTCCTCCATTAAACTTTAAGATCTCAAGCAGACTATGCATATTTCATTTGGCATTTTACAAACAAAGGCTAAATAAAATATAGATAAAAACAAAGGTCTGAACGCTGCGTGTGTAAGCGCATCCCTCGTCCCCTTCCTATCTTGTGTCTATCCCCCTATCTTTTTCAGCAGATGAGTAATGTGGGTTCAGAGGTAGTCGTCTGGCCCTGTTTGAGCTGGGGAACATTGAATTGCTCCCTCACGACGGGCCGCTGGGCTGCCACACTGACGGCTATTACATGCATCAGCCATTGTACACCATTATTTCTGAGATGCATTTATATAATTTGTCTGTCCATTAATAGACAATAACACACAGGCCTTAGCAGAGCAAATCATATAATCACTGTGTAGAAAAGAGTTTCCATTATGTTTCAGAGAGATGAAAAACAGAAAAAGAAAGACAGGCGGGGAAAAAGACCTTGGGAGGGTGTCATATTGCTCTCATACATCGAGTATAAAACAGCTACTGTATTTACAAAACTAACAGTTAATAATTCAGGTCATGATGCTTGATTTAAAATTTTCATGCATTTAGGTATCTACAGCATATAAAACACCAGCTGTGAAAAGCATGCTATAGATTTTATTCTCAAATTTAACAGTTAAAAACAGATGAGATGGGTAATACAACTTCAATTATTTTCGGTCTGATTCCACTATCACTGATATTTACACTGATACCTCTTTTTTTTAATTGATTTATTTTAATTTAATTTTCAGAATTTAATTATGGCCTCTAAACATTAAAAATACTTTATTGACAAATAGGCCTAAGCCGCAAATTATCTAGAGTCTATATATGTTTTCCATTATCATGATAACATGATAATGTTATTTAACATGAAATGTTTTACATAACATGATCAGTAATTTTTCAGCTTACACTACAAAAACCTACTGCATGCTTAGTGCACTTCTGCTCATATTCAGAACAGTAGAAGAATAGTTAGAGAAGATGCATCAAGAGCATAGAGAATTATTATAATTAATTATGAAACAGGATGTAACAAATTAAACAAAGAAAACATTAAAACATTGTGGATAAAAATATGATAAACAATGCACTAACATTTTAGAAAAAGAAAGATAAGAAAGAATTGATTCAGATAATCTGCTGAGAACTGACCCACTTGATCTGAAAAAAGGCTGATCATCTGTAAAATGATCTGCTTAGCTACAATTTTAAAAGTTAATGCTGAATAAAACACGTGACATTGAAAATTATATGAATATAAGATGGACGGACGGACAGATATATGCAAAGGCAGGACAAAAACATGCCCATTCTAAAAAAACTCATAGCCCGCAGTGATGCTAAAACTACAGTCTACGTGTGACTCAGACACCAAACTGATCAGACTCTGTCAGAATCATAAATGACCTTCAGTCCCTCTGTCTGATGGACAAGACTGAACATGTCAAAGAGGCCCACAGCAAAGACACACGGACAGCAAACAACACCTATTCAGCCATGTTTCTCCAAGGCAGCGTGTGCTCACGTGATCGTAGATACTGTAACAATAGTGCATATAATTGTCGGTCAATAATTAATGGCTGATGTCAAATGTTAAAGACCAAGCATTTAATTTGTTTTGCAGACTGATGCTCTCCTTGCTGAACCCACAGGGGACCTTCCAGCTGTAAACTACTCTCTGCAATTTATAGCTCTCAAGATGTCCTTAGAAATGATGAAAGCCAAATCTCTGACATAGTGGTTGACAATACTGCTTCCTTCTGATTGTGACTAGAGAAAAACTTTGGTTGAAACCATTAAATCCAATCATACATTTTAGCAGTCGTTTGAAGCACTCAACCAGACAACCTCTTCAATCAGGAGGGAATATATTGTGAGTAAAAGCATTAATGCCATTGAAGTCTATTGTTTTTCTCTAACAAAAAATCGATTTCTCTCATTCTCCTTATTGACAAAAATATTTTTACACCCCCAAAGGAAGGTCACTCTCTCATAGCTTCGCCATTTTTTCGTTTAGGTACTGCATCAACTATATTTTTAGATGTTTATCCTAAAATAAAATGAAAGTGTGTGTAATTTTCTGAAAAAAAATAGCTCATACTGTAATCACACACTTTATTCAGATGCCTTCTGAAACTACAACTGGTCTTTTTCTCAGTAAAAAGCAAGAAAATTAAGCTAAATCTGACGACTCATTTGTGTTTTTCTTTCCTATGGGCAGTCATGATACATACACTGAACACTGAACAAAATTATAAACGCAACACTTTTGTTTTTGCTCAAACTCAAAGATCTAAGACTTTTTCTATGTACACAAAAGGCCAATTTCTCTCAAATATTGATCACAATCTGTGTTAGTGAGCACTTCTCCTTTGCCGAGATAATCCATCCACCTCACAGGTGTGGCATATCAAGATGCTGCACAGGTGTGTTTTAGGCTGGCCACAATAAAAGGCCACTCTAAAATGTGAAGCTTTATCACACAGCACAATGCCACAGATGTTGCATGTTTTAAGGGAGCGTGCAATTGGCATTCTGACTGCAGGAATGTCCACCAGAGCTGTTGCCCGTGAATTGAATGTTCATTTCTCTACCATAAGCCGTCTCCAAAGGTGTTTCAGAGAATTTGGCAGTAAATCTAACCGGCCTCACAACCGCAGACCACATAACCACACCAGCCCAGGACCTCCACATCCAGCATCTTCACCTCCAAGATCATCTGAGACCAGCCACCCGGACAGCTACTGCAACAATCGGTTTACATAACCAAAGAATTTCTGCACAAACTGTCAGAAAACGTCTCGGGGAAGCTCATCTGCATGCTCGTCGTCCTCATCGGGGTCTCGACCATAACCAACGACGAACGACAGCGAATGTGGGCAAATGCTCACATTCGATGGCGTCTGGCACTTAGGAGAGGTGTTCTCTTCACAGATGAATCCCGGTTTTCACTGTACAGGGCAGATGACAGACAGCGTGTATGGCATCGTGTGGGTGAGTGGTTTGCTGATGTCAACGTTGGGGATCGAGCGGCCCATGGTGGCGGTGGGGTTTGGACAGGCGTATGTTATGGACAATGAACACAGGTGCATTTTATTGATTGCATTTTGAATGCACAGAGATACAGTGACGAGATTCTGAGGCCCATTGTTGTGCCATTCATCCACGACCATCACCTCATCACCTCATGCAGCATGATAATCCACAGCCCCATGTTGCAAGGATCTGTACACAATTCATGGAAACTGAAAATATTCCAGTTCTTGCATGGCCAGCATACTCACCGGACATGTCACCCATTGAGCATGTTTGGGATGCTCTGGATCGGCGTATACGACAGAGTGTTCCAGGTACTGCCAATATCCAGCAACTTCGCTCAGCCATTGAAGAGGAGTGGACCAACATTTCACAGGCCACAATCAACAACCTGATCAACTCTATGCGAAGGAGATGTGTTGCACTGCATGAGACAAATGGTGGTCACACCAGATACTGACTGGTTTTCGGACCCCACCGGACCCCCCAGTAAAACTGTACATTTTAGAGTGGCCTTTTATTGTGGCCAGCCTAAGACACACCTGTGCAATAATAATCCTGTCTAATCAGCATCTTGATATGCCACACCTGAAAGGTGGATGGATTACCTCGGCAAAGGAGAAGTGCTCACTAACACAGATTTAGACAGATTTGTGAACAATATTTGAGAGAAATAGGCCTTTTGTGTAAATAGAAAAAGTCTTAGATCTTTGAGTTCAGCTCGTGAAAAATGGGGGCAAAAACAAAAGTGTTGCGTTTATAATTTTGTTCAGTATACTTTGGCTGAGTTAACTTTATTTAAAAGTCATTGTATAAATGTAGGAGTAACTCATTAGAGCGCGCCTCAAACTCCAATGCGAGACGATTTAGTTTTAACGAATAAACACTGCAAATGGTTAATGCCACAGGACATTTGTGCAACTAAAGTGGAGTGGAGTGTTTATTGATTTTACTAGAAATGTGTAGTGTTTGCAAAGCTTGGCTTTTAACAGCAAAGCTTGTGTTTTAACAGAGAGTCAGAGGCACAACAGCATTGATGGAGGAGCGTGTGTGCGTGTGCGTGTGTGTTTGTGTGTGTTTGTTGTGGGGGTGAGGGGAGGAAGTGGGGGTGGCTCTGCCTCTCACTGTCATCCAGATCATGATTATTATGTTGGCAGGATCTAAAAGATTAGACACATCAATAGTTTATGACTCTGTAGAGAATCTCACTCAATTCCCACATCTATAAATTACTAAACAGGGGCATTTACATCTCTGTTTCTCAACTTCTATATCTCTGTTCTTTTTCTCTCTTTTCTTCTCTGTTCTTTGCTTTTGTGCCTTTATTTTTTCAAAAACGAATGTTCCAATGAACCATTGAAACTTTTAAAGTGATATTTAACCTTTCTGTAGGGCCACCCCGTTACTTCCGAAGTAGTTATCGGTCCTCTTTTAGGCAGGAAAAAAACATATCATTGTAAAAATGTAAGCACCTAAAAAGAAAGACATAATTAAAAGATGTGGTCTGCCGATACACATGAATAATGCAGCTTTTATTTTCAAGAAAATTACAAACTATACCCATCGGGAGAGAATGGAGGGGAATCATTAACTGCAAACTAGAACCTTTGCAAAAAATATAGCAAATTTTAAATAATTTATCCACATAAACAAATAACACATGAATAAAGAACATTTTTAAAAGAAAACTATTCTGCCATCGAAGCCACAGAAGCTGTGCTCACTTCACTTTCTGTGTTACTTTTTGCATCTGGGAGAAAAAAAAGGTGGAAATAAATAAATATATATAAAAACAAAATTTAGATGGAGAATTATTCAAATGAAAATAGTTAACTTTGACATTCTAAGTTTGCTAGAGTCCCCCCCCCCATCTATACATCTATACATCTATACATCTATTGTATAGGCCTGCCTTGTAAGCCTCATTGTAAACTTTAGTATGCTGTGGGAAAGTTTCATTCAACTCATATCTGTTTAGAAGAGATTTTAGCTTCAGCATTGACATCATAGGAACTGAACGAGTACAGTATATAAACACGATCAGGAGCACAGGAAAACATCTGCTTATTAGATTTTTAAAACCTCTAGAAAAATAGCACTCTGAAAATGATGGGATTATGTCATAAAAAAACACAAGTCTGAGATCGACGGTAATCCATCACTTTGAAGCCGGACCCATTAGTGTAAATAACTGGATGAGATATGCAATACAAGACAATAAAGCACTACTCTGAAAACAACACTGATTTGCTGAGATTTTGATCTAAAGCTAACAGAAAGAACTCACTTTGAAGGAATGCTCTTAAAGAATTTAAGAGCGCAACATCTTTCACTGTGGTTTATTAATTTTGCCTATAGGTAAAGTGTGCGTGATGTGGCTGTTGGTACCGGTTGGGTCATCCTCTTTTCACATCCGCCTGGTTGTGATGAATGGCGGTTACATTAGAGTCAGCCTCACACACAACCTTGATATCCTGCTGTGTCTTGAACACACAGGAAATCAAGGGCATTCATCAGCTGCAGTTAAACACACTGTCAATTATGTGCGGTAGTATGTGGGTGTGTATTTGGGAGGACGGGGGAAGGGTGTGGAAAGATACCCTGCGGCGCTGATACCGGAACGCCCATAGAGATGCAGTTACTAACTGGAAATGACCAACCGAGTTGTAACACATATTACACTTCATTGAATACATAAGCAATATCCAAGTTTTGGTGTAGGTTTGTCTTCTGTGCATTTGAAAATAATAAAACAAAATAAATAAAATCAGTCCAAACAGGTCCAAAACCACAAATGTACAGAATTCAGTCTTTAAACACAAAGACATAATCCTGGTCATTTCTATACTCTTAAAATAGGCAAATTTTTTAATACTTGCAAAACTCTTAATTTTACATCTAGCAAGATCCATATATACAAGATGCATCTTACAGTAGTCAACATTTGAAGTGGATTAAAACCTTTCATCAAAGTTATACATGAATTTTGAACAATACCGGTTCTTGTCCTAGGACAACTTTGATGAACTTTTTTGATCCACTTCAAATGTTGACTACTGTATATTTTTCAGGGTCATTCCCTCTTTTTAACCTTCAATACCCCTCCCAAAAACCCACATAATTCAAACAGATATAGTGTTTTATTTTTATGCCTGCCTTGGAGTCATGGGATGGCTGGTTATCAATGAGGTGTCCCATTATCTTCATACTGAGCTTTGGGTAATTGCCTCTGAAAACATGATGATCTCTGATTGTACTTATCTAAAAGGATGTAGCCTATTTAGATAAGTTGCCTAAGGAAACTATACACAGTTATTCCCATTTACAACACAGTCATTGAAAAGAGCTAATTAAAACAGACTAAAAATGAACAATGTTTTGCTTTTTGTCAAGACTTTTTTTAACAACTCTACACATAAATCATGCTTTAAAAACAGCAGTTTGAAAAAAGATAGAAGATTGCAGATTTTCATCAGTAAGCTATCTAAGAGTGTTTAATACTTTTTAAAATTACTAAAATAGAGTGATATGATAACTGAATAATGATAAAGTGCTGTCACTACTTTATATACTCATGCCTGCAGTACCAGTATGAATGATGAAGACAGATACTTTGAGTGTTATTAAAAAGGTATTAAAATGCCAACTGTACACTGTTAAAAACACTATAAGAGCTATACCTTATCTAACCCTGAAATTTAGCTTTGTTGGTTTAGCTTAATTTATCTAGGTTGATTCAGTGATTTTAAATATTATTTTGACTTATTTAACCACATTTTTTGGGTTAACATTATTAAAAGATAAAAACAATTACTAACACTTTCATTTTTATGGTAACATTTTACAATAATGTTTTTTTCTGTGTTAACATTAGTTTACAATAGGTAACGCACTAACAATGAACAATACTTGTACAGCATTCTAATTGTTAATTTCAACATTTACTAATGCAATTTTTTTTTAATCTGTTAACATTGTTAATAAAATGAACATTTTATTAACTAACATTAACAATGTTAACAGATACATTTTTTAGTTCACTGTGCTGTAAAAATGTATTGCTCATTGTTAGTTCATGTTACATCATGCATTGAGACCTTATTGTAAAGTGTTACCAAAACCAGTGTTACTAATTTTTTGTTGTTAATATTCAGGCCAAAACTTGCTGTTTGTTCACATATATTTGGTTTTCTTCTTTTGAGAGGTGATCTAAACTTCTGCGTCTTGAAACAGATGGAAAATTGACAGGCCTGTGCTGAAGTTGTTTTGCCCTCCAGGTCCTCGTGCCAGTCATGTGACTGAAAAACTATGAATTGTAGCTAGAGAGCAGACATAATGTGTGTGGCATCATATGGTACGCATTAAACGAGACACACACACACACACACACACACACACACACACACACACACACACACACACACACACACACACACACGCACACACACGCACACGCACACACACACACACACACACACACACACACACACACACACACACAGACACACTCACAGGGGAGAACACTATTTGTAGCTATATATGTCTCGATATAATTGAGCATATAATGGATCCTCAGAGCTTTCCTACAGCCAGAGGCTTTTCTATTAAACTCCAATGATTCACACTTATCAGTATGAATGCTTTGTTTGCACCCAGCCATCATTTCATCCCTCATTCCTCCACCTCTTTCTCTCCACCTCTCCATCCATCCATTTTTTTTCCCTGTGCCTCTCCAGTGTAAACACTCACTTCTCTTTTCACAGGAGCAGTCATTACAACATTTATAATTTTTTCATTATACCACCATTTACCAATTACCCACAGCACATGTTCCCTGCTCTAGATGTCATTAACCTCTCCCGAAACTCTCTTCTCGCCCCGTTCCTCAGACTCTCGCTCCGTAAGGGGAAGGCTGAGTGTGCCGATCTGTTGGACTGATACAGGAAGAGTCTCAGTGAAATCATCGGAGTGCTCCTCGGTTCTGCGGCTCCTAATTGCTGTGTGCCACAGGGTCCTTATGAAGCAATCAAGCAGGCAATCTCAGAAGACGCCTGTGCCTTAACACGTTAACAATCCTTCCCCATCCTCTCTCTCTCTCTCTCTCTCTCTCTCTCTCTCTCTCTCTCTCTCTCTCTCTCTCTCTCTCTCTCTCTCTCTCTCTCTCGCTCTCTCTCTCTCTCTCTCTCTCTCTCTCTCTCTCTCTCTCTCTCTCTCTCTCTCTCTCTTTCCTTCACCTCTTAGTGGAGCTGGGCTACCCTAGGTCCCAGCTGCAATTAATGACCTTGCTTGGGACCGAGCTAATAAAATACAAGCATGTTTAATGACAGAAAGAGATAATGGAGAACACTTGAAATGTTCAAGTTCCCTTAATGGACAATCAAATAAACCAACAAGGTAATAATCCACAGACATCCCAAACATACTCTGGGACGAATTCACTAAACAAGTGAGCCACTTTTGTGTGAGGTGTTTCAACCAAAAAGGCTCAGAGAGCCGGTGGTAAATGGATTTTCATTTTCAAAAGATAATTTTCTTTTAATCATGGCAGCAGTAATTCATCAAACAATGATCAAATAATGGAAGATAGTGGTATCACTGGTCATATATCCAGACATGTGTTTTATATGAACAAAGTTTCTGTATTATAAAGAACCAGTTCAGGTACCAGGATCACAGTGGTGGAGTGATGATGAGACTCAGACTTGAGTTGCACCTAAAGGGACAGTTCTCTCAAAAGTACCCACTGACTTTTACTGTATGAACAAAAACAGTTCAAACATTCTTCAAAATATCTTCTTATTGATATTTCTGTTGAAGAAATAAAAAATAAAAAAACACGTTTGGAACCATCCCTTTAAGTCACAAAAACATATTCAAATTAGACTCAGTTAATCAACAAGACTTGAATTCAAACTAGATATATGATATATATATGTTACACATACATACATACAGTATCTCACGAAAGTGAGTACAGCCCTCACATTTCAGCAAACATTTTAGTATATCTTCTCAAGGGACAATACTATAGAAATGAAACTTGGATATATTTTAAAGTAGTCAATGTGCTCCTTGTATAGCAGTATAGATTTACTGTCCTCTGAAAATAACTCAACATACAGCCATTATTGTAAAAACAGCTGGCAACAAAAGTGAGTACACCCTACGTGATAATAGCTGTACATCATAGGGCCATACAAATGTATCTTGAGTGTATCTTGTATTAGAGCAGTTAAAATTTGTGCTTTGAGTACAGTTCTCTCATACTGACCACTGGATGTTCAATATGGCACCTCATGGCAAAGACCTCTCTAAGGCTTTGAGAATTAGAATTGTTGCTCGGAATTAGAATTGCTGGGGCTGCATGAGTGCTGCTGGTACTGGGGAGCTGCGCTTCATTGAGGGAAACATGGATTCCAACATGTACTGCGACATTCTGAAGCAGAAACTGGGCCGAACAGCATGATGACTCCAAACACACCGCCAAGATGACAACTGCCTTGAGGAAGCTGAAGGTAATGGAGTGGCTAAGTATGTCTCCAGACCTGAACCCTATTGAGCACCTGTGGGGCGTCCTCAAGTGGAAGGTGGAGAGGCGCCAAGTGTCCAACATCCAGCAGCTCAGTGATGTCATTACGGAGGAGTGGAAGAGGATCCCAGCAACGATCTGGTGAATGCCATGTCTAGGAGGATTAAGGCAGTGCTAGATAACAATGTGCTAGATAACAATGGTGCTCACACAAAATATTGACACTTTGGACACAGTTTTGACATGTTCACTTAGGGTGTACTCACTTTTGTTGCCAGCTTTTTTGACAATAATGGCTTTATGTTGAGTTACTTTCAGAGGACAGTAAATCTATACTGCTATACAAGCAGCACATTGACTACTCAAAAATATATCCAAGTTTCATTTTTATAGTATTGTCCCTTGAGATTATATACTAAAATGGTTGCTGAGGGGTGTACTCACTTTTTTGAGATACTATATATAATTAAAAAGTATATAAATAATTATCAATAAATAAATAAACACTATTGATTTGAGATATACATTTATCTTCTTTTAGAAGAACAAGAAAATATGTGATATAAATACATCTAATACTGTAAATATACACTGCCCAACCAAAAAAACAAAACAAAACGCTGTTTAGATTTAGATGGGCAAATGCTTAAGAGTCAATGATTGGATCATTATTTCAGTGAGTATTATGTTTCTAGCATGTTATATGTTTGGCAGCAGTTCTTCTAACCTTAATTGATTGAGTGTGTAGCTTTTTATTTCTTAAATAACCATGTAGGAAGATACAACATGACCATATTCCAGGATGCCAAAGTCAAGATTCATCAGGTTCAAATTGTGAAAGAATGGTTGGGAGGGAGCATGAAGAATCTTTTTCACACATGACTTGCCACCTCTGAGTCCAGACTTTAAATTCATGGAAAGTCTTTGGGATGTGCTGGAGTGGACTTTACAGAGTGTTTGACTTTTGCATTGTCAATACAAGATCTTGACTAAACATTGAAATAAATATTGTCATGTTATTTACATCAAGACATGAATCAATTGGGGTTAGAAGAACTGTTGCCAAACATATAACTTGCTAGAAACATAATAACCACTGCAATAATGATCCAATCATTGACTCTTGAGCATTTGCTCATAAATCCAAACACGGCAGATATAATCAAAAGAGATATGAGGTTTTTATTTAACTTGTGACATAAGAAAACGTCTCGGTTACGTATGGTAACCCTCGTTCCCTGAGTAGGGAACGGAGACGTCTCGTCGGAGGAGTTTCCAACGAATTGGGATCACGCTAGGGAGACCAATCGCCTTCGAGTAAACTAAAACGAGCCAATAAACATTGGCATGCAAGATTTACATTCCGCGACCCGCCTACCAGTGCGGGTATAAAAGCGGAAGCAAGCGCATACACAAACGTTTTTCGCTGAGGAGCCGAACGGTGTCCAGTCCTCCGCGAAGGTGCAGCAAGCATGGCGACGGGACGAGACGTCTCCGTTCCCTACTCAGGGAACGAGGGTTACCATACGTAACCGAGACGTTCCCTTTCGTTCGGGAACTCCTACGTCTCGTCGGAGGAGTTTCCAACGAATTGGGATCCCTGACAAAACGCCATGGTGCTGACCCCTTCCAGCGCCCAGCTTAGCTCCCGGCATAGCAGTTTCTTACTTATATGAGGGGAGCTAGCTAGGAAGAATCACACTGCTGTTCCGCAAGACCCGCTCAGTGGATTGGATAACACTGGGAAAGCGTGCCCACCCCGTAGAAGCGAACGCTGCGGAGACCCTGCCTGCCCGAAGGGAGGCACTGGAATACACATATGTACTAACCCGTAGGGTAGTGAAACATACGGCAGTCCTTGAGGTAGTCCCAGCCCGAGGGGTGGGAGCGTACTCAGCAAGGACGACAGAACGGGTCTGTCGAGGGGAAGACACGGAGCTAACCCGGAGGGTAGCTGGAACGTGGAAGAAATGGGTCGCCGTAGGGACCGCTGTTAAGGCCACCCAGTCTAATGACAACTCCTACGAGAGGTAATAGACCTGGCGCCGGGCGATCCGCCTCGCCTGGTGCCGGAGGGGTGATGGAGGAACTCATGAGGTTAACCGTTTGTTGGGGAACCAACGGAGCAAAAGACGCACGTATCCGGCCCATGGGGCGGGAATGGCGTAGCAAGCCGACACAACCTAATTCCTCGCGCTACTGGCCGTAGCGAGTACACGGGAGGAAACAGGTTCAACACGGAGGATATAAAACCTAGCGAACGTGTTAGGTGTCGCCCAGCCCGCAGCTCTACAGATGTCTGTTAGCGAGGCGCCTTGAGCCAAAGCCCAGGAAGAGGCAACACTCCTAGTAGAGTGTGCCGTCAACCTGGGTGGGCAAGGCACGTCCTGGGATTCATAAGCCCGGACAATAGCATCCACTAACCAGTGGGCTAACCTCTGCTTGGAGACAGCCTTCCCCTTCTGCTGGCCTCCGTAACAAACAAAGAGCTGATCTGAGGTCCTGAAGCTTTGCGTTCTGTCCACATAAACCCGCAAAGAGCGGACGGGACAGAGAAAAGCTAGGGCTGGGTCTGCCTCCTCCAAGGGCAGCGCTTGCAAGTTCACTACCTGGTCCACGAACGGAGTGGTAGGAACCTTGGGCACATATCCGAGCCGGGGTCTCAGAGTAACATGAGAAAGGCCCGGACCGAATTCTAGGCACGATTCGTCGACCGAAAAAGCCTGCAGATCCCCTACCCTCTTAAAAGAAGCCAAAGCCAACAGGAGACCTGTCTTCATAGACAGGATATTCAATTCCACCGAAGGCAAGGGCTCAAAAGGGGGACTCTGAAGTGCTCTGAGCACCAGAGATAAGTCCCAAGAGGGTACGGGGTGCAAATTACGAGGAGGATTTAGTCTCCTGGCACCCTTAAGGAATCTGATGACCAGGTCGTGCTTCCCTAACGACTTACCTTCAACTGTGTCGTGATAAGCGGCTATTGCGGCAACATACACTTTGAGGGTGGAGGGAGACAGCCTTTGGTCCAACCCATCTTGCAGGAAGGAAAGCACAACTCTGATCGGGCAAGTTCGGGGGTCTTCCCAGCGGGAGGAACACCAATCGACGAACAGGTTCCACTTCAACTCATAGAGGCGCCTCGTAGAGGGGGCTCTAGCGGAAGTGATGGTGTCTACCACAGCCTGTGGTAGGCCACCTAGAACCTCCGCGTCCCGTCCAGGGACCAAACATGGAGTCTCCAGAGGTCTGGACGCGGGTACCACAGGGTGCCCCCGTCTCTGGGAAAGGAGGTCCTTCCTCAGAGGAATCGGTCTAGGAGGGGCTGTCGCGAGGAGCACGAGTTCCGCGAACCAAGTCCGGTTGGGCCAATACGGCGCAACGAGCAGGACCTGCTCCTCGTCCTCCCTGACCTTGCACAAAGTCTGTGCAAGAAGGCTCACTGGGGGAAACGCATACTTGCGAAGGCCCCGGGGCCAACTGTGTGCCAATGCATATGTGCCGAGAGATCCTTCGTTCAGAGAATAAAACCACAGGCAATGGGTCGTGTCCGGAGAGGCAAACAGATCTATCTGAGCGGCTCCGAAGACTCCCCAAATCAGTTGGACCACCTGGGGATGGAGTCGCCATTCTCCCGGAAGAGGCGGCAGCCGTGAGAGCTCGTCGGCCACACGGTTGAGCACACCCGGGATGTGAATGGCCCGAAGCGACCTCAGATGCTTCTGACTCCATGGGAGGAGATGGCGGGCGAGTCGCGACATACGACGGGAGCGTAGACCACCTTGACGGTTGATGTACGCAACGGTCGCAGTGCTGTACATACGGACCAGTACATGTCTGTGCAGAAGCAGCCCCTGAAGCGGCACAGAGCTAAACGTACTGCTTGCAACTCTAGGCAGTTGATGTGCCAATGCAGTTGAGGCCCCGTCCACAGACCTGAAACTGCATGCCCGTTGTACGTGGCCCCCCACCCGCTGGCAGAGGCATCTGTGAACACAACAGCATGCCTGGACACCTGGACTAAGGGAACTCCGGCCCGTACAAACGCAGGGTCTGACCAGGGACTGAAGGTTTGGCGACAGTGCGGGGTAATGTTGACCCGGAACGTGCCGCTCTGCAACGCCCATCTCGGTACTCGATCGTGAAGCCAGCGCTGAAGCGGTCTCATATGAAGCAAGCCGAGCGGCGTCACTGCGGCTGCCATATGCCCCAGGAGCCTCTGAAACTGTTTCAGTGGAACCGCTGACCTGCCTTGACTTGAGGCAGTTGAGCACTGACTGGACGCGCTCCTCTGTGAGGCGCGCAGTCTGACCGACCGAATCCAACTCCATACCGAGATTAGAGATCCTCTGCGTGGGGCAGAGTTTGCTCTTGTCCCAGTTGACCTGAAGACCCAAACGGCTGAGGTGTTGAAGCACCAAGTCCCTGTGTTCGCACAACAGATCTCGCGAGTGAGCTATTATAAGCCAGTCGTCGAGATAGTTGAGGATGCGAACGCCATGTTCTCTCATGGGAACAATGGCCGCCTCCACGACTTTCGTGAAGACACGGGGCGACAGGGCCAGGCCGAAAGGTAGGACTTTGTACTGAAATGCTCGACCCTCGAAAGCAAACCGAAGAAAGGGTCTGTGTCGAGGAAGAATCGAAACATGAAAGTACGCGTCCTTCAGGTCGATTGCTGCAAACCAATCCTGGGGACGGATGTATTCGAAGATGCGCTTCTGCGTGATCATTTTGAACGGCAGCTTGTGCAGGGCCCGATTCAAAACTCGCAGGTCCAGGATTGGTCGTAACCCACCGCCTTTCTTGGGTACAATGAAGTAGGGGCTGTAGAACCCAGATTTCATCTCGGCTGGAGGGACCGGCTCGATCGTGTCCTTCGCCAGCAGGACGTCGATCTCTTTCCTCAAGACAGGGGCATCGACGCTCCGCACACGAGTGAAGCGGATACCCCTGTACTTGGGGGGCCGGCGGGCAAACTGAATTGCATAGCCGAGCCGAATGGTACGGATGAGCCAGCGGGACGGCCTCGAAAGCGCTAACCAGGCTTCGAGAGACCGTACCAGCGAGCCCACCCGAACCAGCGGTGCACCCGCGGAGGGGCAGCGAAGTGGAAGGCAGCGACCAGACTCCGGGGCAGACTCAGGGGCAGACGGCAGGGAAGGCCTGGAGGCGTTCGACTGCTGGCTGTCCCGAGGCGAAGGAAGAAGGGGAAACGAGGAGCGAGGCATGGAAGCGTCGGGTCCAAGTTTCCGCACCTCCTTGCCCAGCGGGAGACGAGAGGGATGAGGCCGTGGCGGCGACACTGTCGTCTGAGCGCTGGGGCGAGGGGAATGAGAGCGGCGAGGCAACGTGGCGTCGCACACTGCCATTCTGACCCTCTTGGACGGAGGAGACTGATAGCGGCGAGGCAATGGAGCGTCGTCCTGGACTACCAGTCTCGACCGAGAGTGACCCAGAGGAAGTAGAAATTGCTCTTTTATTGAAATTTTGGGTACCGCCAACCGGCTGGTCAGCGGCGGAACAGAAACAAACAAAAGATTCTCCACCTGGCCCTCCTCCAGGGGAAGGAGGTGTGCAGAGGCACCCTCCTGAAGAGCAACCAAAACATCCTCTGGGTCGCTTCCCTCTCCTTTTGCTGGGGGGTTTAGACGAGCCCCGAGCGGGCTGGGCAGCTCTCTTGCGGCTGGCACCCTGCTGCCTAGGGGGCTGCTGCTTGGGCTGGGCAGGGGCGGAGGCGGCGGCAGGAGGGCGCCCTCGGCAACGAGCAGACGGAGGTGGAGCCGCAGGAGAGGGGGCAGCAGCAGCCTGTCTCCGGGGCATGATGTACTTAATGACCTCCGACTGCTTCTGTTGGGCATAGTTCTCCACCGCGTCGCCGAAGAGGCCACCCTGGGATATGGGAGAGTTCAGGAACCTACTCTTGTCCGACTCTCTCATATCAGCCAGGGTGAGCCACAGGTGTCGCTCCTGGACCACAAGCGTGGACATCGCCCGTCCCAGGGAGCGTGCGGTGACTTTCGTCGCCCGGAGGGCGAGTTCAGTTGCCGCACACAGCTCTTTAAGAACCCCTGGGTCGGTACCACTCTCCTGCATGTGAGAGAGCGCCTTGGCCTGGTGGACCTGAAGGAGCGCCATCGCATGCAGGGCAGAAGCAGCTTCTCCACACGCACTATGAGCCTTCCCAGTCAGACTGGAGGAGAACTTACAGGCGCGAGAGGGGGCGGCCTGAGGGCACAGTTGCATAGCAACGGACCGTTCCACTGGGGGTATGCCCCTGTATCTCTTGACTGCCCCGCCATCGAGAGTGGTGAGGGAGGAGGAGGGAGTCGATCTATGTCTGGCCGTTAACGGGGCCGTCCAAGATCTCGTCAGCTCCTCATGCACTTCCGGAAAGAAAGGTACCGGGGCGGGGCGCTGAGAACCAGCACGAGCCGCCCCGAGAAACCAATCGTCGAGCCGCGAAGGTTCGGGACACGGTGGAGGGTTCCACACGAGCCCGACACTTGCGGCCGCCCGGGAAAGCATAGCAGTCATTTCCGGGTCCGGCTCGGACAGCGCCACCACACCAGAAGGGGGCAACGCAGCCGAGTCGTCATCCCCAGAAGATGACTGCTCTCCCTCCGACGCAGCGATCGACATCTGGTCCTCCGGCGGAGCCCCGAAGGAAACGGCTGGGACCACACGAGATGGCCCAGCACGCTCCACCGAGGGCTCCAATGGCAGCGGTGCGGAGGAGTGAGGGGCCCGTGGGGGTCTTTCACCCGGCGGATCGTTCCTCACTGTAACCCTCAGACCACCAATGGGATTAGCCGAAGTAGCCGCCCTCTGAAATGAACCAGAAGACGAACTAGATCGGGGAATCTCCAAAGGGACTCCCCCTCGTTTGGGGGATCTTAGTCTTGATCTAAGCACCGCGATGGTCATGTTCCCACAGTGAGAACATGACTCATTCACGAACGCAGCCTCAGCGTGCGCGAGGCCCAAGCACGAGAGGCAGCGATCGTGACCATCAACCGGAGGCAGTGTCTGACCGCATCCAGAAACGCACGGGTGAAACGTCATCCTGAAAAGGACGCAATCTTTCACCCGTGTTGCTCTTTTAGAGAAACGCTCTCTTAAATGTGCTGAAGCACACAGGGATCAACGCGACAACACAGCGGGGAAACTGCAAGCCCGCTGTGTGCACTAAACCGAATACCAGCTGTTAAAACAGCTCTTTTGAATAGACAGCTCGCGTGTAACAACAGCCGGCACTCGGGAGGTTGCGAGGATCGCTGAAGCGCCGTCACACCAGCACAAAGAGGACTCAGAGCAGCTCGTTGAGCGTAGAAACCACTATTCTTCAGCTCGAACACTCAGAGGACACAACTGGTCGGCTCCAAAGCCAAAGGCGTTTGTGTATGCGCTTACTTCCGCTTTTATACCCGCACTGGTAGGCGGGTCGCGGAATGCAAATCTTGCATGCCAATGTTTATTGGCTCGTTTTAGTTTACTCGAAGGCGATTGGTCTCCCTAGCGTGATCCCAATTCGTTGGAAACTCCTCCGACGAGACGTAGGAGTTCCCGAACGAAAAGGAACTCAAGGTTGCTTTACAATAAAGTACAAATAAACATAACATAGAAACATGTCATAGAAACGATACAAATAAACTGAGATGGATAACATAATAGATAGAGGTATATATACATAAAAATCAGATCAAAGAGTCAGGGGTCAGCCGATTGATTATAACATTTAACAGACATTTAATTATACAGACATCTAACATTTAATTATAGTTAATGGCCCAAGTCCAAGAACAGTCTCCGAAATCAAATAAAGAGCTAAAAACCTGCAATGACCCCAAATCATACACATCTTCCTTGTCTTCTGTGTGAAATTGGCTCTGTGGGACAGGTAACACAGAGTTCAGAGCTGTGTTAGGTGTCGGACAGCCACTCCCTCAGCCGGCAGGGCGTGAGAACAGACCAGCTGCACTCCACACCGGACCCAATCAAACCCAAACACCAGCCTAGAATTTCATCTGCCTCTTGTTTTGGACCATAAATTTGGCAGCGCTGGCGTCTCTGTGAGGGAAAACCACTCTTTTGTTCACTCCTATCACTCACATTGTGCTTTTCTCGTCTCATTGTCAGCTGAAAATGTAGACTAGAGAAGTTCTGTATTGTTCATATTCCGTTTATGAAGTGCCTGTTTTAAAAGATTCCCTCACATTCAGCACAAATGTGGCTTTGTGGCGTCTATGTGAAGACGCGTCTTTTTACTGCCAACATGTTTTGATGGTGGCGTATGCATGAGCCAGCGTCAGACGACACCCCTGGGAGTCCCCAAACTGAATTGATTTCCTTTCATTTGAGTTAATCCAAACTTGCACCTAGAGCAAGGAGATACAGACAGTCTGTTCCAAACAATCACACGCATGATATTATGCATTCATTCCTCATTACATTTTCTACTGTGGAATGGATTTATCAGATCAAATCAAACAATCTCACATATATGATAATAAAAACAACTTTTTATGAACTCATTAGCATATGAAGTTTTTTCGTAATACAGTAAAAATGCTCATGCTCAATAAGAGTAATTTAAAGCAAGCACTCTCTTTCATGTAAGTCACTGTGGTAGGAAAGTACTGTAATATTCTACTCTAAACTTTTTAAGCCTGACTTGATATGACTTTGTCCATTTTTTCAGCATTCGACCAACGGATTCCAGGAAGCCTATCTAATGTGAGAAGAGCTGATAGATCAATTATAAGCACAGGATGGGATTTCATTTATCATTATCAACATTATGGGGCAGAATGAATAATGATTATGAGGCAGAGGTAAAATTATCTTATATCTCTCTCAAAGCATCAAATTAGCAATAAAACTTGCATCTTTTATAGGATAGACATTACAGTCATGATTATGCCAGAAGTTAAATGCATTATCATAATTAATTTGAAACATGCAAAGGCATCTGAATGTGCAGAATAAAGACTGCACATGGAATAAAATAACAGCTGACAGATTTTGAAATTTAAAGAATATATATTTAAAATATATGTTTATTAGCAGTTACGTACAAAGAAACATCAAAGGGAGGACACTTAATCTAAATTGTGTTGGTTGATAAATTAATTTCTATAAATATAGAGCACTTAAAACAATCTATAACATATTCTATAACAATTTCGATTTAAAAAATAAAAAATCTCTTAGTCTACTTACCTACTTTTCTGCATCGTGACTCAGACTTGGCATTGTGTTTCTGCATTAACTGCTATGTTATGATAAACTGCTTACAAGGTTCCTCCTTTGTCATTTAGTATTAAAAGCATCTGCCAAAGGTATAAATGTAAATATAAGTGATTTAAATTTTAAATATATCAAAGTTCAACAAGGCTCTCCTTTGAAAGCTCCTTTGAGCTCATTTGAGCTCGCACACAACACTGTTTTGACACTGATGACAATGTGAATCGTTAAACTAGCTAAATTGGATTTGGACACACCCTAAGTGCACTTGAGTCCTGCACTTTAGACCATGGGCTTAGATCGTTAAAATAGGGCCCTATTTCAGTTGCCTCAAATAGCAATGCACCAACAATGCGCCTGAACACACCTTGTTTTCAGACAAGCACACCCATGGGCGCACAAATAGGCACAAATAAATTTGCTATAAACAACGTGGTGCAGGACGGGAAAATGATAACTGCGTCAGGCTGAAACTAGCAAAAGACACTTGCGCCACGCTTGGCGCTGCATTGTGCCGGGTGTTTGATAAGGCCCATAGACTGCGCCATTGAAACCATGGTCTGAAGTCAATGGCGCAGTAATTTTTTTGTCATTTAAAGGCCGCTTTTGTAATATGAGCCTATAGGCAGGTGCACAATGTACGTACACTCTGCTTATTACACACACAGAGACGTCCAGCAGCACACAAACTAGCCAAATTTTAAAAATAAAAGGATGACAATATAAAAGATAAATATTGTGTACATACAAATATGGTGGAATCTGGCTTGTCCCGTAGATGGTCTGCTCGCGCGCTTTAACCTCGCACACAAGCAGATCTGTTTCCTCGCTATAGAGAAGCGTTCAGTCTTTCCGCTTGCAAATTCTAAATAGCGAATCCACCATGGCACGATCGCAACTGGCTTTTAAAGGGAATGGGAGATGAGACTCTGATTGCTTGCTTAATTGCACTTTATGCCCAAAACACACCCATTACTCATTAAGTGAAAATCTTCTACGATTATGTCGCTCCACTCCTTGTTGAACTTTTATGTTTTTTTGAGCTTACACAACAAAGTAATTTTTATCAACACCATTAGTATTTGGCACGGACTGTTTGTTTGTTTCAAAAAATCAAAAAATAAAATTATGAAAATAAAAATATAGATTGTGTTAATGTAGAAATTCAACATTCAAATGTGATTCATTCTGATATGTGAACTTTGAGGAGACGGTGGCTAGCTGGACATCAACCAAAACTGAAGGGGGTATTTTTCTAAAAAGAAAACTAGCAACCCAAACTAATTATCATTATAATGATTCAGCTGAGTAGTCTCGTAATGGTAAGCTAACACCACTCAGTATCGCATCCACACTGCGTCCCTAATGAGAACTTTCACCACTTAAGAATAAAGCTTGGGGTCGGTGACTTCCAACAGGGGACAATAGGAGGATAAATCGGCGGGACTATGCCAGGTTAAGATGACTGGAGTTTGGATAGGACACGCTAGTCTGGTAGCAGACTGTGGGATTTCATAGAAAGACCTGCAATATCACCCCATTGCCCCCCTTAGGACTTCCAGAGCCCCAAACCCAGTGTCCCACGCTGACCGAGGGGTCTCCTCTGACGGAGAAGCAGACCGCTGTTTCCCAGGATGTGCATGCACTTGTCATGTAAATGAAGAAGTCACAACCAATTAAAATAATTACACCGCATCGCCTTGTCTTCGCTCAGTGAGTCCAAGAGAGAGGGAGGGGTGAGGGATGCAGCAATGGGATCTCTACTCTCTCCTCTCTGTCTCAGTCTACTCATTTCCTTGCATAGAAATCATGTACGTAAGTGTTTAGAGAGGTGATACACTTGAATATATGTAAGAAAAAGGCAAGAGAGAGAGAAACCAAATGGACGGTTCACTTTGAGACCTCTGAAAAATAAAAAGAGTGACTGTGTGTGTGTTTGGGGGGGGGGGGGGGCATGGCACAGCAGGTGGTGGGACTAATGGAAGCCCCTGGCAGTGTAGCTACAGAGTGAGTGAGTGAGTGCATGTTTAGTAAAGGGAGGGAGGTAATGGGTGGATTCTCTATGGGCTGGAACCACTGATGTATCTTTATTGACAGAGCTGCTTCTCGGCCGAACAAGGGGATCTACGGCTCACGGCCACTGCCATGGACAAATGCATGAGAGAGAAAGAGAGCGACAGAAGCACCGATGGAGACTAAGGAAAGCCAGGAGGCAGATCTTTAACACACCATGTCCTGCAATGGCTCTCATCTAATCCATTTCCCTCCCCCTCTGTACCACCTACCTAGAACACACTGGTTATTACACACTGCTGCAGGGGATCCATTCACCTTCCATAAACAAACATACACACGTGGGCACAGACTGAACAAATTGTTGGGCAGGGTGGTCCAGCTTCAGACCTTTTATGTTTCCTGTTACCCAAGAAAAGCTGAAAGTCCTTTCATTGCCATTCATCATACACAAACACACTCACATACATCACAATGCAATGTCAAAAACACATAAATCCATGTAAGGTAAGCAGATCATTAACCCACTGACTATAGCTTCCTTTTCTTTCCCTGTTTTCCTGATTCAAGACATGGACATGAGTACCATATATGACAAATATTTTTATTGTATGTGCTCTAATATCTCATCTGCATTTTTGCATTTAAATATGTGCTTAAAGAGACACCGCAGGCTAACAGAGACCTTTCCCTGGTCACCATGTCAACAAATGTCTTACTCTCCTCTGCTCCTAGAGGCTGTATATTTAATATGAGAATGAAAATATGAATTAGTACATCACATTCTTTTTTTCTCATGGGAATGTTGACCATAAAATGGTTTTAATCTCAATTCACTTTTAAAAATCTTTATTTTTGTTGCCTTATTCAGAATCTAATTTTGATGTTTCATTAAAAAAAAAAAAAAATCAAATCAAAATAAAAAATCTAACCTTTCGTTGAAGTAAATGATTTGAAAGTGTGTGTGTGTGGGGGGGGGGGGGGGGGATTCATAAATCACATTATTAAATAAATGCTTTTCTCCAAAACACTTTGGCCATAATTAAACATTTTAATAAATACTTTATGCAACCTTCTTTTGCCAAGATAGCAGCTCTGAGTTTTCTCCTATAATGCCTGATGAGTTTGGAGAACACCTGACAAGAGATCAGAGACCATTCCTCCATACATCTCTCCAGATGCTTCAGATTCTCAGATCTATATTGGCACTTCTTCGCTTCAGTTCAGACCACTTATTTACAATAGGGTTCAGGTCAGGGGACTAGGATGGTCATGGCAGAGGCTTCATTTTGTGCTCAGTGACATTTTTGTGTTGATTTTGATGTTTGTTTTAGACCGTTGTCCTGATGGAAGATCCAACCACAGCCCATTATAAGATTTCTAGCAGAGGTTTTGATTCTTTATCTCTTATTAATCCATGGTACCATGTATCTGAACCAGATGTCCAGGACCTCCAGCAAAAAATAGGCCCACAACATTAAAGTTTCAGTGGTATATTTAACTGTGGGTACTTTTTATCCCTGTTTGCGCCAACACATCTGGTGGGTTTGCTGCCAAAAAGCTCTTTTTTTTATTTTCATCTGACCACAGAACCAGGTCCCTTTTGAAGTTCTAGTCGTGTCTGACAACTGAATATGCTGGAGTTTGTTTTTAGATGTGCAAGGAGGATTTTTCTTGAAACCTTCCGAAACAACATGTGGTGATGTAGGGGTTTGTTTGTTTTTTTGTTTTATAGGCTTTCTGACCCCAAGACTTAACTAATCTCAGCAATTCTCCAGATTAGTACAAATTCTCTCTCCAGAGTCTTTGGCCACTCAAACTTTCCTCCTCACCATGCATTAAGACAATATAGACACACCTCTTCCTCTTCCAGGCAGATTCATAACATCTTTCATTTATTGGAACTTCTTAACTATTGCCCTGATGATGGAAATGGGAATTTTCAACGCTTTAGCTTTTTTCTTACAGCCAAATTCTATTTAGTGAAGCTCAACAATCTTTTGCTGCACATCAGAACTATTCTTTGGTTTTACTCATTGTGAAGGATGATTAAGGGAATTTGGCCTTTGTTTTTACTTATATTTACACTCCTGTGAAAGAAGTCATAGCTAGACAATTTCATGCTCCTAGTTACCGTGGTGTGCTAAAAAATATTAATGGGAATATACTTCAGAGATATTTTACTCATAAAAAATCATAGGTGTGCCAATAATTGTGACCAATGTGTTTTGGAGAAATGTGATAAATAATGTGTGGTTCCCCGCACTTTCAATTCTTTTACTTCAATGAAAGGTTAGATTTTTGAGAATTTACTGAATGAAAGATATCAGATTTTTCACAGCCATCTTTGATCATATTTATCAGGGGTGCCAATTTTCGTTTTGCTTTTTGTAGTTACAGATAACATTAACACATTGTAAATATACTGAATACTACAAGTGTGTTCTCCTGCTTTATTGTTTGTGAATGAACTGATAAGGTATTCTGAGAAGAGTTAGTGGTTGAGGGAGCATGAAAAAAAACATTTCTGAATCAATAATCCACACAACCAAGTGTTTCTGAAATAGTTAAGTCTTACATAGCTTTCTTGGAAAGACTAAGAAAAAAAGCTTCAAGCCTTGATCAAAAATAACATTAACTGAGGATGAACACAGATAAATTCACATGTATTTTAATGACGGGCTCTTTATTTCAGTCTTTTATTAAATGAAAGAAGAAGCTTATGTAATTGATGTGTTTGGACAGCATGTATAGTTATGAGAAGCTATTTTTGTAAGATAATATTTCTGAGCTTGTGGTTGTTGCTGTGTCAAAAAGAAAGATGTATCACATTTGAGTAAGCAAAGAACCCAAACAGATACAGTATAATTTGACAATCAGTAACGCACAAATTTATTCAAGAATGGAAGAGTGTACGCATTAAAACATGCATCCATATGCAGCACTTTAATATCCTTCAGAAACATACACTTTCAATAATAATATAAACAAATCAAATAAAACCCTGATAGATGAAAGAACAAAACAAAAACAGAAAATGTCATGAATATGGAACGCATCATTTTCCATTTGATATAAATATTCATTACACAGCGATTAGGATGTCATGATGCTGTTATTGGTTTGAACATGATTCTGGATTTAAAAAAAAAAAATAGAAAAGAGGAAGAAAAAGACTCTCAAGCTTGATTAATCTCATCAGGACATCATCAATAATGGATGTCTCCAATCATGAGAGTGGGAACTTACTCTCCTGCTGCGTCAAGGACTCACCACTCAGAAGGGGTCTCTACCTTATAGATCTGCACCCCACAATATTCAGTGGCCTCTCACGCTGGGCAGCCTAAGAGTGTTCAGATAGATCCCGGTTCAGTCACACACGACAGTACGGGATGATCTCACATGTGCCTCATTTTGTTCACATTGATTTACTCTTTCTGTGTTTTGCTTTTAATGTGTGCCCAGAAAGGCCCTCTAGTGCAAAAGTTAAGGTATAAACCGTTAAATATTAAGCCATTCAAAAACGTGTTTGATTTGCCAGAGCGCAATGGTGACCGCGCACTTTTTTCAGCAGCCTTGGTTCCAGAAGTTTTCTGCCTATTCATTTTCACCATGCAGAGATTTGATAGAACGAAATACAATAAAGATTCTAAGGCATGAACCAAACCAACTAACTCCAAAATGTAACACAACATTGCAACCTTTATTTGAAGGTGGAAAAAAGCATATAGAAATTTGAAAAACAAAAAGGCTGTGTACTTAAAGTATTATATGAGGCAATTAACTACAATCCCATCAAGAATTGTGAATGATGTAATGAAATAAAAAAAACTATACTACCATAAAAACATATCAAAGCACTAAATAATAAAATGCAAAAAAATGAAATTCTATGAGTTGAGTATTTTATTTATTTATTAAAGTACATAGATGTATATCATAAGATATGTTTTTTTGTTTTTTTTGTTTTGAGAATATAACAATTCTGAAAATTTTCTGTGATGTTAGGTTTAGGGGTTGGGTTAGTGTAGATAGAATATACAGGATAGAATATGCAGTTTGTACAGTATAAAAACCAATATGAGAGTACCCACAAAGTGTGTGTGTGTGTGTGTGTGTGTGTGTGTGTGTGTGTGTGTGTGTGTGTGTGCGTGCGTGCGTACGTGCGTGCGTGCGTGCGTGCGTGTGTGTGTGTGTGTGTGTGTGTGCGTGTGTCAAGCAAATAAAAATATTTAATAACTTTTTGTGGTGGTGGGGGTGGAGTTCAAATACAAAAAATACAAATCTGAACTACCGGACTACAAAAACTACTGACCTACTACAACAACAACAACAACAACAATAATGATAAGAAGAAATTATTGAGTCCAGATGAATGAATAAAACAAGTGCAACAAGGCCATTCAAAAGTCTAGAGGTAAGAGGAAATGACTTGAAATGTTTTTGAAACTAAAGACAGAATGACTGTGACAACCCTGCAGTATAGTCTAGTAAATGGAGCACTGCGGTTTGAGTAAGAGTCTGCTGATATGATGCTGAATTAGTCTCAATCCCTGAGCCACAGGGCTATAGACGCTAGCCTCTGCCTGGTCCGGGCCACCCCCACACATGAGCGCAGAGTTTGCCCACAGGCCTCGGCTGACAGACAGATAATGCAGAAGTCCTGCATTGAAAGGACTGAGCTGAAAGAGGCAGAACTGGGTTTCAATGCTGGCTTGTTGGAGTGTGGAGCGCATCACTCTCCTCTGCGTCTAGACATTCTTATACATGAAGCTCACTCTGTTGAACTTAAAAGCTTTCCACACTTGTTTCTCTTTGTATCTTCTGCTTGGTTATTTTGCCTTGCAGGTCCAGCATGTTCCAATAAGCCACAGTGTATGTGAATTTAACCATATCCTAACTTTACGTATATATGTGACAATCTGTAAAATACAGATCCATATATTTTGTTTAAATACACACTGCAACACTGAAAGACACCAAATTTTTAAAACCACAAGGTACAGGGTTTCTTTTTAACAATTGATCTGATAAAGACACAGGCTAGCACAGTATTTGTCCCTCATTTGGACACCGAAGTAAATAGACAAAATATGTTCATGATTTTTAATCTCAACTTTTTATCTTTTGTCAAATCAACTAAGATAATTAATGTGGTTCACATAACATAATATTTTGAGTTTATATTTATTAAACTAAATTTTTTAATTTCAATGAACTCAAAATTAAGGCAACCAGGTAACTTACTTTTTTAAGTTAAATCAACAATATTTTTCACAGTGTAGATGCAGTCAGAAAAAACAATACAATGTTGCAATTGCATCACAATACTTCTCAATAGAAGGTGACCAGAAAGTGACTTGCTAAATTATTAAAATCAACTTATCAAACTATGGGGTAAAAAAAAAAATCACTGAGAAAGATCCAGACCTGTTTGCTGGTTACTTTCTGCCGGGCCCCCTCCCACCTGCATTCACCCACATATAAACAAAAATCTCAGTTATGCCCTTGCTTGCAAAATCATAAAGGATTTTTGAAACATTGCATTTAATACAGTACTACATCTTCTCAACTTGCAGGCTTCTCTTTGTGTTGGTCTCTAAATGGCGTAAATCCATATTTGCAACCAAATGCAAGAGATACTACAACATTGGCTTGATTGAGAAGCTGCAAAATGGACTTTTCATGATCCGAGAACGTATGTGGTAAAGAGATATTTCAGCCTGAAAAAACTCAAGGAGCAACAATCCTTCTTACTTACTGGCAGCATTGATGGCTGGTATGTTGAACAGTCTCGCATGGGCAGCTGTTCCCTTGTGCGGAAATTGTTTAGTCCAGTATCAGATTGGTCAATAATTCTGTTTCATTACAAAATGTAATTTTTCTAAAAAATCTGCCAAGCATGTGATCATATTCGAGGTTTAAATTCAATTTCCATGTTATGCTCCTTTTGTGGCTCCTTGAAAGTTTTCTTAACTGTCTAGAAATGTGAATGATTACTTCTAAATTAAATGGAAAAAAATAGATTCACCTCTTGCAGAAATTAAGATAGCAAATGAAAAAAATACTAAATAATAAATACCAAGTTGGACGAATTAACTACACAACATTGCTTAGTAGGCTGTATTCATTTTACCTCTGTCTCATCTCTCTTTGCCTAGAGCACAAGTAACATCTACTACATCTTAACCCACTAAATGAAAGGACTTACGACAGAACGTTAAGTATGTGTTCTGAAATCCTTCTTGAATAGATCTGATAGTCTTTATTTGTATCCTAACATGACAGGTCTCAGATCTTGCTTGGTTAAAGGCGCATTTGGGCTTTTTGTTTTACTTTGTATAATCCATGAAACTGTCATCGCAGAAATGCAATAGTGGCATATGTTTGTTCTGTGTTTGCATGGTTTAAATTTCAGATGACAGATTCAGATGAAAAAAACAAAAAAACAAATCACACCTTCCTCAGCCTACGGCCCACAAAAGTGTTGCTTGTGGTCTGATATCCATTTAAATATGAAGAAAGACAGCAAAACCCTCTTTTCAAAGCATATGCAGTGTTAAAAATCCAAATGCCAGCACGCTCTCTTCATTGGGGCATATTTAGCATTTCTGTGTCTCAGACCAGGAGCACTGACATTTATGTGCAGAAAAGGACACACGGAGCCACATTCCTACAGGCCCCCAGGATCTGCCAAAGGGAAGTTTTAATTCCCGCCATTACGGTTCATTTGCTTATGAGATTCCTAAGTTGAATTTCTATAATGGCCTTTCATGTGTCGTCATTCTCATAAATCAAAAGTGGGAGAGAGTGGAAAGAAGATAGGAATATATTTCTGACGGATGCTGAAAATTCTGCTTTCCCATCACAGGAATAAATTGCATTTTAAAATACATAAAAATAGAAAAGGGTTATTTTAAATTGCAATAAAATTTCACAATATTATGGTTTTTATTGTATTTTTGATCAAATAAATGCACCTTTGGTGAGATTATGGAGATTATTTTCAAAAACATTAAAAACTCTTACCGACCCCGAACTTTTCAATTATAGTGTACTACATTAAAAATTTGCATTCGTCTGTCACGGTTATGTTCTGTCTGTTTCATTATCATGGACTTTTAGTTTGTTATTTTTAGTCACCTGTGTTCCTTTGTTCAGTTTCCTGACAGGTATTAGTTACTATGGAGATTCATTAATCATCACAGGTGTTTGTCATTATTTTCTTCCTTTGCTTTCTATTTAAGTTCCTCTTTTATTCATTTGCTGTCTGGCATTATTTTGTAGATACTGTTACGTTGTCTTCTTGCAATTGGATTACCTTTTTTACATTTATTAAAGAACCTTCATTAGAATGAACCGTGACAATCGGAAAGAAAGTATGAAATATATGAGAGATAAGTGGAAAGATCATTTGAATCTTTCGTATATAGCAGAGATTGAGTTCAGTGTTCCTGGACACTCTTTCATGTCACATAATAAGATCATTTTAATATAAGTCAATATTTAATGCTTATTTATTGTTAATTATTTATATTGTTTTTTTATTATTTATATAACAAGTAGTTTAAATTCAAGTCTCAAGTTGATTGCGTACGAGCATAAGAGAAAAAAATTGTACTGACCCCAAACATCTGAATGGTATATATATACACATATACATACACACCTAAACAGTGGTTTACATTAAATCAGCTGTTGCATTAAAGTAGGCCTATACTTTTACAGCATTTATTTTATTTGACAGGGGTAAAAGCAAAGCAATTACTGGTAGCGTAATTTATATAAATATAGTCCTCAGGCTCTCAGTATGTTATTTACATCAGAAAAAGACACTTTTCCAACGAAAAAAAAAACAGCTAAGTGTGTGAGTCCCGTTTAACATATAGCAGGTGCTGTATGTAATGTAATGAAGCTGAGAGGTGGACGGTGATATCAGATTTGCTGGGCAGTGTTACACACAGGCTCTCGGTGTATTGAGCAGTAATTAGGCTATAGTGACACAACAAGAGTATAGGCTCCTCATTATTCTGCTACAGTATATTCCTGCTCTATACTGTCCCAAGGTGAGAGGGGACCCACCCTTGCTCTCTGGGATCATTGTTTCAGCTCTGCAACCTAGTAGCATTTGTGCGTGTCCTCCTGCATCAAGGGCGTATCCGAGCTCACATCTATCACCTGTAAATATCCCGCATGAGGATTCAAACTCACAATCAGACACACATAAGAGCACGTGCACTCACCAGACACACTTACAATGACTGTGCATAACTAATTATGCCCAAATCTCACAAAGATCATTGCATCACGCACCAGCAACAGACAAAACACCAGCAAGGGGGAGGTTGAGATTAAAATTCAGCCAATTCAATTGGTATACATGCACACACTAGGCAGACCAGATTAAAGCTGGGCGTCTTAACTTGCCACAGATAAAGCACCAGGAGAGTCCAGATTACCAATCAACTCATCACTAATTACAAGCAGCCTACAGGCAGAGAGCACAGCAGATTAAGCAGCCCTGCTGGCACTGGCTCCACACTCTCCCCTCAGACTGGAATTAATTACTGTACTAACCAGAACCAGCTTGTTCATGCACAAAGATTATTTACTGTACTGTCTACCTTACTTTCCCTCGTAATATCAAAGGAAAACTAGTACCGATGTACACACTCCTACACAATTAAACTGTCTCACCAGATTATATTAGGTAATATTATTTACTTTGACAGCATCATAAATCGTCTGTTTTCTGGGAAGCGTTCAGATTAAATATTATTTTATTTAGTGTGTAAATATTCCCACATATTTGACAAAAGAGTGAAGATAGTCAAATACAGTCTCTTTTTGTATAGTCATTTCCAGTATTGCACAGACACACAGACTCATGAGCCTTTTAGGGAGAATGATGAAGAATGGGAGAGTGAGATTCATTGAATGATTCATCTGATTTGACCCAAACACACACAGCTCACATTCACTCATTGTGAACAAAACACACATTTGTACTTTACAAAATATACTCAAAACACACTTTTAAATACACTCATATATTGAAGTGCTCAAAATAACTAATTATTTAGGACATTTTTTTGCTATTTGATACTGCTTGAATTAAAATGTAAATGTAAAATAAATACACTATCATTCAAATATTTTGAGTAAGATTTTTTCGGGGGTGAATTTTTCTTTTGTTCTTTTGAACTTTCTATTCATTAAAGAATCCTGAAAAAATGTGTCTGAATGATGCTGAAAATTCAGCTTTGCCATCACAGTAATGAATTGCATTTTAAAATATATCAAATGAGTGAATAGTTATTTTAAATTAAAATGATATTGCACAATATTTCAGTTTTTACTGTATTTTTTTATCAGATAAATGCAGCCTTGATGATCAGAAGAGACTTCTTTAAAAAAAAACGTTTGACCAGTAGTGTATGTATCAGTGTAGTCAGAAAGTTTTTGAGACTAATCTTAAAATAGGCCTTTTCTGAGATCAATGTTATGAGGAAAAAAAATACAAGAATAAAGAGTATTAATCAAAATGCTGCAACTTCATTTTTATTTTAAGGAGCAATAAAACACTGTCATACTAAAGATCAGTCACATTCTGCCCAAAATATTCTCCCACACATTATTTTACCACATAAACTGATTGTATTTAATGAAACTGAAAGTAGTGAAGTAAAAGTAGTTTCACAAAAAATAAAATATATGTAAAAAACACTGGAAACAGTTCTTCATCTTCAAGGTGAAATATACTGAAAATATTGAAAATAGCAAAACCCCTTTCTACATTTTGGATCGCTTATTTGCACAATACAAAAATAACTTTAATCCTATTTTAGGATTGAATAGACTCAAAAGTGAATAAACTCAAGACAACAACAAAAGCTTTCAATGATGCTGCTTTCATGAGCAGTGCAGACCAGAAAACCAGTCACTTCATTAAAGCACAAACACAAATCCACAACCTCCTGACCTAATAAAAGAAGATATTTGTGATTGTGTTTTTGTGTTTATATCAGTTTATATCCGTACAGAACCAGCAGCGGTGATTCAGTGAGCAAGCCAGGGGCTGATTAATTAAGCATGCGTACAATATGGACTCTTTTTGAAATTAGTACCTTTAATGATGGCTACATGCTTCCAATCAGGCAGTTTAAAGGCAAACCATCTGTCTGAACTTGGCACTTGGATCAGCTCCCCACCCCCACGCACTCTGTCAATATGATCCAACACGGTTCTGATCATGCAGAGACTTATAGGAAAAGTTGAGCACGAGCACAACTGCGATCTGAAACACTGAGCACTGATCTATAATCTGTCCAAAAACTCACACAGTGCAACTGTCTTGCACTTAATGTTGACATAAACACAAGCAGGCGCACATTTGGGAAAGAAAAGGCTGTGTGATCACTGGAAAGAATCCACGCGCATGTAACATGTTAATGAAAAGGAAATATTCATATTAAGGGAAAACAAACTATTGAGAAAGTGCTCATTAGACCTTATTAATAAATGCAAGTGCTGGTAATTAGCGAAAGGACCTTGGAGCCTGTGTTTCTTCTTTTCTCTTTTCTGCTTCTTTTTGCGTTTGTTTATTTGTTTGTTTTTTTGCCTTGTTGTTTTTTTGAAGTTGATTCCACGCCGTTCCCTCGCTTTGAGTGCTGACCTGGTCTCTCCGCCCCGCCAATTCCTCTATGGACGCAGCCTCATCCTTTCATGATCCACACACTTCCCTAATTCCCGTGCCCAGAGGAGGGCCGCTGGTCCAGTCGCTTTCCCTCTGCAGAGAGTCCTGGCTCTGGCTCTCTTGCTCTCCTTCTACCCGAGCATCTCTCCATCCACCCTTCTCACTCAAAGGCCCAAAGGCTTAGACCCACTTCCTGTTCAACTTGCGCGCTTGGTGTGTAGCTGAGTGACATACTCCATATGCCCAAAAACTTCTGCGGGCTTATAGAGCTTCATAAACAATTCATGTTTGGCAAGATGATATAATTTGTGCTTTGTAAACAAATTGAGATTTTGTTTTTATTTCTTGATGCATAATGAAATTGGATAATACAATTTTGAAGAATTAATGAAGTGCTATAATTATAAAAATATTTAATAATAAATTATATTGTTTTATTATCAATTATTAAATGAAGAGGAAAACATATTTATTTAAAAAATGATTATTATCATTATAAAATAATAAAAAGTAGTACAAAATTAAATGGATTTTGTCATAAATTGCTGGCTAATATATAATGAGGCTTCTGACTATAATTCTGACGTTCTGAAAGCACAATGATGACTCATTCATCTAATTTCCATGCTATACACCATATGTATCTGTTTATTTTTGTTATGCTTGGCTCTTTTAAAGCATCACCTTCTGCATATCCTTTTAATGCAATGAGTTACTTTGCTCAAGTGATATTAAAATATGTATACAAGTGATGAGCGATCAACATAAACACAGTTGGTTGAATCAAAACAGAAGCAAATATTAATCCAACCCAGAATATGCCTATGATTATTTAAATGCTGCAAAACACCCTCCGGTTGACCAATTAAGATAAACGACAAATAAAATGAATTTAAAATGATCCCTGGTTTACGTCCACACACAGGAATTTACTGGCACAAACTTCACTTGTGTTTCTTACTTACATCTCTGTCCATTTAATTATTCACTATATGCCTGAATAAATGAGCATGAAAAACACTCTCAGATGACTTTAAAAAAGTATTAGCTAATTGCAGCTTAAAGAAAGTTTTTTTTCTTCCTTTCTACTTTTTTTTGTTGCATTGTACCATCTGACTTGTTCTGCTTTCATGTCACTTCATTACATTTCATTTATTAATGTCCAATACTAAATGTGCCAAAAATGTCAGATTCAAAGCTGTGAAAATGGGGCACTTTTTTATGCTTGATAAGGAGAGGCTCAAGCTGTTTGGAGCCTGTTGTTTTGGCTCATGAGGCTGAGAGAGAGAGAGAGAGAGAGAGAGAGAGAGAGAGAGAGAGAGAGAGAGAGAAAGAGAGAGAGAGAGAGAGAGAGAGAGAGAGAGAGAGAGAGAGAGAGAGAGAGAGAGAGAGAGAGAGAGAGAGAGAGAGGAGAACAGAGGAGGGTATCTGTCTCACACACACACACACACACACACATATAGGCATAAAGACAAACCCATCACGCCAAAGGACACAACTTTACACCAACTCACTTAAAAACACAACAAATCTGTGGCTCCAGATGCTCGTCCAAAAGTTTGTTGGTTTCAGAGTGACCAGACTTAGACTTCGCCAGTCACTCATCATCAGTCACTTTGTACTGAGATGTTTTCGATGTATAAACATAAATCAAGCAGAAACAATCATCTAACTGAATTGTGAAGAAGGGTTGGGTACATTTCCACTAACACACAAACTGGGTGACTGCAGTCATTATGCAATAAATCAACACTAACAAACACCCTCCATGGACCCCAGCTGAAACTCTCCCTCATTAATCGATCGGCTCTCAGAGTTTGTCCTTGACATCTGTCCATCTCTCATCGCCACTAATTGATCTCCTATCGATTATCTTTTGTTACTAACACATCACAAAATGAGAGTTTCTCCACTACAACCGAGATAATAACAGGAAAGGGCTTAGATATTGCAGTTCTTTTCAGGTATTGTAAAAATATACACTTTTTGTTATTGTTGTTGTTGCTTGGCTGACTCATGGAGTAGTTCATTAAAGGGCTGCTTTACATCCCTTTGATGCTGTCCTCTAAAACCCATTTATGCACATCAACAGCCATCCGACGAGAAGAACTCCACAGTATAAATGAACATTATCTGATTCATTTAACATGCTCAGAGACACCGAGCACATAGAACTCGTGTTTTTGTTTCCATGTACAGTGCAATCCATCTTTAGGTGTGCTTTTAGCCTAGTGTTATGTCATTAAAATTAATTAAACTACAAATTAAAATCTTCAGTGTGCTTGCAATATGAAGTGAAGAGGCTATAATCATTGTTAATCGCAGGGCAAAGAGCTCTCAGGGCTCTCAGCTCCAAGCATTTCAGGTAATAAAGAAGTGTGTCTGTGTGTGTTTGTGTGTATGAATGAGAAAGAGAGTGTGTGTGAGTGTGTGTGTGTGTGTGTGTGTGTGTGTGTGTGTGTGTGTGTGTGTGTGTGTGTGTGTGTGTGTGTGGCAAATGCAATAAGACATTAACATAGGCATATTGTTAAAATAGCATTATATTCTTTTTGTGTGAACCCTATAATACAAATGTGTTAGATTTCGCTTCACTTGTTCTGATAATTAGTTACTTTTGTAGAGGGTCAGTAAACAAACTATTTGTATACTGCTATTTTATAATCCAAAATAAGCTTTCAGTGACTCTTCAAAGTGGAGTCATATAACTTATCACTACCTCAATTACAGCAATGATGTTATAAAATTATGAATGTAGTACTAAAATCCACTAAAAAAGTTTCAAATTTAACCTCGAATGAAGCACAACTTTTCGTTTTGTCGAAATTGCAGTCTTTTTTCAGTAATAGATGTGAAAGCATTTGTAAAAATGTATTGGAAACTACAAAACCTATATGTAAGGTTTGCACTGCATGTTCTTCTCTTTCCAGAAAAAGTGCGTTTATGAATTTGAAATGATAGCTCACACACACACAAAGTTTGCAGGTTTCGACTGTGTGTGTGTGTGTGTGTGTGTGTGTGTGTGTGTGTGTGTGTGTGTGTGTGGGTGTGTGTGTTTTAAAGTACACTAAACAATTAATGAAAATATAAATATTCCAGCAAATATAAAAATGCATTGGTAAAAAATAAAAATTTATTGGTCTTTTGTGGAAGGGCAAGTAAAATCAGAAGCCATCTGCCCTTTTGGACAAGTAGAAAACTTGTTTGTGTCAGGCTGATACGGTTGTCTCCTACTATCTAAATCCTGCAAAGCATTAACACTAGTTTGAAATTATATAATATCTATAGGGTTTTTGTACATTTGCTGAGAATATGACCTATAAAATTTTTAACTAATTATGACAGCGAGACAACAGCTGTGCCCAGATTTCCTACCAGCTGAATAAATCAAAATAGAGTTTTTCTGTTTTCTTATTTTCCTTTGTTTACAGAAGTTATCTACAGACTAGTCTAGAGTCGTCTGTCTCTATAAAGACAAATACTCAGCCGTCATTCACTCAGCCGTCTCTAACATCTCATGCACATGGACACACACAAAAACTATTGTTTCTATAGTAACGTCAGTGAAGCACTGAATGTTCAAGAGCCAATTTTTCGTACCATTTGCCCATTTCATTAATTATATCTTTGTGCAGGAGAGTACAGAACAGCCCCCCTAACACACACAGACACACACACACAGACACACACACACACACACGCACGCACGCACGCACGCACACACAACCACTCCCCTTCCCCCCAACACTGCCCCTTTCCTCTGACCAAATCCTGAGCTATGGATGTAAGGTTGTCCTGTCGCAGACAAACAGTAGCATTGTTTGGGGCAGCCGGTCCCAGCCTAACCCCTCCCTTCAGCAGAGTCCCAGGGCGCTGGCGGACAGAGAAACAAAATGAGCGTCTTCTCTAATGAGCTGCTGCCTGTCAGCTACAGTTAGGCACTCAGAACAGAAACAGAGAGAGCGAGAGAGATAGGCGGGTAAGGCCTCATGTTGGGGGACGTTACACTGGCACACGTGTTGATACGTAGACATGCTTTCTCATGAATTTTGCATCAGCCTTGAAGACACCAAAATGATACCTTTTTAATTACACCTGCCAATGGTGAATGAATTGAGAAAATGCAACGGTCACGAAACTATGTAAATGCAAACACTTTCAGCATTACAGACGGTACCTCTAGTAGAGCACTTGTATGACTTTAACTTCATACTATAGTTCTTGCAATTCAATTTAGTAGCAAAATTCCCAATTAAATCCACTGTATTTACTCACCAAAGCCAAACTGTACTCGCATTTGGTGCTTGCCAAGTCAATTTTGAACCCCGCACACACTATGATGGAGGCCAGTAAAGGCTGGAATTCACTACATGACTTTAATTTCATCTACCGGACTTTGTGAAAGGTTACAGAAATAAAACCACATTATACTCTAAACGACTGTATGATATTAGATACCACCAGACTTTGATGTCATTCCGAACACAACAAATTAAGGCAGATAACGTGCCTCTTTGATGCTTGACAAACTGTGTTCTAAAATCAGCTTAAAATGTCAACCATGTTTGATATCCCTCGACTGGAAGGAATCATTATCTGAAGGAAGCTAAAATAATCAGACTATGTGGCCAACTTCACGATTTTCTGTGAAAGCGGTCAACTCTGACTGCCCATAATCTGCAGACTGGCTCTGACTTTCAGCAACTAGCGTCGACTCGTCCATCGTAGCTAGTTGTACATAAATAAATCATACTTAAATTTTATTAACTATATTAAATTATAGCTCTATATGTATTGTGAAATTTCATCATAATTTTAAATAATCAAATACACCCTACAATGTACATTAAACTAACCATTATTGCCGTAATACCCTAATGCACCCTACATAGCATTAAATTAAATAATTTACTATAAAATGATATGCCATACTGGGCTGTGATTTTTATTTTTATTTTGGTAATTTACAGTTTCATAAAACATCCGAAACAAACCATTTCAAAATTAATCGAGTTTCAAACATGGCATACGAGTGAGTAAAAAGTGGCTGGTTTAGAAGAGCATGTTTAAAAATATATATAAAAAACTATAAAAAGCAATACGAACTAGATTGTTACTGGAAAAGCTAAACTGTTCAGAAAAGAAATAAACTATTGTACATTCATGAAAAATGTATTGAAGTTAGTAGCGCCACTACCTCTAGTTTAATCACTCCCCTACACTGTATACTTACCTATATACTAATAAACATTGCATTGTTGGACCACAAATATGTGAAATATTGCAAAATTGTTGCAACTGTTGGATGACTGAAGTTCATGTGTTTTCAGTGGCGAAACTATAAAAGATATGAAATGCTGACATACAACCTGCTTCTGCATTTACAAGTGAGTAGACGTTGTAATCCTAGGGGAGCATTTAACTGAGGCACTATAGGCTTCATAAATATCTTATGAAGGAAACTTTAATGCCATCAAGAACAATAGCTCAAGGTACAGGAGTTTCAGCATCACAGTCTAAAGAACTAACGAATACAAATGTGTCTGAAATAAAAGCTGTAGCTTTCATCATCAGTGTCTGCAAATGTTCATGTTCTACAGCTTCTCAGAAACTGAGATGTGCAGATCAAGGCCGTGTAGGTCTTTACATATTCAATCACGGGAATATGCTCTATCAAAAGACTAGGTGATTAATGCTGAGTTAAAAATGTCATCTACCAAATCAGAATCCAAACACGTTTTCTGGTCTCAGGAGGCTGTCTAATTTGAGCATGTGTACGTTGAGTGTGTATCCTCACATGTGTGTGTGTGTGTGTGTGTGTGTGTGTGTGTGTGTGTGTGTGTGTGTGTGTGTGTGTGTGTGTGTGTGTGTGTGTGCTGGGGGTTCAGATGTATGGACATTATTTACAGTGGCTGGGTTCTGCTGGGCAGTGCATATGTTTGGTACGTTTCATTCCCGCCATTATGAGAATGTGCAAAACGGCGCTCACACAATGACAGCCATATGTCTATCTTTGCTCTCAGATGACAGGAGACGGTCAGTCACTGAAACAATCCATCTCTAAACAGATCAATAATCCAATGTCAGGATAAATAAGCTCATAAAGCATGCCTTGACCAATCATCTCTCCAACTGATAACTTTCACATTTTCCGCTGAAACAGACAGAATAATCTTAAATATTGAGTACGGCTGAAATGGCACACCAGCAAAGCCCTGATCACACTACCTTAAGGGTGTTGAAAATGACCAGCCATTTTTCAGTAATGGTGTTAAATAAATATGAGGCCAGATGATAAATATGAAAAAAATATAAAGACATATGAGCACAGATGTTTCATTAAAAAAGGCTGCCAGTCATACTGTAGGCCGAGCAATGCGGTGCCAGTGTTTTTTGCTAGTTTCAGCCCGACGCAATTTTTTTTGTTATTTAAAGATCGCATTAGTAATATGCACCTATAGGCGGGTGCACAACGCGCATACACCTTGTCCCATAGATTGTTTCTGCTTTAGAATTTCCACAATGTAATTGGCGAATCCGCGATGGCGCGAGCTCAAATGGCTTTTAAAGGGAATGGCAGATGAGACTCTGATTAGTTATAATTGCACGATGCCCAAAACACACCCCATTACTCATTAAGAGAATTTAGACCATGCGCCGGGTGCACCGACCATTTTTCCCGCCGTGTGCTTTAGACCATGTGCTTAGATTGTTCAAATAGGGCCCATTATCTTTCATACACTCATCATTCGCAATACATACTCAGAACTCAGCATTACTGACTCCTTCAGCTCATCCGTCCAGTTAAGCCTTCATTCGACCAATCGAAGTCTCTGGATCGTCATTCTAGGCAATTGGTCAGAAACTGTTTTTATCATTTGAGAAATATTTTTAAATTGAGAACATTTTTGTCCAAAGCTGACATGGAGATGATTATTAATGCCTTTATTTCTTCTCGTTTAGATTATTGTAATTCTCTTTTCACTTGTTAATCTTCTCTGAGTCGTCTCCAAAACGCAAAACGCTGCAGCCAGGCTTTTAACAGGAACCAACAGGACACACATTACACCGGTTTTATCCACACTCCATTGGCTTCCAGTCAAACATAGAATTGATTATAAAATTTTAGTTTTGACTTTCAGAGCACTACATGGACAGGCTCCCCAGTACATCACAAACCTGTTGACCCCTTTATCCTCCTCCCGCACTCTCCGGTCCTCAGGTCAAAACCTCCTGATGGTCCCCAAACCCGCTTTAAAACTCGGGGGGACCTGTCCTTTCAGGCAGTTACCCCCAAACTCTGGAACGCCCTGCCCGTCGCTGTGTGCGGTCGAATCTCTTGATTGTTTAAAAAGCAGCTGAAGACACTTTTTTTTTTAGACAAGCTTTTAGTTGATTGGGCTTTTATGTTTTGTTTTTAGCTCTGATAGTTTTATCTGTGTTTAATTGTTCTTTTATTTAAATTGTTGCACTTTGTAAAGCACTTTGTGATTTCTACCTGTGAAAGGTGCTATATAAATAAAGTTTACTTAGTACATTTAATTCATGAAAAACATAAAAAATTCTAGCAAATATAAAAATACATTTCTAAATATAAAAGTGTATTAAAATGTATTTGTATCATTCATTTGTGAAAGGGCAAGTAAAATCAGAAGCACTTGGCCCAAATGGACAAGTAGAAAAAGTTTTTTTTTCTTAAGCCGATATTGTTAGTATTAAAAGTACTCATTTCTTTTTTTTTTAAATCTTACAGATTCCAAACTTTTGAACTGTAGAGCGTGTATATTAGATGAGTACAATATATATTTAAAGTTTGTAAACACCACAAAAAAACTAAGCTAAACCTAAAACCATCCTTAGTCTCGCCTAGTAATGAGCTGCTATACGTGTGGGAATTAATGAAGCATTTGAGTGACGAGTAGGCTTTGGACAGAAACATACATCTTAATCCCGATTCCCGAGCCTTAACATTTCACGACCCCCTCATCAACAACAGACAGCTTGGTAAATAAGAGCTGCTGATGGCTCGGTTAGCGATCATTTCAGTGACAGTCTTGATCAGTGCTGAACCAAAGTAGATGAACTTGTGATTTTATTTATCATGAGTTCTTAGAAGTAAAAAGCACCTACAGTATACATGAAGTGAAAGCTGTCTGTGTGAAAAGCTCCATTAAAAGAAACAGAGGCAGATGATGGTCAGAGATATAGGCTATAATGGCCTGAGGATCAGTGTAGAGTACAAAGAGACAATATAGGGAAACCTGAGAGTGATAGACAGGTTGCCAAAGAAAGACCAAATGATGCTGTCACATCCTCCCCTCACATTTGAGAGATATGTAGTAATAGTTGTTTCACAGTGACAGACTGAAAAAGAGAAAGGGCAAAGTTCAGAGCAATTAAAAAGCCATCATGGGTAATCAACCGAAGTGTGTGAATCAAAACAAATTCATCCTAATGGTTTTTCCAGCACAAATAGCAAACTGAAAATGTCTACACACCATTCACGATTGTCATAACTGAGCATTTAAAATCAAAAATAAATTTGTATGCGTTTGTTTGCGTGCCTTCGGAAAACACGCTATAGCAAACAAAGGTTTATCAACGTTGATTTGCATTTTGTCTAGACGCGACATCACATTTATCCTTTTGTTTTACATAAACAATGTATTGACCCAGTATCAGCAGGGGTAACATCCCCAACTACAGTGCAAAAACATGAAACACTCTTTTGTCTTGGGGAAAACGACACACATGGGAATTCTGAAAACTGCTTCCTGCGTCTTTCACGTTTGCAACCAGAAAACATGCAGAAAATGCCTATTGCCGGAATGTTGCTGTTCACTATGACCGCTGCATTGACCAGAGAAGTCTACAAGCTAATGATGTCAACGAGGGGGGTGGGGGGGGGGGGGGTGGGTACACTACTAGTCTTCAGTGTCACATGACCCGTTAGAAATCATTTTAATATGCTGATTTGCTGCTCATGAAACATTTCTTATTATTATCAATATTAAAAACAGTTGTGCTGCTCAACATTTTTGAAGAAACTTTGATACATTTTTCAAGATTCTTTGATGAATAGAAAGTTTTTGTAACAATGTACAAACCTTTACTGTAACGTTTAATCCGTTTACTGCATCCTTGGTGAATAAATTAAAAGAAAAATCTTACTGACCCTACACTTTTAAGTGATAGGATATTATGAACTAACATGACTGAATAAAGAATTGTACAAATGTGACATTTTTTTCAATATATTTATAAATTGACATAGGTTAATAAATACTGTAAATGTTGTCTATTGTTAGATAATCATACCTAATGCATTAAGTGCACAAATTGAAACCTATTGCAAAATATCATATTTTCTTTATTTCATGATCCGACAAAATTCTTTCAAATAACAGAAATAAATCCAAATGAACAAGGTGATCAGTCCATGTGCTACAGTTAGTGCACGTTAAACTTAACACTTTACAAAAATACAGAGCAATTAGGGCCCTAATGAGAGGGTAGATGGGGGAGGGGACTGTTGGCGAGGGGAAGGAGGTGAGGAGAGGACAGAGAGAGACAGAAATCTGTAGATACACTTTCTCTCTCATTACCAGACAAAAAGGCAGTCTTATTCAACACCAACAGCCTGTTGCGTCATAATGATGCGAGCATCATGAGTCACTGGTAATCTCAATATAGCACTTTATGCTTTTCTCACCAGTTACCTGGATTGGAGTGAAAGAGCATTCTTATCTGATGACTAGACCCTGATGGTATCAATGTTGAATTTAGGGGAAAATCTATGGAATAGACTCATAAGTGGTAAAATGTGGTAAACAGAGCTAAAATTATTCTTTAATATATATTTCCAAAAGTTTGGGGTCAGTAAGATTTTTAAAAAGAAATGTATAAAATAAATCGTGTTATAAACTTTTAATTGATCGAAGAATCCTGAAAAAAAGGATCATGGACGGTTTCCACAAAAACATTAAGCACGACAACTGTTTTCAACATTTTCAGATTTCTGAAAATGCAGCTTTGCCATCACAGGAAAAAACTACAATTTTAAGATATGAAAGAAAACTGTTTTTTGAAAAAGAAAAAAACCCCCGTGAGAATATCGTCAAATCAACTTTTACCACTTTATGAGCACATTAAAAATCCCCTATTAGGAGCTTAGTGAAGGCCATGTGCCATGTGGGCCTGCTGACAACCCATAACACTTTCTCAAATGGAGAAATAACACAGATGACCAAAGACTGACCATGCGGTATAACGTTTGAATTTTACAACTGGCCTTTTCTCGTGGGTTTCTATTGGGTCCAGTGATGCAGCTGAGTGATTCACGTTTATAGTTTTGGCAGGCTATTCACTGGCATTAAGAGCAGGAAGACGCCCTCTCTTAATGAGCAGGTCGCTGAAAGCCCTCTGATTAGCCCAATTAAGGCTCCTTCCCATCACTGAGGAGTGCCACTGTCCGAATCCGTTTATTTGATCTCTTCAGTACCAGCCCCCTACACAGCTATATAACACTCAAATGAATAATATGGTAAAATCACTGTTTCCTTGGTTTCGCTCAACTGGAACTTCTCTCAGTAAAAATGATACAGTATAAAGCACTAGCAAACAAAAGAAATGGCAACAAATGTTTCTCTCATCCTCTCTGTGAGTGGACATGGTTTGTGGTTTCGTACAGACCTCCACTCCTCACACCTACAGTCACAGTGAGACAGTTCTCTGCGTTCTTGCAGCCGGACCAGAGCTTCACAAGTTAAGCCACGTTTGGCTCAATAATGTTATAATTTGAGGAAACTGGTTTTAACATGTATTGGATCATCCTAAAACAGTTGTAAAAAATGCATTTCATCAGATATTTAGTTAATTCCTACACTTGTCAAAGACAAGCAGTGAAAAAAACAGACTGAGCAGTGGGAGAAAAACAATGATTAATTAAAAAATAAAATAAATAAAAACAGTATACTCTAAATGCAAGACATTGTTTCTTACATGTGATTTTTTTTAAAGAATATCCTGACCGCTCTTTACAATATCATAAAAGTGATGAGGGCCAGAGCTGTCAAGCTCCAAAATGACTAAAAAGCATCATAAAGTGGTCTATACAACTTATGCACAATATTCCAAGTCCTCTGAAGCCATACGATCACAATATGTGAGGAACAGACAAAAATGTAATTCTTAATTCATTAAAAATCTTGTTGGCATGGCATCACAAGTGTTCATTAGAGAAGAATTGAGGATAGATGATATAAGACTTGGAATAAAGTGCATGATGGACTACCAGGCTACAATATTTTATGCTAATTTTGCGTCCTTTTTAAAGCTTCAGAGCTCCCATTATTTGTAATTATATGAGAAAAAAAAGAAAGAGTTGCATTATTCAAAATTTGTCCTTTTGTGCTCTACAGAGGAAAATCATATGGCACAAGATGCAAAGAGTGCTACTGGGGTATAAAGTTCAAATCTCGGTGCTCTTTGGATGCGGGATAGTTCAACTTGCAAAAATCATGAGGCACTCGAGAACACTCAAGAATTTAGAAAAAATAAAAAACCTTTGTTAATCATGGCCATAAATTCTTGAGTGCCTTGGCCTCATGGTTTTTGAAAATCATATGGGTCTGGAACAAAATTAGGGTGAGAAAATTATGAGAGAACTTTTATTATTGGGTGATCTGTCCCTTTAAAGCACACCTTAATTGTCAATTTCTCTCTTGACCCTCAGTTTTATTTTCATGTTTACAATCATACATTTTTATGCATGGAACCAAATTAAATTCATAAATCCAGCACTGAAGGATAAGCATAAGTCATATGCCGTACTGTTTTGATTTATCATCGCCTTTTGACTTTGGAAGGAATTATACCAATAAAATAAAACCAGCGACTTTGGCAAGGCCATCCCATAATCACTGAGACACAAGCTCATGATTCCCCATTCTCATCATCCAAATAAGTCTGTGGATCAGTATCCAATTATATCCCAGGATACACCTCCACATTCATTGGTACGTCCTTTGGGTCATCACTTTAGAAAGTCAAGCACTGCATTCCTCTCACATACCCACAGTCTGGCTGTTAAAGAAACAGACAATGGGGTTCATTTATGTCTTCAGAAAAGGAAATTGTACCAGGATAAAATGTTTTGTGCTGTTAGAAAGGTAAATCGCTTTAAAGACGTTGCAAACAACTGCGGAATACTAATTCAAAACTGCAGTGATCTATACAGTGTTTTATGACATGAGATCAAATTCAGGTCATTGACTGAATCAGTACACAATAATGGAGGTTTAAATAACACATAATAGTGACTAATTGGGCTATATTGTGAAGTAATTGTGTAACCTTTTCTACAGATGTTATTAGAAGATTAGAAGAAACTTGAGAAGCTGTAGCCCAATAGCACAGCAATCCCTACAACTCAATGGAAAACCAAATTCTCTCAGTGTCACAAGACTCTGTTCATTTATTGACACTGAATATGACAAGAGATTCAATTGTTTTAAAGGATAGGTCAACCACTAATGAAAATTCATGATTTACTCGATGTTGTTCAAACCCATATGACATGAAATTACTTTAAACTTTATAAGCTTACAAACTTCAGTCCCTATTTACTGTAAATGCATGGAAAATGAGCAAGAACAATCAAATAAAATATAAAGTCTTTCAACATTAAAAATGGACTTTAAAATGTACAATAATTACATTTCTGTGAAATGTCACATCTAGTTTGCAGCAGTTACATTTAATGAACACGCCATTGAAAAGCACCGTTTGGCCTGTCATTTCCCGAGCCGGACTCCCCACAATGGCCGGCCCGACGAAGCGAATAGAAATAGTATTTTGAATCACACTGCTGTGGTCCGATGAACATCCCCGCTCCACACTCTGAGCAAAGAATGTGCAGTGATGTCACCGGGAGGCAGGGGCAAGTAAGAAACGCTGTGATTTAGAGACAGGACATGGCGGAGGGAGGGAGGAAGGGGATGAACAGTGGGAGCAGTGAGGGGGAAAGAGAGGGGGATGAAATGGCGATGAGAGAGGTCTACGGGCTTCTGCTGCCACCGCCGTAATGGCCCAAACGAGGTGGAGGGGAGAGCAGTGGAGTGAAGCCAGGGGTGAGGCGGTGGTGACTCTGCTTCAACGCCATATGAGCTGGCAGCTTGTCACAACCCAATCCATCACACAAAGGCAGACACAGACACATTCCCATTATCAGATCAGACCTGCTTCCTCAGCCCTTACATGTTACCAGCACAAGTGTGATAAACACATCAGAATCAACCAGCATTCCTTGTCCACACCAAGTGCCATCATCAGGCCAAAGATAATCAGTTACACGTTCTCTAAAATGCTTGTTACAGCAATATTCATCATCATCATCATCCTGATTGACGTCTTTTCTCTAACAATCACTGAAGCTTCCAGAAGTATCTGTCAGGGTCTGTCAGTCCATCCATCCATTGTATCATCTATCTATCTGAATCTATCATCTATCTACAGTCTCCATCCATCCACTGTATTCATCCATCCACTGTGTCCATCCATTGTATCAACACATCCATCCATCCATCCATCCATCCATCCATCCATCCATCCATCCATCCATCCATCGTATCTATACATTCCTCCATCTATCGACTGTATCCATTCGTCAGTCCATCCATCCTGTATCTATCTATCCATCCATCCATCCATCCATCCATCCATCCATCCATCCATCCATCCATCCATCCATCCATCGTATCTATACATTCCTCCATCTATCGACTGTATCCATTCGTCAGTCCATCCATCCTGTATCTATCTATCCATCCATCCATCCATCCATCCATCCATCCATCCATCGTATCTATCCATCCACCCATCTATCTACTGTATCCATCCATCGTATCTATCCATCCACCCATCTATCTATTAAACCCATCCATCCAGCTTATAAACCTTAAACATTCATAGTTTGTCTGGACCTACTTATGTAGTAAAAATGAAAGTTTCTATTGATTACATTATATTATATTTCTATTCATTTTAGTTATATTTTCTTACATTAAAATTGCAGTTCTACATCGTGCTTGCTATCACAATTCAAATTCAGGAATGGAATTTAAATTTAAAAGGAATTCTAAATGAAATTCTGAATTGCGTTTGACAGGCTAAGCCACTACTCGTGTATTTCCCTTGTCTACCCTATGAATATTTATGCAGATTAAAGTCAGGTTGGTAAAAATAGCTGAATATGATTATTGTGTGGGCACTTGGTTAAAAAAGGAACAAAAAATTATCTCCTTTTACTAAGGAAATAATTTGAGTCTGAAGTGATTATTCATCTTTTTAAGCACATACATATTTAGGATAATTTGAATTATTGGATATACAGTTGCAATCAAAATAATTCAACCCTTAGGAGACTGTAATAATTTACAAGTGTAAGCTTTTCTAAAGATATTTATATTTTTAAATGGCATCAATCAGTTTAGTTACAAATTAAAAGTGATAATGTCAAAATATAATGTAATGCTTTTGAGGTTTTTTTTGTAATACAGCTGTCACAATTATTCAACCCCTATTCAGTACTGCTGTTTTTAAGTCACTTATTTGTATGGTATGGTACAAAATTGTGTTAAAACACAATAAGCCATTGGAAACTCTACAACTAAACTGAATTAGCTTATGTATACATGCATACATACATTTAGCTCATGCATGTGCAAAAGTTGAGTAGCAAATATGGCCAAGTTAAAGGGCTCTCACAAAATCTATAGAGAACAGATGGTTTTCTTACATTAAAGTCTATGGCTACAAGAAGATTTCCAAAACACTAAAAGTTCCTAGAGATACAGATGGCAGCCTTATTCATAAGTTTAAAATTTGTTACCAGAAAACCTTTGAGTGTGTTGAAGAAAAGCACAATATCATTAAGGGGAATTAACTGTTTGATCAGAGCAACTAAGAAAAACCCTCAATTTGAAACCCGATGAAAGGAGGAAAAAACATTTCAAAGCAGAGAATAAGAAGAACAGTATAGCAAGGCCTTAATGTTGAGACATCTTGCCGAATGCCACTTCGGTTGACCAAGAATAACATAAAAGGCAAACTTGAATGTGTTAAAATTCATTTTGATCGACCTGTGGAGTTTTGGAAGTATGTTTTATGTAGTGATGTGACCAAACTGGATCAGCAGTATGTCTGGTGCAAAAATTGTAAAGCTTATGAGCAGAACACCACAATCTCGATGGTCAACACGGAGGTGGTCCAGTCTTGTAATGGGGGTGCTTTGCTGTTGCAGGAAGTGGAAATCTTGACTGAATGAAGGACATCATGAATTCTTTGAAGTATCAAGCCATTTTGGCAAAGATGGTGAAGCCTTGGGTGCAGAGACTGAAGCTTGATGATCAGTGGACTTTCCTGCAGGACAGCCATCCCAAAGTATACATCAAAATCTACTGAAGCTTGGTTCAGGGATCAGTCGGAGAATGTTCTTGAGTGGCCTGTACAGTCTTCAGATTTAAATGCCATTGGTTTCTTCAAATTCCACCAAATACTTTCAGTGGTAATGTGAAAACCAAAGCTTTTTTAAGCGACGAATTGGCCAAGATCGCAGTAGAGTGGTGACAGTAGCTTCTAAGCATATACAGCAGCGCTTACTGGAGGTTATAAAGAATAAAAGATTCTCACAAAATTTGACTTTTGGAGGTTGAATAGTTTTGTACATGAATGTTTAGATTCAATTAGATTTTTTTTTTGTAACTTTACATTCTCAGAGTCACTCAATTGTGTATTGATAAACTTTCAATAATAATTTACTGATGCCTTTGATTAATTGTTTTCATAAAATGTAGTTCTCAGCAGCAAAATGTCTTGCAGGTCAAGGGGGTTGAATCATTTTGATTGCAACTACAAATGATACTCCAAATACAACTGTTGGCCAATCTAAGTCACTGAATCTTTTTCTTGTAAAACGACTGAGCTATAGAAAACCGATTGCAATTAACCAGCACAGACTTTCAATGTTCTCAGACTTTAGAAACCCTACTATGCTGTATAGTTCAATTAGCAGTAAGGGAATATTTGGGAACCAAAATATTGATCTCAAACCTGTTTATGTTCAACATATTGACTGTCCCGTGTGCTGAAGAGCGGCAACATGACCTTTATATCATCTCAAGCTTACCCATCTCCCTTCATCACAAACAAAGAACAACACCCTTTCTACAATGTTGGCACACAAATGAAAGTGTTATACTTCCCAAATAATACACTGCATTATGTAAATTATATCTGAACAGTTCTGAGAGGGTTATCAAATTTAGTCAGAAATATTCAAGAACAGGCGCACAGACTTTTGACAGTGCATGAAGAGTTTGGAAAGGCAGAGGAGAAAGAGGAGGAGAAGAGGAGGATGATGAATAAAAAACTAAACAAAGAGAGGGGCAACGTGTGGAAAGCAGATCTGATCTGGCGACATGTATATATTTCGCATTCGGCAAACAAACAAAAGGCCGGTAAATAGCAGGAGAGGAAATGCGTGGTTATCCGATGCCGCCGCTCCGCGCTCAGCCCGCACCTCCCGGCTAGGGTTTCCCTGGAAGACAAAGAGCCACCAGCGCATTCTGCCGGCCTGCCCACAAAAAGCTGCGCTGAAAAAGCCAACACCTCTTCCCTTCGGGGGCTCCACAAAACACTTTTGTTAGTCGATATTAAAACATGTTGCAATATCAGCCCCTGTCTCACGAAGGAAACTTAATCACACGCATGAGGAGGAAGCTAGCCGGCTGGTTTTTAATACAGGGACTAAGAACATCATCAGAGGAGAGGGTTAGTCAATTTATGATGTTAGGGTTAGTTAGAGTTAACTGTTAAAGGGAAAGTTCACCCCAACATTTTTATTTTATCATCATTTACTCACCCTCAATGCATTCCAAACTTGTACGACTTTCTATCTTCTGTGGAAACCAGAACCTATTTTAAATGTCAATGGGGTTCAAATGGGAGATAATGGACTCCACTGACTTTTATTAAATGGACAAAAACCCTAGCACATTAAAAACAAAACAAAACTTCTATGTCCCACAGAAACAAAAGTCATACAGGTTTAAAACAATATGAGGTAATATGAATAAAGGATCCAAGCATTTTCATTTTTGGATGAACTATCCCTTTGAAACAAATTGTCTATCCCTTAATGATGGGCATAACTTGTTATTCTATTAGGGCCAAAAAGAAATATTAAACAACTGATAAGAGGTTAAGTCACAACCAGGGTTATTATAGTTAACTATAACTAAAACCATAAAAAAAAATGTGTTACTTGAAAATAAAAAGATAAAACACCTTACATTTATTCATTTAGCATACGCTTTTATCCAAAGCGATTCATCTTAAAACCTTAAACTTATTATTTATTTATTTTGCAGCTTGTTGCCCAGGAGACATTTCTCATTTTCATTTAGTTTAACTTGTACAAAAATAACTAAAAATTAATAAAAACTATAGACTTAATATATACTTAGAAAATGTATAGACTAAATTACTAAAACTAACTAAAATGAAAACATGTTAAATTCAAAATATTATTTAAAACTATAATAGTATCTCAAAGATAATGCACTATTTAAGTTCTCGGAACGGTCAAGTTTCAAGTTAAAAATATTGCGCAAGATTTGGATGAGACATGCAAAAACAGGCTGAAACTGAAAGCAGCAGAACGGCTTTGGTGACTGTACAGTCTCTGGACTCACTCACTCAGCTGGACAACTCCTCCCAATTTCTCGGACCCAGTCGGGGGTCTGTCTCCAATCGACACCACGAGACAAACTGTCCCTTTACTTCTCACTCTACACTGTGTCCTTTCTTCTCTCCTCAGCTTATTTCCCAAAGACCTGAGGCTCTAATGCTTCTTTCTGCTCCCAGAAAATGGAAACTCAATGCCTGGGAAAAGCACAAGAAACAACTTGAGGTCTGTTTCATGTCATACCTTTTGTTTGTTGCTATTAGGTAAGACAAGTCAATTTAAAACAACTTTGCTACCTTAAAAACAGTTGGTGGGCACATTCAGCTGTTTGTAAATGGGAATCCAGGCCACGTTTCATACCCAAAGCTAATTGGAGGTTAACTGGCTATTTGACTGAAGTCTAAGGAGAAAACAGCACGCACGCACGCACGCACGCACACACACACACACACAGAAAAAAAACTATTTTTTTAATTTTATTTTTATTTCACCTTTATTTAACCAGGTTAATCGGTTGAGAACAACCGCGACCTGGCGAAGACAAGGCTAAAAGTGCAAGGCAACATAAAATTCAATGCAAATGCAAAACTATTCGGCTAACCATTTAAGAAAATGTATACAGTGTTCACTAAAATAATCAATACTTTTTATTTTTGTACCAACAGAAATTCTGACCACAACAATATAACAGGCAGAGATAGATTCGGCAGACTACATTTAACATTTTCAACATTTATTTTCACAAGTATTTCCTGTGTTGGTTTTGAAGAAAAAATCTGCAGAATGGACCCTTTTCACTTATCTGAGGTTCTCAGATGCGGAAGTTGTCATAATTGGTTAAACTTCTGGTTAAAGGAAACTACAACAAAGATCATTTTTGCATTCCCATTTTTTCCAATGGCCCCCCCCCCCCCCCCCCAAAAAAAATTCATATTAGTGTTTCTATGATTTTACAAAAGAGAAAAAAATATAGATTCATTATATTAGGTGATATAACACAAAGTATATTGCTGAATTAACCAATAAAAAACATGTTAAACAGCTATCCTTTTTCATAGCTAAAAGCATAGCCAATTTAATGACGTGACGTGAGTGATATACATTCAATTTTTGCTAAAATATGTGGACCCAGATTTAACATTTCCCACTGTACTTAAAGCAAACATCATCTGTTTCTGGCTAGGAGCTGAAGAAACTATACAATACATACTGTAAAATAAATACACTGTAAAAAATAATCAGTTAACTTAACTTTAAAAAAAAGGTGAGGTAACCCGTTTTGCCTTATAATTATTAAGAAATAAACTTCATATGTAATTGAAAAAATAAGTTTTGTGAACTTGACAATTCCACATAACTTATTTTTTTCCAATTACGCATGAAGTTTATATATTTTAAGGCAACAGGTTTCCTCTCCTTTTTTAAGTTAAGTCAACTGATCCCTTTTTACATTGTAATGCATAGTTAATCTATATTTCTGAATAAACTTTTGAAGACTATGAAAAAACCTGCTGTAGCTCAATTATAACTGTGCATGAAAACATACACACTCTCTACTTGACCAGTTCTTGGTCTCTTGTGATTTTGCGAAGGTGAAGTGTGAAGAAGATTCTCCCTTCCTTTCTCTCTATCTAAACCACCCAGGAAATAATGTCACAGTGAAAAGGTGAAGTGCAGGTCTATTCATGAGTTAAGTAAGGACTCCTAATCCTTTAGACAGATCGGAAAGAATCACGTCTCTGTCATGGTAAAAGCTGGGGATATGGTTCAGTCCCATCAACAACATATGGTTGTACAGTTATTGCGTCATCTCATGGGGAAACATCTGGGGAAATACTAGAGTTGATAGTATATCACTCTGCTTTAGATCTTCAGAGCAGTGTATAAACCACAAATGTAAACAACACAACATTGGATTTTCTAAAGACTAAGGTTAAGTCTTATGGCCCAGGATCTCTTGATAACAGACTAATGTATTTTAATTCTTGTCTGATAAGCTCACAAAAGCACAGGCACACTCTGGGTTCAGAAATAGCTTTTATTTTTGAGTCTCCTACATGTATAGTCAGGGCTAATGTCCCCAAAATATGTTTTTTTTGTTTGGTTAATTGACCACCTTTGTTAATCAGAGTATTTAATGATAACCATCAAATGGCCATACCTTTTTCAGTTATCTAATAAAAGGATGAGCTTTGAACCATTTTAAAAATGTATTATTCAGTTGTGGCTGTCTGTTTCTATTTCTCAAAACAAAAACAAACAGAAGCATTGTTAACATGAAACCAAGAGCAAAATGACACAAGACTCCACTACACTATACAAGCATGGAAAACATATACTGTAAATGGGTCCGTGCACCCATTCATTCGTTTTGTCGATTTAATATTGAAAGCAGAAAAATTTGAAAATGGCTCATTTATGTGCGCTTTGCAACAACATAAAACCATCCGCTCCGTGCTGTCCAGTGGGTCACACAGCTTTGCCACACATATTTTGACAGTTGGAAAACTAAATAAAACCAGTGGTGTGCTGAAGAAGTAGGCTGATGATGGGTAATGTGGGTGCAGATGAGAAATAACCAACATTAATATTTCTGAAATAATCAAATAATATTTCTCTGGCACGTAGGTTGTCGAACCCATGTCTATAGAGAAGAAAACCCTTACTAGGCCAATTTGTGTCAAAGCATCCCTTAGTCTGGTTGTTGGATGAGAGAGAGATTATTTTTTAATAAAGACTTTAAGAATCCATCCAGCAGCGGAGGACTATTATTCTGCACGGAGCGGTGGAAGAATGGGTTGATCTTTGGTTGACCAATCAGCGGAAAGGGGCGTTTCATGCCCTACATGTGGAGTCTAAAAATATAAAATCAAGCCGAATTATCGTTTTGTAATTTTTTTTTTGTTGTTGTGAAAAAACGAGAGGGAGAAAAACTAATAAATGAATACATTTTTCTAATTTCAATATTAAATCGAATTTTTTTTTTACGCGCACACACAGACCTAATGCGCTTTGTACATGTATAGTTGCATTTTTTTTTTGCAATTAAAATTGGCCTCCGAAATTTGTATAAACAATTATAATATGTTATAGATTCAAGGTATCTTAAACACATTAGTTATGGCAAAATCCACACGTATACCCATCTAGTCTCAACAATATTTCCACATGTTTTGGCTCTGCAATAAACTATATAAAAAGTAAGGCAATTCAAACATATTAAAAATAAAACATGGCTCAGGAAGATAGTGACTTAGAGAATTACCCACAGTCCTTTACAAGAACTTCAGGATTAAGGTTTGTAAATCGATTCATGATGATAGTTTATATTTCAATGACTCAAGAACCTAAAAAAAAAATCTTTTTCAGGTCTGATGAGAAGCAAAGTTATATTGAATAATCATGAACAAATGTGTGTTATTGCATAGGAAATGCAGACAACTCACTATACAAAAAATAAATAATTTGAAACAATATAGTATTGGCTAAAAAATGAGCTAGATGAGTTGACTTTCAATGTACAGTATTTAACAGACATTAAAGGAGTCATATCATACTTTGTAGAATATTTTTTCCCTGAGGTCCACTCACAATGTTAGTCAAGTTTTATAAATCAAAACAGTCCTAATTAAGTATTCGCATGACTGCTCTCATCCCCTCTTTCTGACTCGCTGAATGAAATAGCAATTTTTGGTGTTGTGCCTTGCATATGTAAACACAGTCTAGGTAAGTGAAATGAGAAATAGTTGGGTCACGTTTGCTGCTGGGCCATTCTTTCCTAAAAAGATCCTAGGAAGGATAAGCAGATCTCCAGGTGCTATACACAACCAGGTGCAGCACAAGGTTTTTAACTCTCATCACTAATTCTTGTGGAGTTAGGTCATATTTTCTGGCAGAGTTGCTGAACTACAAATAAGAGTCAATGTACAACATTGTCAAAAGGTACAGTGCTTTTTCATAGTACATTGAACTTTTATTTTCCCGTGATATGACCCCTTTAATAAAAGTATTGCATTGAGAATACAAAAAAGCACTCCGCTAATCATAGAACCATAATTCAATGTTCATACTGCTTCCAAATTTGCATGACTCTAAAGTCAAGCGATTCTTAAAATGCAGCATGCTGCTGATCGGTCATTAAGCTGAATGGTGTCTGCGATTAAAAACTAAAGGCATTTCTAAGATGTATACATGCTGCATATAACGAAATGTGTAAATGACTAGGGTGTGTATAACTAAACCAAACTATACTAACCTTAAACAAGCTTTAAACCTTTTATAACTAGTACAATTCTGTTGAATTACACATTTAGCATTATCCATCATAGCAAACATAATGGATAAACCATTTTTTTTTTTAATGAACAACTGTTGTCCTTCAGAAAGACTACATGGCATGTTCACAGTGCTGCCATAGCTCAGTCTGCTTGCCAATCAGGATGACTTGTTTTATAAAAGCAAGTATCTTTAAATAGTTGACTATATGTAGCTGTTAAACATTTGCAGTTCAGAGAGGTACTGAGCATGTGGCTTTTGTCTCGGACAATGCTGGTTGTGTCATAAATAAATACAAATAAAAACAACATATTTTCTTCTCTGTCTATTTGGTCACCAGTATCTTATTCTAAGCATAAGATTCAATCTCGCTCTCTTTTACCCAGGCATTAACTCACTCTGCCCTCTTTTAGGCTCACACTGGTCACAGTGGCTGGCCTTTAAGCTGCTCCTTCAGGACGCCAGTCTCTGAGGCTCTCCACACGTGCAGTGCACTGCTGGAGGTGAGGAAGAGGAAGAGGATGAAGGCTATGGGAAACCCCACAGTGTCCACCATACCTCCAGCCAGGGAACTAAAACTCAGTTTCCCAAGGACCTCCAGGGTGGACAGTAAACTGTAGTGGGTGGCCTAAAGAATGACAGACAGAGAGAGGCAAATATAGAAAGAGTTTTAGCATTAACTTTTGGCAATTAAAAAAAATAATAATAAAAAAAAAAAGATAAATACATTTTTTTAATGGTAAAAATTACATTAAAATGTTTAATTTTAAAGCTGAAAATATTAAAATAAAAGCCAATTCAAAATATTATTATAAGTATCTATAGCATAAAATAATACTAAAATAATGTACACTATGAAAATGGATATATAATTTAAGATTATTAAAAAAATGTAACTGCAAACTTGAAGTAGATTTTAGATGATGGCAAAGGTAATCTAAATGTAAATATATGGGAAATGAGCAGGCACAATTGAACATGCATAATTAAATATACAATATCACAATGAAATATACAAATCACAACTAAAAAATATCTCAAATATCGTACGATAACTAATATACATTGTGCTATGTTAATTTAAATATTATGACCCTTTATGTCTTCATAGGACAGGACAGTCAGAGATAGTACGGGAAACAACGGGGAAAGGAGGCAAACACTCCAGATTAGACGCACAACAGAAATTTCTGCTTTCCTTTTTGTCGTGGTTTGATTTTCTTCAAAATAACAGATGACTTTTTAACATAATTCTTATTTATCAATTTTAAAATTCACCTCACATCAAAACAATTCCAACAGGAGGATCAAAGAGCAGTCTGAATCCCTCTATTGTCTGGACGTTAGAGACTGTCTCCATACTCTAGTCCTTCGACTTAACACACAGAATGGGAAAGCAAAGCCAAGTCCATTCCTTCACATGGCCCCGCCACCAAAGTTAAGTGAAGTACCTTTATTCCTACAAACTTTTTTAAGGTGTTCAGTTTCTCCCTCAAGGGCCTTTTCACAAACATTCACACTATCGGTTTTCGGTCATCTAAAACCACCTTAAAACAAACACACACAAGCTGCTCTCGCTACGGTATGTACAGTATGTTATAAGAACATTTCAAATTAACCTACCGTTTACAATCATCCTCCTGGTTATTTTTTTCTAAATGTGAATCTGAAGTTTTTAATTGCTTAGAGGCTGAGGAAAAACATACTTGCCCTTTCTCTTGGTGTGTAATGAGTTTCGTTAGTACCATTAATTCACCAGGTATTGAGCTGGTGAAGTGACAAATAGCTAAGAGAGCAGTGAAAGATCACATGCAAGCAGTACAGGCCCATTTAAACAGGACAATACTGTCATGTCAAAGATGAACGATGGGACGAAAGGAGAGAACATGGGAGGGGAGAGATATTGGAACAGTGAGAACTACCGTTTATCATCTAGGGGACATAAATAAACAAATAGAGAGAATGAACAACTGAACTAACAAAGAGAGAAATTAGACAATACAAGATTAGTGAGACATAATAGGTAGTGTAGTATTGTGAAGAACAGAGGTGATATAGATGGACTGTTTTTGATAGATGGGTAAGCTGTCTTTACACTATGAAAGTGGCACAGAACAATACACTGCACAGAAGCAGTATCTGAAGAGAAATACAATGTGCATTAGGTTTGTTTCACAAGCTATAAACTAAAAAAAAAACTATTTGTTAGCTCAATCTGCCGCTCATTCATAACAAAACAGGCACTGATTGTCACAAGTGCAAACTCAGAAATTAGGTCAGCCGGAACCGGGAACACTTCCTATAACACCTGATGTACTTGCTACATCATAAAAAGAATGGCATCTACATTTTGGAGAGGTATATTTTAGTCTTTCTGTTTATTCTGAGGTTAACTGTAATCAGCCGGACCCGGGCCGTATCCAGATCAGATGATGTACTTCCACCTAGACACGACCACAACGCATCCCTGAAGTGTCAGCAGAGCTTGTGTCAACTACTCTCCCCTGTGAAGGCCTCAGCTAAACGACAGCCATCGGCACTGATCCTCAACAAACTCGTCCCCATACGCGCGTGATGACTCCGATCTTCAACCAGAAGAACTGCATTATATACAGGTCCTTCTAAAAAAAATTAGCATATTGTGATAAAGTTCATTATTTTCCATAATGTAATGATAAAAATTAAATTTTCATATGTTTTAGATTCATTGCACACCAACTGAAATATTTCAGGTGTTTTATTGTTTTAATACTGATGATTTTGGCATACAGCTCATGAAAACCCAAAATTCCTGTCTCAAAAAATTAGCATATCATGAAAAGGTTCTCTAAACGAGCTACTAACTTAATCATCTGGATCAACTAATTAACTCTAAACACCTGCAAAAGATTCCTGAGGCTTTTAAAAACTCCCAGCCTGTTTCGTTACTCAAAACCGCAAACATGGGTAAGACTGCCGACCTGAAGGCCATCATTGACACCCTCAAGCAAGAGGGTAAGACACAGAAAGAAATTTCTGAACAAATAGGCTGTTCCCAGAGTGCTGTATCAAGGCACCTCAGTGGGAAGTCTGTGGGAAGGAAAAAGTGTGGCAAAAAACGCTGCACAACGAGAAGAGGTGACCAGACCCTGAGGAAGATTGTGGAGAAGGACCGATTCCAGACCTTGGGGGACCTGCGGAAGCAGTGGACTGAGTCTGGAGTAGAAACATCTAGAGCCACCGTGCACAGGCGTGTGCAGGAAATGGGCTACAGGTGCCGCATTCCCCAGGTCAAGCCACTTTTGAACCAGAAACAGCGGCAGAAGCGCCTGACCTGGGCTACAGAGAAGCAGCACTGGACTGTTGCTCAGTGGTTGCATGTCATTCGGAAATCAAGGTGCCAGAGTCTGGAGGAAGACTGGGGAGAAGGAAATGCCAAAATGCCTGAAGTCCAGTGTCAAGTATCCACAGTCAGTGATGGTCTGGGGTGCCATGTCAGCTGCTGGTGTTGGTCCACTGTGTTTTATCAAGGGCAGGGTCAATGCAGCTAGCTATCAGGAGATTTTGGAGCACTTCATGCTTCCACCTGCTGAAAAGCTTTATGGAGATGAAGATTTCATTTTTTAGCACGACCTGGCACCTGCTCACAGTGCCAAAACCACTGGTAAATAGTTTACTGACCATGGTATTACTGTGCTCAATTGGCCTGCCAACCCCATAGAGAATCTGAGGGATATTGTGAAGAGAAAGTTGAGAGACGCAAGACCCAACACTCTGGATGAGCTTAAGGCCGCTATGGAAGCATCCTGGGCCTCCATAACACCTCAGCAGTGCCACAGGCTGATTTGCCTCCATGCCACGCTGCATTGAAGCAGTCATTTCTGCAAAAGGATTCCCGACCAAGTATTGAGTGCATAACTGAACATAATTATTTGAAGGTTGACTTTTTTTTGTATTAAAAACACTTATTTTATTGGTCGGATGAAATATGCTCATTTTTTGAGATAGGAATTTTGGGTTTTCATGAGCTGTATGCCAAAATCATCAGTATTAAAACAATAAAACAACTGAAATATTTCAGTTGGTGTGCAATGAATCTAAAATATATGAAAGTTTCATTTTTATCATTACATTATGGAAAATAATGAACTATCACAATATGCACATTTTTTGAGAAGGACCTGTAATGTTCCGATCCAATCTGACTTCTGACCTGTAATGCTGCCTGAATCTGAACCATACACTGTTCGTTCGTCGGCCAGAGGAGAACTGGCCCCCGACTGAGCCTGGTTTCTATTTTTTTTTTTCTTCTCCATTTTGTCACCTGATGAAACTTTGGTTCCTTGCCACTGCCACTTTTTTCGCCTTTGTCGCCATTGGCTTTTGGCTTGCTTAGTTGGGACATTTAATTTTATATTTAACTATTACAACATTATTTTCCTGTTATCTCTGTAAAGCTGTTTTGAAACAATCTGTATTGTAAAAAGCGCTATATAAATAAAAGGTGACTTGACTTGTGCACTGAATGCTATCTTTGTTTATAGATTTACAGCATGGATTTCATAAATATCATAGCTGTATAAAAAGCGATATAATTCTCAGTTATTAAAACTTTTTTGCTTTTTGAAGAACAAAATATTTTTCATTTATTTTTTCATTTATATTTCATTTACAGCCAAATGTTTAAAAGTTGAGTTGCTATGTTTTTTATTTATGTATTCAGTAATGATACATTAAATTGATCATTATTTTCATTTATAATTTCACAAAAGATTTCCATTTCGAATAAATGTTGATCTTTGCTACCCATCAAAGAACCCTGGAAAATATTATCACAGTTTCCTAAAAAGAAAAATCACATTACGCAGCAATAGAGTTTTCAACATTGAAAGGTTTCTTGAGCACCAAATCATCATATTAGAATGATTTCTGAAGGATCATGTGACACTGAAGACTGAAGTAATGATACTGAAGACTGAAGTAATGATGCTGAAAATTCAGCTTTGTCATCACAGGAATAAATTATATTACAATGATTTAATGTACTTTCTATCAAATATAAATGCATAAGAGTTTTTGACTCCATAAAATCTGAAATCAAACTTTTTTTCAACGGTTGTGTATATACAAATTGCACCTATGCAGACCTTTGCTAGGAAGAAAGTTTTGAAACTGTAGAGTTGTTTGTGGAACGGAGTCTGGAAATAGCACAAATCAATCTTAAACTTACATTGCTCACATGAGCACTAATGTACAATGTGTCAGAGCATGCAAACTAACCACTGGGCTACACATTAAAAAAAAGAAGAAAGAAATCAAAATGTCAAATCTATGAATTTGAATATACTTTCTGATGAGTATGCTTTGTAGGTGATTGATGAGTTGAAATGGGTTGACGTGCAGAGCTAAAGAGTGTTAAAACTGCTCAGTTCTCTGAGTGGAGATATTGACTGACAGATGAATAAGATTTTGACTGCTGTGATGTGCTCACATATGTGGCAGACAGGAAACACTCTCAGGCTTTCTGCAGCTCATGGCCTGTTGTGAGACTACCTGTCAACAACTATCAAAACCTGTAAGATTCATGTTTTGTTGTCTTTGGAGCTTGGCTGCTGAAACTGAAGAGAAAACACAACAGATTTGTCCTGCTGTTGACCTCAGGTGAACACGTGTGATGACGTTAAGCAGCCTGTTCTGACCTGTCAGGGAGCAAGAGTCAGAGCTGTGGTCAGTTGAAGAGGGTGGTGTGTGATACCTGTATGCTCTCCTCGGCTCTCTGTGTGCAGTTCATCATCGCGGTGAAAGTGAGAGTGGTGATAAGACCCGCTATGAAATGCTGCAAACTCAGACTCAGCACTGCCATACCTGAGGAAGAGCAGACACAATACACATTAATATAACATACAAAATTCTGCCCTTGTTTTAAGCCTGCGACAAAAAGTCTCAGATCGCAGACACACCTCAAGTTTGAATTTGTGACTCTGAATTTAGATATTGCATATAAAAACACATAATGCCTCTGAAATATTGCACTGAATATCTGGCAATGTTAATTGAGAGAGATGGCCTGTGGGAAGAAATGTGTGCAGGGTGACGAGCTTCTGTCTTGTAGTTTGTGCTTGGCCTTACTCAGACTTTGTTTGACGATAAGCCATGATAAAAATTCCCGACGTTTAGTAGTACCTTTCATACACTTTAGTTTTTTCCTCCATTTTTCATGAGCTGAACTCAAAGATCTAAGACTTTTCTATGTACACAAAAAGCCAATTTCTCTCAAATATTGTTCACAAATCTGTCTAAATCTGTGTTAGTGAGCACTTGTCCTTTGCCGAGATAATCCATCCACCTTACAGGTGTGGCATATTAAGATGCTGATTAGACAGCATGATTATTGCACAGGTGTGTTTTAGGCTGGCCACAATAAAAGGCCACTCTAAAATGTGCAGTTTTATCACACAGCACAATGCCACAGATGTCGCAAGTTTTGAGGCAGCTTGCAATTGGCATTCTGACTGCAGGAATGTCCACCAGAGCTGTTGCCCGTGAATTGAATGTTCATTTCTCTACCATAAGCCGTCTCCAAAGGAGTTTCAGAGAATTTGGCAGTACATACAACCGCAGACCACACCAGCCCAGGACCCAGCATCTTCAGACCAGCCACCCGGACAGCTGCTGCAACAATCGGTTTGCATAACCAAAGAATTTCTGCACAAACTGTCAGAAAACGTCTCGGGGAAGCTCATCTGCATGCTCGTCGTCCTCATCGGGGTCTCGACCATAACCAACGACGAACGACAGCGAATGTGGGCAAATGCTCACATTCGATGGCGTCTGGCACTTAGGAGAGGTGTTCTCTTCACAGATGAATCCCGGTTTTCACGGTACAGGGCAGATGATAGACAGCGTGTATGGCATCGTGTGGGTGAGCGGTTTGCTGATGTCAACATTGTGGATCGAGTGGCCCATGGTGGCGGTGGGGTTTGGACAGGCATATGTTATGGACAACGAACACAGGTGCATTTTATTGATTGCATTTTGAATGCACAGAGATACAGTGACGAGATTCTGAGGCCCATTGTTGTGCCATTCATCCACGACCATCACCTCATCACCTCATGCAGCATGATAATCCACAGCCCCATGTTGCAAGGATCTGTACACAATTCCTGGAAACTGAAAACATCCCAGTTCTTGCATGGCCAGCATACTCACCGGACATGTCACCCATTGAGCATGTTTGGGATGCTCTGGATCGGCGTATACGACAGAGTGTTCCAGGTACTGCCAATATCCAGCAACTTCGCTCAGCCATTGAAGAGGAGTGGACCAACATTTCACAGGCCACAATCAACAACCTGATCAACTCTATGCGAAGGAGATGTGTTGCACTGCGTGAGATGGTGGTCACACCAGATACTGACTGGTTTGGTATTTTTTTCCATTCATCTCTCCCATTGGAATTTCAAAAAAGTCTTTGTTAAAGCGCTATAAGCCAACTAGCAACAAGGGGAATCATAAAATTACTAATTTTATTTGAAGAAAAAAAAGTATCTGAAAATCGGACAAAAATACAAAAAGGTAAAAGACTGTGTGCTTAACTCTTTCCCCGCCAATGTTTAAAAAAGTTGTTCATTTTCACAAAAATGTTATGGCCCCCAGAATATTTTGTTGTATGAATATCTGAACGTGCAATATATCAAAAGAAAGAACAGTCCCTCTGCATGGTATATAAACATAGAAACATATTTCAAAATCAGCAACACAATCTGACATGAAATGTCCCATAAATGTTCTTCCTTATAGTTTCTGGAAACCGGAGCTTCTAACGGCAGCTGCAGCGGCACAATGAATTTATCAATCAGCGATTGGCTCTTTTAGGCGGGACATATTTAAGTCAAGTAAAAATGTATTTCTATAGCATATTTAAAAGCAACAGAGGAGTTGCACCAAAGTGCTGTACAATAAAACATTGAGCATATAAAAAGAAAGCATAAAAAGAACCTATGCAGCGAACAAAATATAAACATTAAACAAAAAACAAAAAAAAACATTTTTGCAATAGGAGTTAATCGTCTTTCTATATCTATAGTCTTTGCCACATATTAGTAGATAGATATCATGTTTTGTTGTAAGTCACCAACTAAGATTTTTTTGTTCATTTAAAATCTGGCTGTGGCAAGCAGGGCGTGACCAAGACCAGTGGGGGCGGAGCTCCACACCGGTCTCGAGTCACACGGAGGGATAAAAAGAGGAGTGACAACAATGCAAGACGAGAGAGGCCTGGACATTATGTTACTGCTTTTTATTATATGCAGCAGTTGTCTGTGAGGGACTGCTGCTTTACTGTTGTTTTGTAGTGTTTATTTATTCAGATTTATTGCATAGTGAGTGCATAGTGCATAGCATAGTGATTGCATAGTGCATAGTGCATATGCACTATGCAAAGAGTGCATAGTGCTAATATTATTTGTTGTTTGTCGGTTTTCTGCATAAAACTTGGTGAAATGATTTCAGTGAACGTATGAGTACTTTTTGAACATTTCCAGCACATTTTAACAATACCATGAAAATATTGATAATCATGATAATTTTGGTCACTATATCATATGAAATATTCATACAGTTTCAGCTCTACTCAGACTCAACATTGTCATACCTGTGTTAGCAGGAACAGTACTGTACATGCTTGCTATTATAACACTGAGCAGACTATTATTTATGCAGACAGAACCATGTCAAACTACTAGCAGTTTAACTTAAGACAGTCAAATCTGACTCCATATGTTGCCATAATTGACGTTTAGAAATCGGCGTCTTTTTGGACAGTTTGCAGTTGATTATTAAATTCACCCGAGTAACGAGAGCCAGAGCATGAGACAGACCGTCTACCATTAAAGCCTCTAAAAATTATGAATCTCAAATCAATCATTACCAGAAGCCCATTTGCACAAAAATAAAAATCATGAAGCTTTCACATCCAGCTCCAGCTGAATTATTCACTGGAAATGTTTAGTTCTGCCTAACAAGACTTCTCCATTACTTATCCAGGAACCACAGGAAGGAAAATCAGCTCTTCTGAGGCATCCAGTCTCATACAATATTGAAAAATATTTTCTGCAGAACTTTATCATTCTTTTTTCCTCTTTTTTTTTTGGAGGGGGTTAGATGGGGTGCAGAGTTGCTTTGTTCCATTTCATTTGGGAGAGTGGCAAAAAGAGAGACAGAGAGAGAATAAGAAAGACAGAGAGATGAGGGAGTTGTCAAACAGAAGCTCACTGACAAAAACATCTTGACTAAAAAGCAACGACATCCTGGGGAAGAAGTAATACAGTGGCAAAAAATACAGAGTGAAACAGCTAAAATGCAAGAGTTTCCCCATTTCCTTTTTTTCATTTTCATTAAATAAACATTCAAAGCACCTGTGAGAGAAAGAGACCGTGCAAGGAAAAATAAGAGAAACAGGCAGAGGGTATGAATATGGGTTTATTCATTTATCAAAGTGAGCCGTGAGAATACTCAAGGTAAAATAGCGTTAGCTTCCACAGACAGAAACAGAAACGCAAATCCACTTAAGCAAGTTGAACCGGGAGAGAGTATGTTTGACATAACTTCTGTATGATCACTTCTACACAGTTCATGCATAAAATTTTGCTTGAATTATGCTGAATCCAAGCACTAGGACTATGAAGATGGTTATAAGAACAGATCTACAGGAGTCTTACAGAAGATTTGTGGAATAAAAGTTCAAGATAATTTCTCAGAAAAGAAAGCACACTGATATAAGTTTGGATCAATACTGAAAGTTTGTCTTCGGTAAGATATCAGCCTCTGGTACTACGGATTATAAATTACAACAGATACCTAAGGCAACAAATAAACAGCCTTGAGCACCTGATGAAATGAAACCAAGTCTGTTAACAGACTCAACAATTGCTAATTATTGTTGGGATGAACCTGAAAATGTGTATTTTTCCTTTTTGATTTTCCAGATGTCTCTTAAGTACCAAATAATTTGTTTGGCTTTATAATGTAATGATCGTATTAATGTTTGCATTTTTTTTTTACATGTTTTGATAATTAATTATTTCTGCCATATAAAGAGTGTAAATATCTTTATTATCCTACCCATCTGGATTTGATTTATAGATAAATTAAAGTAATTTACTAAATTAAACAATGTTAAAAAAAAAATTAATCGTATACGTCAACTTTAGATTTTTTTGTAATTTTCTATTCTGATCTCACCATACAGCAAGATGAACCCTATGCTGGTCTGTATGACATTCATGTTAATACTCTCAACGCTGCATTAAACAACAGCATCTGATAAAAAGGGAGAGTTTTATTCAGACACACTCTGTCAGAACACCTGTTTACTCTGTGCAAGGTGCTGAAATGGACACTTTAGCCTGTCAGTGGAAAACGCAGGAAACCGGAGACGGCCCTATGGATTCTTAAATGCAGGGGAACAGTAGAAAGCTCAGCGGAGAACAGGTCAATTTCACTTCAATATATACATAATTACAGGTGAGCTATTTGACTCTTAAGAACAAACTGTACCCAGAAAATGTACATAGCATAAATCTATTTTGAATGCATTGAAAAACTTACAGTGTACTGAGTTTTTCCCTGTCCTTATTTAATATAAAGCAGTGCACTATTCAAGGAAATAAAGTAAAACAATATATAAAAAATATTTTAATTAAATTCAAATAAAATATGCTGGTCCTATAGAATGTTCATGTATGTGAATTTCTCACCTTTCATCAAGGGCGAGGGCTCCAGCACTACGAGAAGTGAGCTCTGAAAGACCATGCTGATAGTCCGCATCATAAACACACGTCTCATCAGCAGGCCAATACTGAGGACATAAAAGAGAGAAAGTTTGGTTCATATCATCTCATACTACACAAATACGTACATTATAGTATAATATACATTAAAGTTCAAAATATTTAAAGAAATGAATACTTTCATGAGTCACAGGACACATTTATTTGACAGAAGTGATAGTAAAGACATTTATTATGTTACAAAAAAAATATTACAAAAAAAATGCTGCTCTTTCAGCATTTCAGCAACTTTCTATTTATTATCACAGGTTATCCACAAAAATATTACGCTAAACAATGTTTTCAACACTGAGGTATATATATATATATATATATATATATATATATATATACACATATACACACACATATATATATATATATATATATATATATATATACATATACATATACATATATATATATATATATATATATATATATATATATATACATAAAAATATATATATACGAAAAACTATAGGCAAAAAATTTCCAGATCAATTATTGTAGGACATTAATGAGGGTCAAGCACACAGGACTTCCACACTGAGACAGAGAAGCACTCCTGTACACATGCTTACATGCAGTGTGTTTGCTTACACGCTCTAATTGATTCTCTATTAGCAGTTAAGAATCCCACTGGGTGAACTTCCGTCACGACATAATCAATAACGTGACAAGATCTACAGACACGGGCTGATTAACCCCCGGCTAATTAGTGACCATCACACACCTCAATTTCCCCCAGCTCCAATCAGAACACCCTTGGGCCCTGTCAATCACACACAGGGTCTGGAGTCAAGGCTTCTACAGTCAGTTGTTAATATTTCTAATCATCAGGACAGTAAACAATTTTCATCATGTTCTCTAAAATGAACAAATGAATGCTTAAAGCAGTCAGATAGAATGATTAATAACCAGGCTTGAGTTAAGCTCTGGTGACAGCATCTGTTGCCTGAAAATTAGTTGGACTTGTCCCTAAGGTTGTAAAAAGAAGTATAAAAGTGCATCATCACTTAAATATCCTTTCCATGTGAATAAACTCCAAGGCCTCTGACAGAGAAAGCAAGTCGAGAAAGAGAGAAGGAGATGCGGGCAAAGGTCAACTGAACTTTAAGAGAAGAGTAAGGAATCGTCTGTCATCTTAAACCAGCCTTTTAGATCTAGATGAACCCGGTCAACAACAGCAGCCGGTCAGACAGAAAGCCAATCTGCCATCATTCTCATGCAAACACCCTCTCAATCCACTCAATAACACTCTTTCATATTTCACTCAGATGAGAGGAGGAGAGAGAGAAAAAGAGAGCTGTAAGAAAGACAGACAGAGTCTTAAAGAGGAAAACAAGCAACTTAGAGAGAGAGAAGGATGCAAGAGATCGAAAGCAAGTCTAAAACAAGTGTATCACACGAGCAGTTGGGCCCGATAAGATTCGTACTCTCAGATTGCTGATGGCGATCAGTGTATGGGGGTCAGTTTTTGGCCACTCAAGCATTTCAGATGGGGCCGGGATAAGTGTCCAAATTAGCTTTTAGTGGCCCTGAACAGACAACGACAGAAACCCAATCTGTGGGAAGCAAGGCCTGAATGCACGACTGTGTCGAATGAACAAGCCCCCTGCGTGTGAAACTTTACATTCCTCCTCATCCACTAACACTGCCTTTAGCATAGAGAGAGAGAGAGAGAGAGAGAGAGAGAGAGAGAGAGAGAGAGAGAGAGAGAGAGAGAGAGAGGGAGAAAGGTAAAGCAGGAAAAAAGACGAAGGGGCCGAGAATAATGGAGAGGTTAGAGAGAAAGGGAGAGATGGAAAGGTAAGAAAATTTGAGAGAGTACAGTAGATATTAATGCTTATTTTGGGACTGCACATCTTTCCCAATCACCCCCGCCCCCTCATGTATAAACATTGCACAAGATGGGCATTGAAATATGCATACTGAATAATCCATACACATATCGGGACTTATAAACAATTTATTGGGCATAAATATGCACGCACCGTCTGCACACTCAGACCACACTTGTTAACCGGTGTGAGTGAAATAATGAAGTAAACTAAATTATTTTAAACTGGTTTTCCATTTGATATACACATTATATGAAATATTCCACTCTCATTTATGGAGTTAAGCATTACATTAAATCATTATCCACAAGTTAAAACATTTAAAAATTGAGATGTGAACACAGGTGTGCTGCTGTTCCTGAGCAGACTGACAGTAGCCTATTGATTACACCTTACGCATTCTTCCAAGCATCATGAAAATGCCTATTAAAAAGGGACAATGTGTATTTTTTTAGGTATTTTATTATCTAAAATCAATATTTTTATTCATAAATATGTCCTCAATGTTGTACAAATACCTCTGCCAATTATCTGACTTATTCTCGTAAACGGAGAATTTATTATTTCTGGGTAGGTCCACGGAGGCTTCCATGTAGTTCTGCCATCTTGAAAAACTATAATAGCAGAGACGGACAAAAACTACTAGGCCAATGGGTTTCCACAACGTGTTTTCGTTCAGAGCCAGCATCACGTAATGTTAACTGAAAGCAGTAGAAACGGAGGAGCAGAGCAGTGAGAGGCGCTTGTCACTGCCCTGGAAAGTTTAAAAGGCTGTATTGCACTGTTATATTTAATGTCGGACCATACATATGCCGAGCCACAGGAGAAGAAATCATCGCAAAAGGAAACATGACCGGAGATTACAAAAAAACAAGAGTCAATGTCGGGATAGCTTTTTCCAGGTGGAAAGACCTAATGCAGGGGAAAGATTTTAAAAGAGATGCTGAAGTTGCCTGCTTTCTCCTTGACATGTAAGTCAATGTTAAAGTCTTAATTACAAGCTTTTTTTCATTGCTTGGTTGTGTACTTTATTATATAGACAGAAGGAAAACTGGACAAAGTGCTATTAGAAGACATCCTGTCATAGCTTTTTGATACATATCGGCTACCGTAGATGCAACACGCATTTGAAAAAGCAGGCGCAGGAGAGCACAATACAATGCAAAATACAATTTCACCGCTAGATGGGAGAAATTCCTACACAATGTCCCTTTAAATACTAGGCCAGTGACTATTTGTACAATAGAAGATTTTTTTTTTAAGGGAATAGGCTAAATACTTTATTTGAGAAGGACGCATTAAAGGTAGGGTAGGCAATTCTAGAGAGGCTAGCAATAGCAAGCTAGCTTTGAAAGCGTAAGATCCCACCCTCCCTTCAGAGCGTCTCCAAAGCCACGTCTCCTCCAAAACACATGAACACATACAGCAGAGTCTGCAAAGCATCACAAGAGATGGTGTTACATTACCTGTTTCAAAGCACATAACTTTACAATAATAATGAACGTGAACTTACAGAGCTCTGACTTGTAGCACCTAACTGCTGTAGATTCATTTCACCGTTGATAGTGTTGACATAGAAAAGCATAGAGTCTTAAGACGTGAACAGCTCTGAGTAGAAAGTCACGGGTTGCCATCTTGTAATTATGGTTACGACTGAAACTGTAAAAGCCGGTTGCTGTTTGTTTGCGGCGCTCTGTGACTGTCTGTCTACAACTCTGCATGCCTCATGGAACTGGAGTGGAGGTATGGAAATACATAGGTTTACAGGCAGGTAAGACATCGTAGCATTACATTCGGACTAAAGGCAATGATTGGACAAACATTTTTTTTTGGTTCTGAGACTTTCACAGAAGATATATATATATATATATATATATATATATATATATATATATATATATATTATATATATATATATTATATATATATTTAATGTTTAGACCACTTATATTATTGATTGCTATCAGGATGTGAAGAGTTTCAACCAGTATATAAAAAAAGTGTTTTTGAAAAACATTGCCTAACCTACCTTTACAATGCTTAAAAGTGACAGTAAAGTCATGGTAATGCTTATTGTTACAAAAAAAATCTATTTCAAATAAATGCTGCTCTATTATACAGCTTTCTATTAATTAAAAATCCTGAAAATGTATCACAGTTTCCACAGTAATTCCAATGTGATTCCTTAAAAAATATTAAGCAGTACAACTGCTTTAATTGATCATAAATGTTTCTTGAGAGCAACAAATCAGCATATTAAAATGATTTCTGAAGGGTCATGTGACAATGAAGACTGAAGTAATGGCTGCTGTAAATTTAGTTTTGCCATCACAAGAATAAATTACATTTTATATAAAACAGTTTTGATCAGATAAATGCAACCTTGGTGAGAGACCTCTTTCAACAACATCTTACTGATCCCAAACTTTTTGTTCTGGATTTGGTGGCCTCTGATCTAGCCAATGTTTGCATCACCTTAGTGACTAACTTGTTAAGATGGTTAGGAAATTGCAGCTCATAGAGACAGTAGACTAAGGTTGGTGTTACTCTCAGGCTATTAATAGACCAACATTACATCAGTTTAACTAAAGTAGACACCACCAGTCAAGTGAGGAAGATGCATTCCAGATGCAATGTAATGCATTCCAGTGGTGTGTAAAACTGCATTAACCAGCATTTTCATGATGCCATAATGTAAAGAAAACCAGCCTGGAGAAAATGGCACATGTCCAGTATGAAGAGTATCATTTGACTTTAAACTCTGATATATGACTGGATGTCTGCCCTCAAGTCTGGAACAAAATAAACACAGAACCACTGCACCTGTCTTTCTCCAAAATCCTCTTCCTCATGCCTTTCTCTGAGCACAGGTGTGTGGGCTTATGAGTCAATACTGCTCCAGGAAGATAAGCGACTTCGACTGCTCTTGGAACAGTTTAGACCACCAAAATCCTATCTTAACTATTACAAGACATAACTGGTAAATACCGGTCTCAGGTCAGTAGACAAGGGCAATGTATCAGCAACAAGTATATCTCTATTCACGCAGTCCAACCTTATGCATCCTGGAGGCCTTTCAGCTCACACCTGAGCCTGCTTTACTCTCAGCTCCCACAAAAGGCTGTGTTTACTTCCATTACTATCACTCTTTCTATCTCTCACACACACACACTCTCTATCTCTTTCTCTCTCCTTCTTTCGCACCTGGGGCTGAGATGGGTGTAGAGATATAGTGAGAAAACACTGAGAAAAAGAAAAGGGCCGAGTTTCTTTCACAGAGAGATGGTGGGCAACAAAAACTGATAAAGCAAGAGGGGGTTTAGAAAAAGATGTAAGGTGAAATCCAAACAACAAAGTCTTCCAACACCATTCCTGCAACATTAATGGCAAAGCGTGACTTGGTTGAAAGGGTGTTGCAGCTAAATTTGAGTCAGTTTCACCATCGTTTTATAACAAAACACACTCCCTACCTGTACTGAGAGAGCAAGAAGCCCCCGATTGATGAGCCGCAGATGGAAAATGCCATGGCAACCACACCGTTCCACACCCCCAGCTCTCTGGCAGTCATGTGGTGGTCCAGCAGGAAGAGAGGAAACATGGTGATAGCCCCCTGTTCTCCTGGACACAAAATATAGGATTACATCAGGGCACACACATGCACGTTTGTAAATGCTCTTTTCTAGGAAAACTCTGGACTTTAGTCAGAGGGAACAAAAAGACCAAGAAAATTGACCGGATTATTGAAAATGTGTTGCATTCTTATCACATTGCATCAGACTTTTCTAAAAAACTGGAGTTAAAAACCTGATATTAACTAAACATCACAGCACAAACTTTAGTCAAAATAAAACACAGCCATGTCTGAGAATGGAAAAAAAGTGATGATAACCTGAGCAGAGGCCACGTTTTTTTTTTTTTTTTCACACTTTACTCCTCAAAGGATCAGTGCCTGGATTGCCTTCCAGTCATTTTTTCCTGAGAGTTTGTCACTTAAACTCTGACAAAAACAAAAGCTGCCAGAGAAAACGTTGCCGTTACATTGCGCCGAGTCCTGTCTGGCTGCCTCGCTGCATGATAGCGGGTGCATAGAGGCCTCGGTAACCCGCCGCCGTGTATTATTTAACGCCACTGTCATTATTTATGGAGTCTGCCTTCAGTTTGACAGCGAGACAGCCCGCTGACTGACAGCTCTGAGACCGCCGTCAAACAGAAACTGCGCTTACGGGGACCCCGGGATGAAACCGGTGAGAAACAAAAACAGAAAATCAAATAAAAAAATCAGACGCTTCTGCCTGAGTTCTGCTACGGTCGCTGACAGTGGCACGTGAGCGCTTTGACATTGCTTTCTTTGTGGAGGATTGAGACTGACAGTGGAACTAAATTTGTAAAGGATGTTGTAAAGTCTGTAATGTGGTGGCAACAATGAACAATGGAACTCATTTTTCACATTCAGCACATCTTTTCTCATAAGGCATCATAGAATCATAAGGCATAAGAATCATAAGGCAGCGATGCCATCCAGGTCCAATGCCTTCAAGGAATAAGAATGCAGTTTTATGTAGGATGAACATAAAGTTAGTCACATTTACCTTGCACACAGGACATTGAAACTGCATGTTACGTTGCTTATATTGTGTGTTGATTAATCTCAAAGTAGTCATAACCTAAACCTTGTGAAAATTTACCACAGTTCTTGCATAACCATAATTTATTTAAGAGCATAGTAATCACAGGTAGAACTACGAAGGCCATTACCATTACCATGTCGTCGAAACTACACTTTTACTGTGTTATATGTGTGTGTGTGTGGGGGGGGTGTATTAACCGTATAACATTTGACTATTTTATACTAATCTTAATCCTTAAGATTATGGAAAGATAATATGAATCTGCATTTCCACTAAAATATCCCAATTATTGTAGTTGAAAATGTATGTAAAGGAAACACTGCGAAACAAATAGTGATCAGTGTCAACAACATGGTAGTCTAAATGTATTCAAAATGCCCAAAATGATCATTGAACAGTTCAGATGCTGTAGATCGTCTTATATGTGAAGTCTGGACATGCGCTTCAACGTTCTGTCTGAGTCTTTTTATTTTCTCCTACGCTGCTTCAAACTAATTATTTTTTAAGCAGGGATTGAAAACAAACAACAAGGCTTCTTATTTATGTCTATAAATAATCTCAGAGCAACAATTGTCCATTTCACATGGGATTTCATTAGACATCCACAAAAACACAGAAGAGGGGAGGCACTGGGAGGAGAAATGGGGGAGTTAGAGAGAGTGGGGAGAGATGCTATATCAGTTCACCTCGGTTAACAACGATAGATAATGGGGAGCAGATGAAGACAAAAATGGACAACAGATTCAGGATGAGACTGAACAATTATGACAGCAAATAAAGAACTGTACAACAATCATACTACAGTGGTACTGATTGAAACCCGATGACAGATTTGAAGCTCCTTTTAAAAAGTTTTCTGCCACTGCGTTTTATATATAAAAAAAGAAAACATGTTAAGGATTACAATTAAATGGATAGTTCAAGCTAAAAAAGAAAATTGTCATCTTGTTCTCACCCTCATGTTGGTCCAAACTTTATTTCTTCTATGGAAAGAAAAAGAGATATTTTTAAGAATATACTGGTTATTTACATGCAATTAAAATGAATAACGACAGGACCTTTCAAGTCTCAGAAAGGACAAAAACGCACCGTAAATGAAGACTGAAATGTATGATTATTAACAGAGATCTTTCCATACAATGTGTTGTTAAAATCAGATTGAGCCAGTGAGTTCATGATTTGTTCATGATATGATGACGCCACAAACACCAAAACAGATGTTCAGAATATCGATGAATAATGATTCACGTTTTACTTTTTACTCGTCACACAAGGCTATCATGCTATTATGTTAAAACATGATAGCCACAGAAAAGAAAAGCCAGGATATTATTTAAGTATTCACCTTTTGTATTCCACAGAAGATAGAAAGCCATACGGGTTTGGAGCAACATGAGCATGCATTTCAATGTAACACCACCTGAACTAGATGGTGACTAAAACCAACTCTATGATCCAAAGTCCCTAGAGTCTTCAGCATGGGAACAACCTGAGGAACCTGGGTCCCTCCCAGTTCATGTTGGTCACTGTGCCGTGAGTATCTGCATCTGTGTGTACTTGAGCAAGTCACACAACTCTATTGTAAATGCTCCATAACCAACGACAAGCTCCGTATCAAGTCTCTACGGACCTCTGAGGTTAGAATACGCAAAGGTCTAGGTTATTCCCTTAACATTCCGGGACACAATGACAAAATTGTTCGGATGAAACAAAAGCATAGAGAAAAATTATGAGCGAAGATACGGTGGTAAGGATAGGGAACGGAGAAGCATCCTATTCATAGTGTGATGTAAGCTCACATATCTAAACAGAATGCTTTTTAATGTTCACACCCGAGTTACACAATGGTCCAGACAATGGGAAAACAAGGTAGGTCAACTAAAAGACATCACATACTTCACTCATTTTCTTCCTTGGAATTCTCTTTTCTCTATCACCCTCCACTCACACGCTTTTTCATCATGCCCGATGCCCCCTGCACCCCACCATCTCTCTCGCTCTCTTTCACTCTCTCTCATAGTTGACCATGTGGTGGGTGATCATTAATTCATCCCCCCTGCAGTCCTCTGCGTTCCCTCTAGAAAATATTTGCCTCCTGCTCGCGTCACCCCTCCATCCCCCCTGCAAGCCCCTCCTTTCTCTGGCCCCTGCTGTGCGGGACAGAGGGAGGGCAGCATCAGGCGATATACGTGCATATAAGCGTCCATGAGTGTGTGTTATGTATATATAGTTAGAGAAAGAGAGTGAAAGACGGAGAGACACAGAGCAAAAGTGGTTTTCTACTCCCATACAGAGTCCAATTTGAACCCCCCACAAGTACACTCCCATCTCCAGCTGGACTCTTCCCAGGGAAGCACCACGTCTGGCAAAATCCCAGCCCCCTCCATCCCATCACTGTCCCTCCATCACCCTTTATCAACGCTTGGGCTGAACACATTTTGGTAACAACCTGTGATGCAATAGACGCTCTAGATGACATGCAACACCGTTAAGTGTGATTGATTTGACAACTTAGTAAGACAATCACATTATTCTACAATCCAATAAAGATCTTTTTAAAATCTTGAAGTTTGTGAAATCACTATAGTTTGTGAATTCCTATGTACTGTAATATATATGATCATATAATGCTTTTGAGAAACAATCGATTGAAGTTAAATAAAAAACTGCAAACCACCATTTAAATGCATGGATTCTAAGACTGTCTATCTCCACTCAACATCAATGTGTGTTTATAGTTTTAAAGTGATTTTTATTGTCTTTTAGTGATATTTTGCAGATAAACAGAGCAAAAAAAAATTCTGGACCAAAAATTGTCTTGTTTTCTAGAAGAAAAAAATTATACTACTGTTTAAAATAAATCATTGAGATGCAAAACTCCATTAGATAAGACTTGTTATCAGAGACTAAAAAGTTAAATTTTTCTCATCCCACAGGCAAATTGATTTTGTTGTTGTTTGCTTTAAACATGAGCTGCACAAAATTGTTAGATTTGGGCTAAAAAAAAAAAAAAAAAACTTGATTAAGATTTCTATTAAAAAGGAAAAAAAACTATTTGTCAATGGAAAACAGAAAATAAACATGTCAAGTCATGCATATTCCCTAAAACAAATCTTATGCAAAGTAAATGTATCTTATTTTAAAGATGTGTACATATTTTTACTTAACAATGAGACAATACTAATTAGGAGAATGATGTTTTGCAGTGTATTCTGCCTTTACACTTGTAAACGAAATATGTTATTGCATTTAAAGTAATTTGTGTCATCTGACGTGCTGTTTAATAATGATTATGATGATAATCAGGGGGAGAAACCTTATAAGACGGATTAAGAGTGGGGCTGCTGCTTGTCCTGTCTGATTTTGTCTGCTGGAGCTCATCCGATTACAGATCCACATACCCATATACATTAACAAGTTACACAAACCCTGGTTTTCTGATTAAATTGTTCAAATTTGACAAATTTGCACTCAAATGAAGTGACACACACAAAAAAAACCCATTCATATAAACATACAAATTCTGTTTTCAATGAAAATACCACAGACACAAAGAGACTAATCTGGACATAATCCCCTTCTGGTGCCAAAGACCACATTCAGCTCATTGAAAGTGATTCATTAGCTGCTATTTATACCTATATTCTTGATTCTAATCGTAACATAGAAGTTAGGCTTGTACTTAAATGCTAGCTCAAAGTTGAATGAAAGATTTTGATATCAGTTTCAGCGCAGACATTCTGAACAACAGGATGACCCAACTGTGTATGGTTTCCTGATGTTTAGCAGCTTCGAAGTCTAGAGAATAATGTGACAGCAATGATGGAAAAGGGTAAGGCTGCCATCTTGTGGCAAAACATTACCAGGACTGGCCATGAACTAAAACAAATTATTTATAAATATATATATATATATATATATATATATATATATATATATATATATAGAGATAGAGAGAGAGAGAGAGAGAGAGAGAGAGAGAGAGAGAGAGAGAGAGAGAGAGAGAGAGAGAGAGAGAGAGAGAGAGAGAGAGAGAGAGAGAGAGACAGAGAGAGAGAGGTGGCCACAGTTATTAGAACAGGAAGATGTTTTTAATGTGCTCACCAAGGCTTAATTTATTTGATCCAAAATACAGCAAATACAGTAACATTGTGAATTATTTTTACAATTTAATATAATATTTTTTTTTCTATTTGAATCTATTTTAAAATGTAATTTATTCCTGTGATCAAAGCTGAATTTTCAGCAGCATTACACTTCAGTCTTCAGTGTCACATGATCCTTCAGAAATCATTCTAATATGATGATTTGATGCTCAAGAAACATTCATTATTATTATCAATTTTAAAAACAGTTGTGTATTTTTTTCTCAGGATTATTTGATGAATAGAAAGTTCAAAAGAACAGCATTTATCTGAAATAGAAAGCTTTTGTAACATTATCACTACGGGTCAAAAGTTTGGGGTCAGTAATCTTAATAATTTTATTTAGCAAGGATGCATTAAATTGATCAAAAGAGACAGTATAGACATTTATTATGTTGCAAAAGTTTTCCATTTCTGATAAATGCTGTTCTTTTGAACTTTCTATTCATCAAAGAACCCTGAAAAGAAATTGTACACAACTGCTTTCAACATATAATAAATAATTAAATAATAATAATAAATGTTTCTTGGGCAGCAGGTCTGAACCATGTGACACTGAAAACTGGAGTAATGATGCTGAAAATTCAGCACAGTAATAAATTACATTTTGAAATATATTCAAATAGAAAACAGTTATTTTAAGTTGTAAAAATATTTCACAATATTACTGTTTTTGCTGTATTTTGGATCAAATAAATAAAGCCTTGGTGAGCAGAAGAGACTTATTTTAAAACATTAAAAAATCGTACCGTTCTAATCATTTTGGCCACCATATATATATATACAACACCAACACATTACTGTGACTGATCATTAACTTAAAACAGAGCTTATATATATTTTATATATATATTTTTATATATAGTTATATATAGTTAATGATCAGTCACAGTAATATGTTGGTGTTGTTCCAGTATTTATAACTTTCCCTCTGTCCCACCATTCTAACATAAATTAGTCACTTTCATGCTAAATAACTTTAGGAACTTTACTTATAGCTGTATAGTTATCACAGCAAATAAATAATATTTAATGTTTACACATTTTTTTATTAAAATAAAAGGTATATATACACACAAATAGATTTTTAAATAAAAAAATAGATATAAAAATAGATAATATTTTTTTAATTTAATAAAAATTATTTGTAAATGTTAAGCAGGAAAGTGACTAGTAAATCAACAGAATGTCAGAATAATGGGGCAAAGTTATAAATGTTTGGGGGAAAACGGCAATTTTTTCTGGTGATGTAGAAACAACACACTTTACCTTTACAAATTAATCTGTCTGAATATAATTTATTCAGTAGACAACTACAAAACAATAGGTTAGTGTCAACTTGTGTGAAACTAGTGTAAAAATGCTAATGATGTAAATGGTGTCGATATGACAAATATCTTACCTAGCTTGTAAGTGAGGACGTAGAACATCGTCCATGGAGTCCCTGGCACAGACAAGAGCTTCCTCCACACCTTCCAGGGCTGCATCACATCCTTTGGCCCTCTCCGTCCTTCTCCCTGTCCCCGCGCCAACTCTCCGTCCAACACAGGGGCACCCCACACAAACAGAGCAACACCGCCATACACACAGGCCAGCAGTGTGAACATCCAGCCCCAGCCTGCAACATCAATCACAGCCAGCAGCCCCCCTCCAGCAAACACAGACCCAGCTTTATATCCTACCACCTGCACAGTGTTCCCCAAACCCAACTCCCCCTGCCCCCTGAGCAGCCGCACAGCCACCCCGTCAGCTGCAATGTCCTGCACGGATGCCAGCAAGTTCATGGCTAGCAGGGAGCCCACTACAACCATGTACTGAACATCAGGTGAAATAGTAGCGCTCACCAAACAGGTGAGGGCCAGACCAGCCACTGTGCCCACCAACCAGCAACGTTTGGTGCCAGTCCGGTCCACCAGAGGGGCCCAGAGCACCTTGAGCACCCAGGGGAAGTAGAGGATTTTAGTGAGGCTGATCCGGGTGAGGGAGTGACCGGCACCTCGCAGGTACACTGGGAGCAGGGATGACTGCAGGCCATATGGAATGCCCTGGATGAAGTAAAGGAGACCCAGAAACACCAGCTTGTCGTTCATCATCGAGAAAGGCGGGTTTGGGGAGCCTCAGCTCATGGCTGCACTCTGGAACAAACACAAGTAGAGGGTTTGACATGGACTTGTTAAATTAACATATTGGCTTCATGCATTTTCCGATTTAAAAACACAAACCAGCATTGCAAAGAGTGCTGAGCGTTCCATGCATTCATTTCATGCATTCATTGCACGCATTCATATAATGTCACTAATATCACACCTGGGTATAAATTATAGAACATGTGCAAGAGTCATTATATATTTTATAAACGTTCTGCAGAATGCTTTACACTGCAATTAAATCTTTGAGCATAAGAACGATTCATTCACAGTCATAAACAGTCCATTACTGTCCTCATTGCTCTACTTGAAGGAGGCTTCCGATTAGGACTAGCACGAACAACCGAATTATACATCAATGTACAAATGACACAATTTAAGTACAGCAAATACCTTATTGCGTTTACAGGTAAATGTCTCCTTAACCCGCTGTGCTCAATGCTGCATAACCTCTATTTTCCAATCCTCGTTACTTCCGCGGAAGCAAGTGACGTAACGCACTCATTCAACCAATCAACATATAGCTCTCGATAGAGCCCCTGTTTCACAGCCAAAAATCAACAGCGCCACCCGGTACTACAGCCCGCGTAGAGCAGGAATCACAGCAAGACTTGGCTTGATCGGCTGTCACCGATCCGATGGCTTTATAAAGTATTGTACTTTCTCCCAAATCCATTAAGTTTTAAAGATATCACGCCCTCTCCCTTAGTCAATATTGATCTATTTCCCACCTCTCCCATTGTTCCAGCCAAATATGTTTCTTCTAACACACAGAGACAAGTCTTTGTCATTCAATCTTTCGTGGTAATAGTTTTTTTTATACTGCAGGTAAGTTTACTTTATAAACCCAGTTTTTTACAGAAAATGTATTTTTTTTTATATATTTTGATAAGTATATTTGATAAATATAAAGACATCTAAAAGAAATATGTGAGCTTTTACTTGAATCAAACGGTAATAGTCTATAAGCAAATTTATTCATTATAAGTGCAGAGGGACTGTTCACTTAAAAACTTCTACGCAGACTTAGGCACTTTGTTTTTATGACAGAGACAGCACAGACTAAAAAGATAGATTGAAAAGATTATTAAAGCACCAATTGTGGTTCCTCAGATTGCCACACTGACAGAACATTCTGGAGGACCCTTTAAAAGTGAACTTAAAGACTTGTGTTGTTCTAGGCTCTTTCATAGAAATGTATAGATACACACCACATTAGAAGTGCTGCATAACACACACACACACACATTTTTATTTCTCAAAAACATTTTTTTAATCCAATATGGTTGTTATACTGTATGGGGTGTATAATTCGTTTATTGATAGCTGGTGGGTCTTCATTTGTGCACATTCATTTTTGGCACCAATTAATTGCCACACAAGGCTAGCAAGATCACCTCATAGTCTCCTTTGGTATCATCCTAAAACAAACAAAACACAATCTTTAACAATTGAATCTTTACAGGAAAGGACCACAGTATCACACTCACTATTTTGTGTTTATGTATTGAAGAGTACAATAATGACAGCACATAATAAAAATTAAATATTTAAAATTTGCTAACTGAGATTTACAGTATTTACCTGGATGTCCTGGTAGAGACTCTTGCCAAACTTATTCTGATACTCTTGCTTGATTTTGGCCAAGTCAATCTCAGAGCGGCTCACCAATATTCTGGTCAAGATCTTGCCTTTGTAACCAGAGCCCTGTGCAAACACAAAGTCAAACTGATGGATCTTGCTGCTGTATTTCCAACACATTTATAAAAGGTGCAATTTAAAATGTATGACTCTAGTGATATAAATGTATCAATTATATGTCGAGTTACACTTGCCTTCATTGCTAGATTCAGTTTATCGGCAAAGAATGCAGATTTGTTTCCAGCACATTTTACTGTTGAAAATATAACAAGTGACAGTGTTATGAAAACTTGAACACATTTTTTCAGAAATGTCCATGCAGCTTCAGCTTCATTGCTCAAAGCTGTCTCTTGTTGCATACAGTAAAAAAAGAAACATTAAAATAGCATTCTTGTCATACTTTAAGAAAGCAATTCAAGTCTTGAGAGGTATAGTTCATCTAAGGCCATTCACAGAAGTATGCAGTGACATTATTGCATGTCATACCATTTTATAATGAGATATGTAAAGCTATAGACAGTCATGAAGGTTTCAGTGTCTCACCTACAGCAGTCAAGCAGTTCTCAATATCACCCTTCAACTCCAGATCAATGGCTTTTGCAACATCCACTTTACTGTACTTGTGATACTGCTGAAAAACTAAATAAAAAGGAAAAAAAATGACATTATTATGTATTAAGTGGATTAGAAGACAACTGCTCTACTTATTTTGGAAACAGGGAGGTCAACCATACTTTTCCTCAGCTGAGGAGCGTTCCGTGTAGTGAGGATGTCAATGAACACTGCACAATTTGTGCCTTTTCTTTTCTCTCCTGCCTCATACAAGGCCTACAGGGAAAATGAGAGTTCAAGAGACATGTATGATACAACAACCCACCACATACTCACAATAAACACTTGATTACCCTGGCATCTTTGTCAGCAAGGTCATCTTGCACAACATTGTCTTCACTTCTGACAGCCTATGAATTCAAATGAAAAGGAAGTTTATTAACAAGCCAATCCAAGTCACACATCACTCTAGTGAATTGAGGTGCAGAATCAGATGTGTTTGATAAGACAGGCATCCAAGACATGCAGTACTGGGACTGGGAGGGGCAGAATTGAGAAACACTAGAAAATATAAGGTGGATCATCTAAGAAAAGCCAACCTTGCAGAGAGCAAGTAGGGCGTTCCTGAAGTCTCCACTTGTCTCAGACTTGATCTCCTCCTCTAGATCCTTTTTATAATCTATAAATGTAAGCCATACATTAATTTACAGATATACTCTACGCAGATGCCATAAACCAGGGGTGTCCAATCCTGCTCCTGGAGGGCGACTATCTTGCACAGTTCCGCTCTAATTAAACACACCCGAACCAACCAGCTAAAGCAAGCTCTTCAGGATAACTAGAAACTTCCAGACAGGCGTGTTGGAGCAGACAGGGGCCAAACTCAGGACGTTGGCCCTAGAGGAGCAAGATTGGACACTCCTGCCATAAATAATATTTAAAAGACAACTGGCTAATAATTAGCATTAATGTTACCTTGTTTGAAAGCTTGTTTAATCTCTCGGATCTCTTTATTGGTCCTAGAGGCCAGAATCTCGATAAGTGTATCTTCATCTGTGCCCAAACCCTGGAGAGAAAAAGAGTTATCAGGAGGGGGGTATATCTTCTTGAGAATATATGTAAAATATTCACCAAATACAGGGTAAAAATGTGAGATTTAGCTGTATCTACGGTTGGGAAATAATGTTACCGTCATGGCATTTTTGAGCAGAGAGGCATCATACTGAGCAGGAGGCATCAACAGGCTCAAAACCACATCTTCCAGCTCACCTTTAAGGGCAGCTTTCAATGCTACATCTAGAGGCTGCACAGAGGAGAAGAGGTCATTTAGATGAAGGTGAATGCAGAGAGAAAGAATGTGTTCATTTCAGGTCCACTAAATGTAATACCTTGCCGGTTGCTTGCTGGTAAGCAGCCTTAATTTGCTGGCGCTGGGCATTGCTTCTGTGGACCAGTTTATCGATAATTGTGGCCTCATCCACACCTGTACACAAACATTTGTGTCAATAGAGCAAACAGATGCACAATGCACATACGCGTGTTTTATAGATTTTCACTTTTCAACATATACCAACCTTTTGCCTTGATAGCTTTGTCCAGAACACCTGCATCTGCAGCCGCATTAAACGGAGCAAAGGGCTTCACTGTCCCCTGCCCCTCCTAAAGACATGAGAGACACTTAATAAAATCCTTTAAAATATTACATAAAAACGAACTAATAGAAGATCAACGTAAGAATTCTATAAAAATTCAAGAAGTAAATTTTAGGAAGGAAAGCAGAAACATTGAAGCACATGCCCTTTAACAGGATGGCTGTGACTAGAATGGGGAGTGGAATACATTCCTGTCTCTGACTCATTCAGTCTGGAGCTGCTCAAATTTTCCAGAAAGTTAAAGCAAACTTACTGTGATGTCTTGTACTGTGCTTGATTGCATGCCCTGATAGGCAAGCTGCTCGAGAAAAGCACTGACGAAGGACATGTTGACACCTGGAACTGAACAGCCAAACATGTTATTAAAATACATATATAAAAAGCCGAATCCTTAAAAAAAATACAGTTGTAGTTTTAAGGAATGATATTTTATATACGTTCTCTAGAAGTTTTAAACTTTTGGAAGGACATGATTCACCAGTAAAAAGGAACATTAAAGCGACTGTCAATACAAATATTGAAGACGACAAAACAGTTTACAAAACCAGGAGTTTTAGAGCTCAAAGTGTGCAAAGTTGTTTACACTTTTCTCATTTGCATTATATTTTTCAGTAAACAAAAACAACGCTATCATAAAAATGCAACAACTAGGCTTATTTAAAAAAAAAAAAAAACGACAGCACTGTAGGGAGTAAGACGACGTGTAAGTTAAGAAATAAAGAAAATCCCAGTTCCTCACTTACCAAGACCGAATGCACACACAGCCAGCGAGTAGAAGAAAAGTTCCAGCTTTATTTATACACAGAACCACACCTAGCAACACCTAGCTAGTCCTAACTTAACTCTTGCGCTGCACTTGGGCGTTGTCTCGGCAAGTCTACGTTCATCCGTCCTTCCCGTGTACACCCATTGCACGCAAAAAGAAAAACTATGGGATGCATCGTTTTTTTAAAAGGTATATTCATTCATTTATTTCCAGAAAAAAGTGCACACAAAAAATTGCAGGGAAACAGCGCCTAAAAGAATCTTTACCGTAATCTAAAAACGAATCTATCGGTTTCATTAAACTCTCAGCCCAAACCAGCTAAGATTTACACAAACAAGTGCCATTTCCATAGCACAAGGCTTAATTTCAAGAAATAACATTTTAATAAGCCCTATGAATTAGCCAAAATAATTATTTAAAATGACATTGATATCAAAATAATAGTACAATTTTCAGAAAAATATCCGTTTTATTGCACAAGGCTCTGTTTTTGGAATTAGCATTTCAAAGCTATGTTTTATAATAATTTTGGAACTTTAAATGTATGCAATAGTCTACTGTAAATCCATTAAACTACAGTATACAACTATTAATAAACTATAGTATTAAACTATAGTATAAAACAAACTGTAAATTACTCCGAATATTATTCTCTAATGCACAAGGCTTGTTTTTCATTATTAATCTGGTATTTTTTATATAGGCTACTGAACCCATTTTTAATCTAATAAACTACAACACTGTTTGACCTAAAGGTATCGAATGAATATGGAATAATATTCTGAGTAATTACAGTTGGTTTACTGTTAGGCCAAACTGTGCTGTAGTTTATTGGATTTAAATAGATTCAGATTTAGACAGGTTATGATCACATAGGCCAACTCACTTCATATTAAGTATTAAAAGGTGCGCTAAGCGATGTCGGGTGACGTCACTTCTTGTTGACGTTTAAAGTATTGTCAAACAAAACGGAGACTATAGCTCGACCCTCCCTCCTCCTCATCCACGCACTAACCCCCCAAACCCCACAACCCAAATCCTTCTTGTCTGTTATTGGCTGGAACAGTTTGTTATGTTTCGTGGTGCGGGTTAGCCCAGTTTGTTTTTGTTGCTGTTTGTGGAGCCTGGGGTGTCTGCAGAGACCGCGTCTTTTTACAGTGTGTTCAGGGGACAGGCAGCCAGCGGATAGTGAGGAGATGTTTGCTGTATGTGACAAAAAATGTTTTGGCCTAAAAAACGCGTGACATCACTTAGAGCACCTTTAAGCAACCCAGCAGGCATATTTCTGTATATTGTTTTCCATTGTCATGGTGGCCAGAATGAGTTGTAAAGAATAGCCAGCCATTGTCTTCTTACTTCATGCAACACTTGAACCTGACATTAGGTGCATTCTTGTTGTGGTTGGGAGAGAGCCTTATAATTTGGGTAATCATTGGTATTGGCATTTTATTTTAAGTATTTTAAAAAAGTGTCAAATGTATGTGTATCTGTGTATATATGTACGTATGGATATTGTATGTTTCTCTATGTGTGTACTTGTACATACATATGTGTAGGCATTTATCATTATTATTGTTTTTATTATTTTTACATTTTGGAATTTACTTTATTTATTTATTTGTTACTGATTTGCTGGCATTGGGTGGGGGTTGTTCTGTAAAATGTGAAAAGCTTCAATTTTTTTTTTAATGTCGTCGCGGTTCTAGAGTCAGCTTTTCAGTCTCCTACAGTAGAGCACCTTGCTATAAAAATGTTTTTTTTTAACAATTAAAACAACACTGATAATAGACCAGCAGCCATGCAGCTTTATCCCAGAGCATCAGACACAGCGATAAAAAAAAAATATATATATATATATATATTTTTTTTTTTAACAAATTCTAAATACAAATACATACAAAAAGTAATAGAAAAATAATCAGGATTCAGATTCAATTTCTTTTATCAAGTAATTTTCCTGTTATTTCATTTATTTAATTTTATTTCTGCAGGTTTGGGCCTCCATATAACCTTTGCTCTGGAATGTATTTGTTCTCAGGAGGAGACCAACTGGAAATGCTGTTGCGAAAAGTATGCAATGTGAATACTCTGGCTACACGCAATGGAGGCAGTTTGCACAATTCTTGGAAGCAATATATGTGAAGCTTTTTATTGCATTTATTTACCGTGTTGTGCAAATGTTTTTTAACCATGGTTAAGTGGCTATGATAGCACATTATGTTCACCTTGAACAGTTAGTTAATTAAATGAATTTGTGAGAATAGGGCATTGGATAACAAACAGAGATGGGCAATTCTTCTGAGGTTCTAGTTCTCCTGCATTCCTCATACACACCAACTGACTGCAATGAGGCATCTATTTACATTCCTAGGACAAAATGTTGACTGTTGGAAAGATACAATCAATTGCATTTTTGTGAATGCAGACCTGTCTGTGCATGCATTTATGAACAGGACTGACCTAACACTGCCTATACTGATTGTGACATGTTCTCTGCCTTTTACAGTTGTTCAGTATTTCCCTATATCTTTTATTGTAAACTGTAAACTCTTTTGAGTAAATGCATCTAGGAATTTGTGATGTTCAAACATTTCTGCCTAACATCCGCTAGCACAACCGGGTGATGTTGATTTACTATTTGCTAAGTGATCTCCATATGTATTGGAGCATGATTTTCAACACTTGTGCAACTCGGAGAGATCAACTGGGTTTATTCCAACAAGTGTAACTCACTTGACTGCTCTTGACAGCTAATTTTTTCCCCACACTGAATAAGCATATTAAATCCCTGTAATATTTTACAAAGGAAAGATGAATAGGCCTGTACTGTGTTATATTTTCTATGCCTTCAAACAGGACAGACGACTGCATACGCACTGTATAAAATGTTAAAACAAAAATAATGGGGAAATGCTACAATAAAAAAACAAGTAGTTGATTGTAGGTTACCTGTCCATAGAGACAGTCTGTATTGTAAAAAAAAATCGTCTGTATATATTGCTATAGGTGCATTCAGACAGAATAACATGATGTCCAATCATATGGTTCTCAATTCATTGAAAAATATTGAATCCATTATTAAGGGAAGACAGTAATTCACAAAACTGACAGTTGAGCACAATGCAGGTTTTTCATAGTATTGTCCCAGAGAGAGACCAGTGTATCACATTACAATCTCTATCACACACATTGGAAACCTGATGCAGCTTGTGTCGGCCATTCAAGCAAACTAATCCCACCTGAAACCTCATCCACTGAGGTTAATATTTAACAAGTGTTGAGAGTTTGGTTCCTCACCAAAACAAGCATCTTTCCAGTTTTTCTCCATTATGTTTGCCAGTCTTCTTACAGCCATAACCACAGTCAAGTGTCATCTTGAATCCAGGTAATCCCTCTATTAAGTTATTCATTTCTTTAATCTGACTTGTAAAGTGGATAGTGATGGTTTCACTGATCATGATAATGATTATCTGTCTCATTCAACAACAGCTATTAAATGCAAGTCTATCTGTTTATTATAGCCGGAGGTAGCTTTTGTTTATATAATCTGTACTTTCATTAAATGAAGAGGTTGTTCACACCTTAATCCTGGTTACAGTGGTACAGTAAAATGTTAAGAAAGTTTTTAGATTCACTAGACCGGGGGATGCTTTTACTGTTCTATTGAATTTTCAAATGTTCTTAAAATATGTTTTACAAAAGCTATCATTTAAGTTACAGTCACCTTATTAAACTGCATTGCTCAGTTTGCATGTTTGTGTGTGTGAAGGAATCCGGCTGCTACAGTCACCACTGAGTGTAACCAGCAAACAGTGTTTCAACGTATCGGCTAACATTTCCAAACAAAATAGACAGAAACACTCTGGCATCATGTATGTCAATTCTGGAGCAGAAAATGCGTCCACGTCTTTGAACTTCATGGGCAGGAAGTTACGTAACCACACTGTTGCCCCAGCAGCAAAACAACGTAAGTAAATATCACATCCACACAAGTGCCTATACTTCCTTTCATTTTAATACATCATTTGAGTCTTGTGCAATCAGACTTGAGTGTGTTATATTTTGTGCAATAAAGGTTTGTGAAATAGTTTTTCCTAAACTACTCAGTAGTCATTATCAATGTTCTTGTTCCTGTTAATGGAATGATTTTAGAAGAAAACTTGTACTGAATATTATTGCATCAGAGCAGAGGATTAATTTCCAAAACTACAACCTACTGGCTTTTATAATACCAACAGGCATCTTTTTATGTGTCTAAATGTTATATACTTTGTTGAAGAACATGTCTGAGGACAGGCTAAGTGTTTTCTTTAACTATCTCTAGTTGCCTGGGAGACCACTGACCTTTCTCAATATCAGGATGATTCAGTGGTCTCCACCCGAGTGGTACTTTCTCATCCCACGTCATCAGAGGAACTTCCAGGCAGCGTGCCTGATCTGAGAGAAGAGGTTCAGTGGCGTAGACCGTGTAACATCCATAATACACTCCTTGACCAGGGTAAAGATAGAGGTGAGTTGAGTGTCCCTGTAACCTCCCAGAATCTAAAGAATCTAATATTAACATTTAAACTAACACCTAATTAATCATAATAACGTAATAATTTCAATACCACCTCACTAAAATAACTTGATCTGATTCATCTAAACCTGTAACCTAATTATAAACCTAGTTTTAAATCATTAAAAAGGACTTTTTAAAATTTATTTACATCGGTTTTCTTTTCTTTTTTGTCTTTTAAGCGAGTACGTCTGGAACAAACGTTTCATCATGATGTTTATGCCGCTGAAAATGTTAGAAGAAGAAACTACTTGCATAAAAAATAAGTGAAAGTAATCTCTGTTGTTAAGTTAAGGCAAGGTGTGAATACAGATCATGTACAGACATGTTTAAGTCATTTAAAAGGTCCATTCAATGCTAAGTATGATAAATAATGATGTAATTGTTTATTTAATAAAGTACATACACTAATGACTTTGTGCTCAGCCCTCGCTTAATTGCATATTTAAGTAAACACCCTAAATCTGTTAATGTAAATTTAAACAAAGGAATAAATTAATAAAATAAATGTGTTTGTAAAACTGTAATTTTAAGAAATAAATCAATACTTGAAATGTATAACTTGAATGATAAAATGTATAAATTAAAGATTGAATACATTTGTGTACTGAATATTGTTTATTCTGATGCCTCTCAGTGTGTGACTATATAAGATGAATACCCTGTCTAGATTAACTTTTTTAACTAATTAACATTTACTGCACCCTATTGTTTAGCATACATCAAAAACTGTCACTGATCTATAACACATCTCTAAAGGAAATACTCATCAAGGCTTTGTAAAAAAAAGAATCTCCAGACTCCCCAACCGAGTCCAGTGAGTGAAGTATTGCTGTAACTGCATGTTAATATTTAAAGGTGCAGCTAATTGTGAGTTCTCATGGCTGAGGAAAGGTAGACTCAAATGGAACACGTTCAGACACTGGATCGGCGCAGACAGGCACCGGGATCCAAAGCGAAGTGGCAAAGGTAGGTTCTACCATGCAGTGGAGATTGGGCATACTTAAGTGCCGATAAAAGTTGTCATTGTCATTGCATTTTCAAATTACAGCACCCAATGTGCCTTCTATGCGTGCAAGCGTAAGACATCCTAAAGATGAGGCTCCAATAGAAGTCCAGATGTTTATCCCATACGACTCTGCCAAGCTATGCATAACCCAAGTATGTAGATATCATTCCCTTTGCTTTCGTGTATGGAGTATTTTGTTGGCAACTTTTTCAACTTTTTTTGATCCATTAGATGTAACCAATATATTTTGGTCAAGACACATGAACAGGAAATTAATTTTGTTTTTCAAGAGTTTTGGTTTGCTTCTTGCATTAGTCACATGTCTGTCATTCCATCTGTTGCCCTGGGGCATGGGGTGGGGATGAGATCTCATCTGATGTCATGTGTTTTAGATTCTTCTGAGAGCAAGGCCCTTTCATAACTACACATTATTAAACAACTCAACCCCCACAGTTCATATTGATTCACAAAAGAACAAATCTCAACAGGTTCCAGTGCACACCCCATGTAATCTTTGTTTAGTTTGCTAAATGTAGAGCCGTGGCATTATGACATCATTTACTGTACTGTACTCACTTGTATATACTTTTGTATTCAGACAGCTATAATAATGTTTCCCAACCTCTTCATGAACACCAAACCAGAAATATGTAAAATAGTTCAATTTATTAAAGTGGTGACAATTATTCACTTTTACATACAAATAATTGATATTTTGGGTAAAAAAAAAAAAAAAAAAAAAAAGTGGGCTTCTTTCTCTGAACGCTTGAATGGTAAACTATTTTAATGGTATGTTGTAACAGGTTGGCAGGGGCCGATCGTGTAGAATCTTTTTTATCGCCAATATAGTAAATGACTGTTATACCAACAGATAACAGATGATATGATCGCAATGAAGAGCAGACATCAGGAGATGATTCAAGAACTGGAGGAGAACTTTGTCATTGCATCAAGAGTGAATCAGGTGATGAGCTTGTTTACTGATCATTCATTTATTCAGACAAACAACAAGTATGGTGATTGTATGGATGCTTACGTTTATTTATGTGTGTGTAGGAAAATACAGCTCTTAAAATAAAGAGGTATTACCAAAATAAGCTTAACACCCTGAAGAGAATCCTAGATATTTATCAGGAAAAGGTGGCAAGAAAAAACACATACTGGGAAGAGAAGGTCAGGGTGAGTCACAAGCATCATCAAATTTGTTTTACTTCCTCAATTTTCCCAAATTCTCATTGGCTTGATCACAGCACATGTAATTCCCATTTCAGGCCTAAACCTAAACACATTATGTAATCCTACACTGTGAAAAGTGATCAGTTGACTTAACTTAAAAAAAAGTCAAACAAAAAAAAAACCCGTTGCCTTATAATTGTTATTAAGTAGGCTACATAAACGTCATGCGTACTTGAAAAAATTAAGTTATGTGTAATTGTCAAGTTTATTTACTTCAGGTTTCCTCACTTTTTTTAAGTTAAGTCAACTGATTACTTTTTACAGTGACCTGTATTCTATAGGATTTGTATTATATGTTTACTGTTTTAAAGGTTGTGTCATATTGCTGACATGTATTTTTTTTAACTGTAATATTTCCTTTTCCTGTGATCAGACTCTGGAGGATCTGAATGAAAAACTTCAGGGGCAACACAAACTGCTGCAGGAGAGAAACCAAAAAGACTTGGCTTCATGGGATAAAGAAAAGGTATACAATTGTGGTGTATATATATGAGAGACTTATATGAGTCACTCTTACATGAGACTAGAGATTGGCTGTTTAATAGACTAAAGGCATCAATTGAAACTTTTACAGAACAAGGTGATTGAATTGTTCTCTTCCCGACTGGACCTCCTTCACAGCCACCAGGCATCAAGTAAGAGTTGAATCGGTTAATATCGCACATGATATGTTAATATTGTAAGATTGTGACAGTATGTTGTTTACAAGATTAAAATGACATATGGTAAGATCAACCGTCTCTTTGACAGCACTGCAGGAGCTGCAATTGGCCAGGGCAGAGATGGGGAAGGTCCAGGAGATGCTTGAGGCCTTTCGGGAGAAGAAAGAACCAGAAATAACATCTGAAGAAATGGTAGAAAATAAATAAAAACGTATCTTCCAGCTCTTAAGACCATCTTCATTCTAAACGATTCCCTGCAGAGAGTTGTAAAGCAAGACATGTTGTGGTATTTTACTATTGGTGATGTGAGGTAAGGGCATTTCCGTGAGATAACTTGTTTTAACTGTGCCTTTGCCATCAGGACAGCAGTGACTCAGATGCTCCACTCGATGGAGCACAAGCACGTCTGGAAGTTTTTAAGTATAATTTGCTGAAGAGGGAGAGAGAGATCTCAATGCTTATTGAAGAACAAGAGCGTGTGACTGATCCTGTTAAACAGTCAGAATATTCTCGTCTCCTCAGTGCTGTTATACAACAGGTCATTTTATTTTAGTATTACATAGTTTTCAGTTTATGAGTAAAATAAGGTCTATTAAAAATAGTACTGTGTACTAAAACTGAACTTGAATTGCTAACTAAATGCTAATTTGTGCCTTCAAATGGACCATGACTGAACAAAACAGCTTTCCTGCATTGTGTATTCCAGGCTCATCATGTTTATGCTGAGCTGACGGAGGCTAAACAGCAGTTTGACCAAATGGCAGAAGACAACCAAAACATCATGGCCGGGATTAAAGAAAGTCTTGGCCAAACAGTGGAAGAGTCCGGCCAGAAGAGTCATGAGGAACGACAGGATGTACAGCAGAAAATGTAGGAGCAAGGCATGGTTTATAAAGAGTCAGAATATAGCTTAGAACTATCTAACTCAGAAGATGAGCATCAGCCAACTAAATAATGCATGTTAACTCAGGGCAGAGCCACAGGTGGATGATGAATCACAGACCAGTTTACTCCATCGTCAGGTCATACAGGTGGCTTTGGAGTGCATCAGAGCAGGGTCTAAGCCCAATGTCATTGGTATGGTCAATTAACTGTGTAAATGATCAATGTCTCTTTTTTTGGATGGATGTCTAAATATAAGATCCTATTATTCTTTATTACCCTTATTCTTAGAGACTGACATGAATGAGGCATGGGAGGCAGAGCTGGATGAAAGAGTCAGAGTACGGCACAAACTCACACACACTCTAAACTTATACTGTACTCATTCTTACTCCATATTGACAATTTTCCTCTCATTTTAGAAATTTGAGGAGGATTTCCAAAACAATGGATTCTTAAACTCTGAAACTGCTAAAAGTGTGGGGCAGCAGTTGTTATTACTTCAAGCTGAGGTGACCACAGCCAAGGGAAATATCTTTTAATGTATAATCTAAACTAATATTAGACTCTCTAAAATGTCAAAGTGACTGAATTGCATGGAGTCCATTTTTTTGTTTTGCCATTTAAGGCCTCATATTTCTTGTCTATCTAGTTGAAGCAAATCAAAGATGAAAACAAGAAGATTATTGAAAACTACTCAGCTGAAAGAACCTTGAGGAAGAAGTACTACAACATGGTGGAGGACATGAAAGGCATGCAGAACCTGATTTCACCAAGTGCAACATGTTCCTGGAACAACATCCATTCAACCAATCAGAATTTTTAGGGACACGTTTACAGTTTATGTCAAGTTTAGGCTTACATTTAGGCAAAAAACTTTTAGGCAAAACTAGGACATGCTGAAAGGCATAATTATCACAGTTTTACAGTTAAAATATAGCAATGAGTTTATATAGGAACTGTTGAAAACATAGACTGGAATAGCCCTTTTTGGGGTATACAATTTCATCTGAGACCCTTGACTGATTTCCCAGACATAATTTTTTCTATCAGTTGTGTTCAAATCCAATAGTATTACAGATGAATGCCAAAAAAATGAAAAGAAAAAAAGCTACAGGCATTTTTGACCATGAAAGGCTTTTAATGATTTGCAAGGCTTAAATGCGGATTATTTTAAATATTCTCTTATGCTCACCAAGGCTGCATTTATTTGATCAAAAATACATTAAAATAATGTCTTTACTGCCACTGTTGACGAATTTAATGCATTGTTGCTGAATACAAGTATTATAAAAGCTTTTCAAAGGTAAAGTACAATGAGGTGCAGCAGTCTGAGCCCACATTGAAAATTTAAACCTGGACATTTCCAAAAAAAGAAAAGAAAAAAAGACAAGTCATGATGTAACATTGATAAAACATTTATCGTGAGACATATTAAAGTTTCTGCAGCACTACTAGGTCACTAATCGTACATGTGCATTTTTGACCCTTAAAAAGGTTGTCTCTGACTTTATGTCTGGTCTTGTACAGGTAAGATCAGAGTATTCTGTCGAATAAGGCCACTGACTCTTGCAGAGCAGACAAGAAGAGGTCACACCATTGTTGCTTGTCTTGATGACTACTCTGTGATCCTGGACACCCCTCGAGGACCTCGCGAGTTTCAGTTTGACAAGATCTTCAACTCAGAATGTACGCAAGAGGAGGTCTTCATGGAGTCCAGTGGGTAAGTGTGATAGTACTGAGACATACTTTGCATACATTTTTTTTTTTTTTTTAATTCTAAATTAAAGGGATAGCTTACCCAAAAATGAAAATCCGTTCTTCATTTACTCAACCTCACTTTGTTCATAACCTTTCTTTCTTCTGTGGAACACAAAAGATGAATTTGTGAGGAATATCCTGGATGTTATATTCAATATAATGAAAGTTAATGAGGTATGTGGCCATCAAGCTGCAGAAATGACCAACAATACTGGTACATGTGATGTGTTTTCTATATTCTGAGTACTCGGATGCTAATAATTCATTTTAATCATTATAATTGCGACCAACTACATAATTTTGAATTTCTCTATCAGTGTTCCACAGAAGAAAGAAACTCATATGGTTTGGAATGAGAGTTAGTAATTGATGACATTTTTTGTGAAATATTCCTTTAAGATATGAGAAATGTGACAAATTTTTTCCTAGGCTAATCCAGTGTGCAATTGATGGATTTAACGTATGCATTTTTGCGTATGGCCATACGGGTTCAGGGAAAACCTTCACAATGGTTGGAGACAGAGATCGGAGGAACCCAGGAATCATTCCCAGAACATTCACCAAGATCTTTGAGATTATCCAGGATAATGAGTCTAAATTTGAGTTTAAGGTATGTTTAGGTACAGTACCTGTTTCTTGAGCTGAACTAATATACATAGTCTTCATACTCTTTTCTTTTGTCTGTCCTCAGGTTTCAGCCTACATGCTGGAGCTGTACAACGACCGCCTGCAGGATCTCTTTGTGAGCCCCACTGAAGCTTTCAGCAAGCGAATCGAAATTAAGAGGGACAGAAAGGGGCTTGTGTTTGCCCAGGGAGCAGAGACAAAGGAGGCAGCTAGTCCCGGCGAACTCTTTGCATTATTTGAGCAGGGCTGTGCAAATCGCCACATTGCAGCCACAAGTATGTTCTTAATGAAACTTCAATAGACTCCGGTTAAATGGTTTGGATTAATTGCTTTAGTTACAGTCAGTATGAATGCATTGTAAGAACATAATGACCTGGCACTGATGCCAAACTTCATAACAAAGGAGAAGGTCCTTGAGTTTAACTGTGATGTGTCTGAGAACAAGCCTAAAGGAGTGATTTAGTGTTATAAGGAGCATTAATATTATATAAGAGAGACATGTGTCTGTCTTGAACAAATGCAGATTTAATACAGTCTCTGTACATCATGCATGCATCCATCTATTCATTATTGGTTACACAAGTAATATTTGCTATCAAATTAACTTTGAAACACTTGTCATTTTTATTTTACTTTCTTGTAGAGATGAACGTAGAGAGTTCCCGCTCTCATCTGATCATTGGCATCATGATTGAGAGTCGGAATCTGACCAATGGAAGTGTGAGTTTTGGGAAGCTCAGTCTGGTGGACCTGGCAGGAAGTGAACGAGCAGCAAAAACTGGAGCCAAAGACGACCAGCTGAAGGTTTTTTAAAAAGCTGATTTACAGTGGCCCCAGAAAGTATTTGGACACTTCATGTTGGTTTTTATGTCCACCTGAGACTTTGGACCGTCATTATTATGACTTGTCACATGTAATTCAGAAGCAAAATACAGAAGTGGCTAAACCAAAAAAAATCAGGGCAAAACCCTTTTTTGCTGTTCCACTTAAAATATGTCAAGTCAAGTCACCTTTATTTCTATAGCGGTTTATACAATACAAATGTTTCAAAGCAGTTTTACAGTGATTAACAGGAAAATAACAGAATCAATGATGTAAACAGAATTAAATTCTGCTGTAAAGCAGCTCTAAAAAAAGACAATAGTGTCATTATTCAGCTAAAGTCAGTTCAGTGTTGATTTAGTTCAATTCAATAACTGTAAAGTTCATCAATTAAGAAATGAGTTCAATTCAGCTATAAGCAGCTCTCTACAAAATTCAGTTCAATAACAGTACCGATGTTGCAAAATTCTTCCATTGTGAAACAATAAATAAAGAATATAAAGCAGCTCTGCTGAAAACAGTGGTGTTATCATCTGGCTCAAGTCAGTTCAAGTTTTGTTCTCATCCAACAGCCACTGCAGTTAAATCAATAATATTACTATATATTAAGTGAACAATAAGAGAATACACTTGCAGCACTTAAAAGAAAAAAAAAGAAAAAAACTTTGACAAACCCAGTGTCCAAATATTTTATTAATTTCTTTTTTTTTTTTTTACGGTTTATGCTGTTTTTCTTGCAAATACTACTGTTTCATTTTTTTGTAAATATTTTGTCATGCCAAATATGTGTTTGCCCCCCTGACTTCTGTCTTGTATTTTCTATTTATTTTTTGTTTCGTTTTCGTTTATTTCACACGTCATCTTTTGTATCATTCAGAAAGAACAAAGGTCATATGTAGGTAACGTGAAATTGGGAACCCCAAAGAAGCTAAAAGCTTTTAGGAAGGGTCCCGATAACATAAACATAAATCAAAAACTCAATATACCATAGATACAAAATAGACAAATACATAAATACAACAGAAAACAGACAAACAGACGATCCCAGCAAGTATAACACTTATGGAATGTTCAACAATCATGTCATGAGCAATTTTTCCTTGAGATTTTTCTTGAAAAATGGAGACAGAATGCAACAATTTCAAATTTTCCTCAAGCTCGTTCCAAATCTGCGGTCCCCTACAAACTACACTCAGGTTCGTACTTCTTTGTCGTCGTATTTTGCCAGTAATGAAATGTTTTTCGCTTGTGTCATATGTGTACTGGGGACAAGCTCACACAATCGGTAATTTAACCTATGAATGACCTGGGATATCGTACAGGCATTATGAAACACATTATATTCGGTAAGCCTTAATAAACCAAGGCGACCAAACAAAGGATGAGTGGGGGTATTGGGCTCAGACCACGTTAATAGCCTACCCGTATAATTTTTTTCTGTAAAGTCTGTATTTTTTTTCAGGTAGCTGGTAAGTGTTACACCATATGACATTACAATAGTTTAAATGGGCCTCAAACAAGGTTTTATATAAGGTGTGAAGTGCTGACTGTGGGAGAAAATGTCTTTCTTTAAAAATTAGTCCAACGTATTTAGATCGTTTTTTTTTTATTAACTGATCAAACGGACTTTTGAGTGTAAACATTCATCGATAAAGACTCCGAGAAATTGAGTAAAGTGTGTTAGAGTGTTTACTCTTTCAATAATTTGTTCATTTATTTTAAGACAAACATGCAATTGTTTTCCATTTGATTTTTGTTGGAATGAAACACAATGTAGTTTGTCTTATTGATGTTAAGAGATAATTTATTACACCAGAACCAAATATCTACATTTCTTAACTCTCTATTTATTGTTTCTTCCTATTCATCTGCAAATTCATCTGGTATTTCTTATACCTCTCACGAAAACTTGTATCCCACATTGTCTGTGTGTTTCTTCCCAGGAGGCAAACGCTATTAACAAATCTCTGAGTGCTCTTGGAGATGTCATTTCAGCTTTATCAATGGAGCAGCTTCACGTGCCCTACCGTAACAACAAGCTGACCCAGCTCATGCAGGACTCACTGGGGGGCAATGCCAAGACCCTCATGTTCCTCAACATCGCTCCCTCTGACTGCAACCTGGACGAGACTCTCACCTCGCTCATGTGAGATGCAAATACCTTGCATGTACCTTACATGCTCATTCACCTAAAATAGCAGCACAAGGCTGCTCCTTGCCACTGTCACCTTTGGCTTGCTCAGTTGGGGTTTAAAAGAAAATTTCAGTATATTACAGATTCATCAACTGCACTGACACTATCAGTTGACACCTTTTTTTACTATACTAAGCTGGATAATGACACTAACCTTGCAACATTGATTGCTTTCGTTACTGAATAGAATTTAAACTGACTTGAGCTAAAAAAAATTGCCTTCTGTAGAGCTTATAGCTGATTGATAATTAATGAACTTTTCAACATCAATAATGTAATTGAACTGAACTGAAACAACTAAATTGACCTGAATCACTATTATTTTCTGTAGAGATGCTTCAAAGCTGGAATTGAATTGGTTTCATAATTGATGGGTTTTAGTATAAATAAATAAATAATGTGAAGCTGCTTTGAAACGAATCTGTATTCTATAAAGCATTATATAAAAAAAAATGTGAAGTGAGTTCTTCTGTGTCCTAAAATCGTCTAAAGATTCTTGCCCATGAGAAGTCTCAAATTCTGTTGCCTCTCCCGCTCCCCCTAGATTTTTGGACCTCACTTCATTTCACTGTAAACCCTAAGTAGTTAGCAGAACTAAAAAAAAAAAAAAAAAAAAAAAAAAGGGTAATCAGTTACATACGTTAATAAACTCCAAGATTAAGTTTGTAACTTTAGATTTTGTACCACACTAGCAAGTTTTCTGCTCTTAACTTGAAATCTTGAGTAAGCTAATCATACAATTTTCTATAGTTTTGCAGCATAAAGACTGTTTTCCAAGGATATAGAGTAATATACACTTTAAAATTGGTTTATGTCTTCCAGCTATGCAACTCGAGTGAAAGCCATCACCAACAATGCTCAAAGGAACATAGACAGCAAGGAAATTGCTCAGCTGAAAGAGGTACATTATTAATCAAAATCACACTTTTTATTGTGTAAGCACACATTTATGTCTCATTTAATCTGTCTACTTCACAGGTGATTTTAAAATTGAAGTCAGGTCAGCCTGTGGAAGAAGATGTCTAAACTTTCATAGTCCTGGAGATATGGCTCTTTTAAATTAGACCAGTTTCCATTTATGCATGTAGGTTAGCTTTCAAACCATTTCTCATAACATATGAATACTGGAAATGTAATAAGACAAAAACACGGTTTGGAAAATGTATTCATGATGTATTCGCTCATTAAATATATTTTGTACATTTTAAACATAAAGGTACGGACTGCAGCTTTAATTTAAAACAAACACACAAAAAATAAACAAAGTAAATTAACAAACTTATCTTTCATTTCGCTATACATTTTAGCAATTGGAGCTCCAGTCATGGACTTTTTCTGTGTGTAATGTGTTTTCTTTCTGTGAGAAGGAATTTGTACCCTTATCTAAATGTACGTGTCAGGCTAATGCCGAAGACAAAGGTGGGCCAGCCATCTCATGTCGGCGCCAGAGCAGATCATTCGAGGGGCATTGGGTCATCAGCCGGGGGGTGGGTGGGGAGGCGTGGGGGCACTGCCGTTTGAGAAATATTTTGACGCAAAAAAACGAAACAACTTTTATTATTATTATTTGCGAATTTACCTACCACTTTTTGCCAGGGTCGATATTGTCCCCACGTACCACTTTTAAACATCTCGCGGCACGGATGTACCAATACAAATAAATAAAACATCACCAGTTAACTAGCAGAGCATTCAAGAGGCGATCTAGCACGCTGAAATGTATTGTTTTTGAAATCAAGTGATCAAAGTGCTCGTTGACTGTGATCAGTGGTGCTGATAAAGTGTTCTCTTGTGGCTCGCGCAGCCGCGCACAGTCTTCACACGGATGCGCGTTTTAATCATAGACAGTAAAAGAAATGCCTAAAAAAAGGATATGTGCTACCGACAGTGAGAGGTTTAGATATTGCTTGGTTTGAGTGACTACTCAAAGTTTTCCCTGATAATAAAAATAATAATTATTTAATGTTATCCGTGCCAGTGATGACATGATTTTTTTTTTAGAGAAATTGCTTTTAAATATAGGCTAAATATTGGGTTTCAATTTAAGCCGAGGACACACTTAACAACTGTAAGGCCGATTATGAATGTAATTTGATACTTACGAGTCACGACTGATCATGCCCAAACGCTCAGTCAGAGTCAGACAGAGACAGTTGCGTGCACTCAGTGTTTAAAATCTGTCGTTGGAAAGTCTGTAAATGTGTTCAGTCAGTCTTAGAATGTTTCAGCTAGAATGTTAAGTGTGTTCCCGGCATTACTCAAATATCTAACACAGCCTTCAAAGGATGCAGCCTTTGATTTGGGACACAGCCTATATTTCAAAATGTATAATTATTCCTGTGATGTCGAAGCTGAATTTTCAGCAGACATCATGCTCAAAAAACTTTTCTAATTATTATCAGTGTTAAAAAACGAAAACAATTTCTGGATTCTTTGATGAATAGAAACTTCAAAAGAACAGCATTATTTCAAATGGATTTTCTTTGTAACAATGTAAGTCTTAAACAATTGAATACATCCTTGCTGAATAAAAGTATACACTTCTTTCAAATAAATAAATAATAGAATATTACTGTCCCATAACTTTTCAACGGTACATCAATACCAGCTCATGCTATAGTCAGAGACACAAACAGATCTCAAACACTCATCTCTCTTCACAAACTTTGAAAATGGTAAAAAAAGAAAAAGAAAAAAAAAAGCAGCAAATGCATTTTAGGGGTTTTAACTGTCCTTTATTCTATTAAATTCTGTGATGTTCAATAAGACGGATAACAACAGTTTAGTGATCTGATAGAGACTTGAAAACTTAAAAGTAGAATAAATATCACATAATTATATTAAACTGGATTACATTTTACTCATTATTAACAAAATTTGTTTGTTAAAGCAAAATCAGTAATAGGCCTATTAATTCTGAATCTCTCTCACCAATTCAGTTTCTATAACACAAAGCAGCTTTCCAACAGACTTCTTTGATGTTTCAAATATCTGTGCAAAAAGCAGTAACCAGAACACTTACAAGCTTAAACCTTCATGCATGATCACATATATTGATTTTACTCAGAGTACAAAAGTAAACATTCAAGTAACAGTTGAGTTGAATGCTCTACTTACTAAAACACTAACATAAAGAAGTTTAACGCCATTTAAAACAGAGGTAGAGAAAAGACCACATGATTATTAGTGACGAATTAGCTTAGCAGTCCAGTGATGGCCAACATTAGCTTTGTTCTGTGACTTCAATGATTCTGAGGTGCATTGTAGGTTGATTTGTGTTGCATAAAACATAACATCTGGAACACTGAGAGCATAATAGTTTAGTTACGAGGTGAGATTTTTATTCTGAAGGGTCTGGGCTTCATGGTGAGTCCAAATGTAGAGCTCAGGTCAAGCTCTTGCCCTGGAATATTCTCTATGTGCAGACGATGCAACAGGGTGGTTAAGAACACGAACATCTACAGACGGGCAAAGCTTTCACCGAGGCAACACCGTATTCCCATGCCAAAAATCATTACCTTCTCAGTCACATTTTTATTTAGATGACCAGACAGGGCGAGAATTCGTTCGGGTCGGAAAGCCTCAGGATCGCTCCAAATGTCCCTTTTGGTCAAATAATGAGTTTAATTCAGTTCAATTGAGTTATATTTTTTATATATAACGTTAATAAATAAAATAGGAAAAAAAAGCATGTAAAAATATATTTTAAAAAATATTATAAAAATAACTAATATATATAATTATGTAATACAATGATTTATAATAATTTATTTGCATTATATTTCATATTATAATATCATATTTATATAATAAATATTTATATAATAAAGAGAGAGCCTTAGGAAACAAATATAATAAGAATGTGGCAGGAATGTGATACACATTGTGATTGACTTGATATTGGTTGATGAACACACACGGATGAAGTATCCATTCAGTATTATGTTTTCAGTTGTGCTAACATGATGGAGGAAAATGTGAGTACTTGTTTATGAATGCAGTCCTATGATAATAGTATGATACTATAATACTATGATACTATAGAGAAACAGAGAGAAAAAATGGACTCACCAGTGAGGTATGGTGAAAGGCACGTAGGATGCATGACGAAACACTTCAAATATGAAAGCTTCTGTGTACAGCATATTTGGCTTGACTTTAAACTGTGGAAGTCTGTTCATACCAACAATGGTTTTCTAGGAAAGCAATTACACTACCGTTCAAAAGTTTGGGGTCAGTAAGATTTTTTATGTTTTTAAAAGAAGTCTCTTCTGCTCACCAAGGCTGCATTTATTTGATTAAAAATACAAAACAAACCCAGTTATATTAAATATTATTTCAATGTAAAACAGCTGTTTTCTAAGTGAATATATTTTAAAATGTAATTTATTCCTGTGATCAAAGCTGAATTTTCAGCATCATTACTCCAGTCTTCAGTGTCACAAGATCGTTCAGAAATCACTCTAATATGATTATTTGACGCTCAAGAAACATTTATGATTATTATCACAGTTGACAACAATTGTGCTGATTCATATTTTTGTGCAAACAGAGATTCATTTTTTTCAGGATTCTTTGAAAGTTCAAGAGAAAAGCATTTCATTAAAAAATAAATATTTTGCATTATTATAAATGTCTTTACTGTCACTTTATAACAATTTCATGCGTCCTTTCTGAAGAAAAGTATTAATTTCTTTAAAAAAAAAAAAAATTTGACCCCAAACTTTTGAACGGTAGTGTATAGCATAATAAACACCCAGAACAGAAGATGAATTTTGAACTGAATTTAACAATATTATTTTGGACCTCACAAATTGTTTTGGCAGTGGAAGATTTCGTTAAAAGAAAAAATATTTTCAGATGTCTCTGTTTGCAGTCACTTCTAAATAACCCTGTAGACAAAATCTCATTTAAAACAAAATAATTTCCTGTTTATAGCAAATTCCAAAAGACCAAAATAGGAAGAGGCCACAGGAAGACAATTTTAGTTCTCCATCGACATCTTTTAAGCTCCACTTTCAAAATTGTGTATCGAATTGTCTATAATTTTTGGTTTCCTGTGTCCGTCTCACAACAAACCACAAATCCCCGCTAATGCAGATTCAGTTTCCCTAGGATGCCGTTTTTTTGCTGTTGTTGTTTTTTCCAGTAAACACAATGTTATTTTGATTGGCCCTTTCTAGTCTTCACCTATTTCCTGGAGGATTTTAGCCTGGGTGTCTGGAAACTTGATCAAGTATAAAAGGCTCCACTGCAAACCAGAGTTGATAGTGTCAAAACCTACAAGGAAAAAAAAAGGCATTGGAATCTTACATAATCTGTAAACAGCCTCAAGACACAAGTCACAATTAGCATATGGACAACCAAATGGACTGAAGATGTGTTGCGGGCTGTTCTCAGGCTAAAAGAATGAAAATGACTGGTTTGAGCTCCTCATGGGGGTTTGTTAAAAACTGTTTAATGAACTAGAACTACCAAGGTGCATAAACTGAAACAGGAATGAACAGCACAAGCCAAGAGCAGATGAAAAACATACATCTAAAGCATATTCTCAGAAAAACTCCAGGTCTAATTCTAGATCAGTCTGCAGTAACTCCCCTGAGACAACAAAGAGTCAGGAAAAACATCTGGTTCTGGATGTCAATTGTTCTGTTGTATGTATTTCTAAAAGCACAATACTGTTCACATTTGCACATTTATTCTCTTGACTCCTGGTCTCTCGCCGCCTCCGAAGATGTCAATAACACTGTGGACGATCTGTGAGTTGCTGAGCATGGCTGTGTCCTCGTCCTCCTGCCTGTCCTCACTCATAGCTATAAGGGCATCAGTGATGTCCCGAATACAGTTCTGTACAGAAACACAGATAATCAGATTTGCAAAATGTTTAAAATGTGGGGAAATAAACAGTGAATGTACTCTCTCTCTATGAAATTTACATCCATCTTGTTCCTGGCCATGTATGTGGGTGCCTTCTCCACACATGCATACATTGTTTACACCAAATTCAACGGTGCATGTGAATATTTTAGTTTGTATAAACAGAAACAAAGCATCACTTCATTAAATTGATAAAAAGTGACAGTAAAGACAGTTATTTTCAAAATTTCTTATATTAAGAAATGTTACTTTAGCACCAAATCAGCATATCAGAATGATTTCTGGAGGATCATGTGACACTGAAGACTAGAGTAATGCTGCTGAAAATTCAGCTTTGCCATGACAGGAATAAAATACATTTTAATATATATAAAAAAAATTAAAAATAGTTTAAAATGTAATATTTCACAATGTTACTGTTTTATTGAATTTATTGTATTTTGATTAAATAAACACAGCCTTGGTGAGCATAAGAGACTTTATATATTCTGCATATGCAAGCATGCTGACAGATTTTCTTTCTAATGAAGCATGTATAAATGTATGGAGTAATTCATAACCTCTGTCCATTCACTCCTCTGATCTCATTCTCATCTCATAAGAAGAGATGTAATCTGAGGCTTCTGACACTAACAATCTGCCACTCATCTCTGGGATAAAATAATCATGCTCCTGCAGGAATGTTTTGTCTTCTCATCTTTTTATTTCAACAAAATTACCCTATCAAAGGTGATGAGATGTTCCCTGATGTTGCGCTCCATGAAGCTGTTCATTCTGCCAATGTGCTGGACCATCTTTCGCAGAGACGGACTGGGCAGGTAACGGAAGATAGGAAAAAAGTCTGCCAGATTCCCAGCAGCAAAGAGGCGCAGCACTTCATTATTGATTTGGCCGATGGTGAGGAACTCTTTATTGTTATGGGCATACCGCTTGCCAAAACACAGAGTGCAAACCATATTGGCAACTGAGGTCACTAGCAACTTAACCGGGTCGAGCCCTGAATCTCCAACCTTATCTCCTTGTTCCCTCAGAGCCTCCACCATGTCCATGGCCTCTGTGCAGATATGTTCCTCCAAAAGACACGAAGCACTTGAGTCACTGGGCTCAGCTTGGTAGAAGGACCATAAGGCATTTCTGCAGATCTTTTTGTGGAGCACCCAAGCTTCGCCATACTTCTCACTAAATGTCATACTGGTGCCATTAGCAACTGCAGAGAATGTAAAAAGGTCAGGGCCGTACCAGAGCCTCTTGATAGTAGAATAGCCGCTTAAAACAACTACCACAAGAGAACCCATTTGCACCTGGAACACATCTCCATACTGAACCCTCAGGTTTGTTAATGACAAATGGATTTGTTCCCCCATCTGGAGAAGGTTGCCCACTAATGGCCAAAGTTTGGGACCTGGAGGAAAGGAGCATCTTGGTCCTCTCCATGGACCATGGAGAGCCAGCAAGAGCAGAGCGAAGGCACAGAGGAACAGAGTCACTCCAGAAGTAGTCGTTCGGGAAATCTCCTCAAGATACATGGCATAGCCTACACTGCAAAAAAGGAGACAATGACTGTGATATATTTAAAAATAGGGTTTTGACGCATAAAGCATAATACACTATTCTATTTTACACTCTCTAAATAGCTTTAAAGAGAAACTTTAGAGAAATTAAAACTTTATAATAGCTATTGTATGAATGTATATTACTTTCAAATAAAACGTCATCCTGAAGATAGAAGCGAAAAACAGGCAGAACCGGAAAGGACAAATAGGTAAACTAAATCAAGTAAGTTAGCCTAATTTGCATTATCTTACCTTTGAAACCGCTCCCGCGTTTGCAACCAAACACTTCCAAAGTTTCACCAGCTGAAAAATGGCTGCGCGAGAACTCTTTAAGAACGTGTCTCCATGACTGCACAGAAACACAGACTGAGAGAACACTAGAGGGCCGTCGAGATGATCGATGTACAAGCATGAATGAAAACCAATGAGATTAAAAAAAAAATTACGCTGCTGATGAACGTAATAAATGTTGTTTAAAAAGTACAGTAAGTGCGTGTTTCCACAAGATGGCAGTGTCTTAAAACCATGAAAGCTTACAGACTACATATCGAGGAGAAAAGAGAAAGCAGACTCTATTAGAATAATTAGAAAATTTCATAACAGTCTGTTAATGAAATAATACTGGCAGTTGTGCATGACTGTTTGCGTCGATGGTTTCTGTATGCAGTGAGATATTTTAGGGAGGGTTTTAAAATTAGATTAGTAAAATCTAATAAAAAAAACATGTATCAAAAATTGGTAGACATTGCTTGCAGTAAAAAAAATATATACATTCGCCAACCATTTTCCTTAAAAAAAAAAAACCCCTCATACTTATTTTTTTGTCAGTAGGGGACCAGTAGTAATTTCGCTCTTGTATATGGAAATGCATTTGTCATAGATTCTACTGGATTCCCAATACTTATCACTGCACATATAATTTGATTTGACTTAGTAAAAATATTTAATAATAATAATACATTTAAGAAAACAAATCTAATTTGAGAGGATCTATCTTATATTAACAATGCTGTATTTATTGTTCTGTGAAAGTGTGATTAAAAAGGTTAAAATGAAAGATTGAATTGATGTTTTCATATTTCCTCTTGATATCTGCAAAAGATCAAATATATACTATTTATTTATTTATTTATTTATTTATCTTTTATAAATTATTTTAAGTAATTTTGACAACTATCCAAGCATAAAGGTACAAAAAGTAGGATCATAAGAAGGGAATCGAATTCATGAAAACATGTTTATTTCATAGAATCCTGATCTGTTTGTAATAATAATGGAAATGATTTGATGAATAAACCAGCACAGACATGTATATCCATAAACCTTTTATTGCACTTTTTTAAATAGCATACAAATACATTTTACACAAAAACATATTTACAGCAACAGCACCTCCTCACTGTAATAGTATTACAATTCAATTTGGATCCACATGACTGTGGAGTGTGTGTCTATATACATTCTTAAAGCCTTATCTTCGTGGTGGTGGTCCACTTCTCCCTCTTCCCATCCCTTGACCTGGTGGAGGTCCTCTACCGTTACCTGGGAGAGGCCCGGGTGGCCTGGGACCTGGAGGGCGAGTCACTGGTGCCCGAGGATTTGCCGCAGCCAAAGACACATCTCTCTGAACATGTACCCCTTTCCCGGTGGCTGCAGCGCCTGGTTTGCCAGTCACTTTTGGTGACTTGTTGAGCAGGTCAGTTGGTTTCTCTGTAATAAAAATGGCAAGTTTGTAACAGAAACAGACACCCCATTGTGAATGAAGACTGTTCCACTCTCAAGTTTGAAGATCACAAGAGTTTGGAAGTATCTCCTACTATGTGAACCCCAGTAGGGGAACCATGGCAAAACAAACGTCATGACTAGTTGAACGAGTTGTTTAGCACACTGACCAGCCTCTTCTGCAGATGGAGGGGGAATCAGGGACTTGTTGGGCATAAGATCCTCCAGGTCTTTCATCACCTGGTTGGTGCTGTCCTTGTTGTTCCTCCTGTTCTTCTCCTCATCTCTTTGCTAAATGATGGAGCAGAAAATATAAACCAATAGCTGACACTGCTGATGTCAGACAACTTTACCACCATTTACAAAAAATGTTTACCTACCATTTGCATTTTGCGTTTTAATTCCATGTTAGCGTTCTGATATGCTTTGGACACAGCATTCAGGTAATAAATAGCCAACCTGTCAGAGACAAGACAGACAGTTTTATTAAATGCAAATACATCATATAACATTTACCTTTATATTTCACATTAGGTGACTACTCACACCATGAGCAGGACTGCAGAAATTATGAGGCCTGGGTTGGATGCATAACCGAAGATGTCTGCCATAAACGCTGGCAAGTCCTTCTCTATAGTCTCCGTGATCACATCAAACATCTTATCTTTACCACTGTGGAGAGATGTGGATCTTATATTGCTCAAGACATTTTTGATTCAACAGAAAAAGTTAAATATGAGTTCACGGTCTAGGCCCTTTTTTTGCTGGTCTAAAAATGTATGACAATTTAAAATATACATTTTTATTCCATATTGATGGACCAACATGAAACAAGCTTGTTATTATTGTAACATCTGCATCTGCCATTCATTCCTTCAACCGCCAGAGGGAGCCATCTCCTGAACTCTGAATAGTGCCGTTTTCCTCCAGCATCACTTCCTGTTCCTATCTGTTATAAGCCATGTTGTTTGTACATCATGTTTCAAAGTATTGCCAGCTTACCCTGTCTCTTTTGAGCATTTACTCTAACCTGTTTGTTTATGTTTCTACGTCTGTTTATGACCACGACTCTTGGATTACAGATTTGGACTAGTTTCCTATCAGGACTGCCACTACTGTTATAGACCTTGTGTCTGTTTGTCGACCACGTTACTTGCTCTGAATAACACTTTGTACTGGTGTGTTTAATAAAGCACCGCACATGGATTCGAACAACCAACCGAGTCAGTCATCGTTACAATTATACTGTAGTAAGATGTTTTTGTAACATTTTAAGACATACTTGTTCAAAATATCCTGCAAATAACACACATTTTATGTTTATTTAATCACTGTTTATAACCTCTGAGCTAAGTAAGTTGCAACCAGCTAAGTATTTTATAATATCTCCTGTATTAATTTGCCTTTAATCATGGAAGCTCATTTAATTATATTAAATATGATGCATAATTGAGATTAAAAAGACATACGAAGTAATTATGAGATGAAATCTTATAATTTTGTACATTCTGTACTCTAAATAAATAAAAAGCCAAAATTATGATATAAAAAGTCAAAATAATTATACTGTACTGTAATGAAGGGCTTCATTAGTTGCACCAGGTGTGCTTGAGCTAGAACACATGAAATATCTGAACTGGCTAGGTTTGTTGAGTGTCACATTTGTCTGAATTTTAGAAATATTTGCATGTAAGTCAAAAGAATGGTCCAAAAAGTTAAGTGAAGATATCATTGCCCTTCACAAACAAGGAACATGATACAAAAATATAGCGAAGGCACTAAATGTTCCTAGAGACACCGTTGGACGCATGGTTTGCAAGTTCAAAGTTAAAGACAGTGGTTACACTATCTGGAAGGGGCAGAAAATGGAATCTATCAATGGCTGCAACCAGATTTCTGAGAAGAAAGATTCAGAAAAACCCTTGAGTGACTGAAAAGACCTGCAGCAAGACTTTGTGGCAAGAGACACTTAGGTTTAGCTTGCACAGTTAGGCGTGTACTAAACACATGTGGTTTCAATGCCAGAACTCCATGACATACATCGCTACTGATTCAAAAGCACAAGAAAAGTGCTCAAAATCATTTAAATAAGCCACAGAATTTTTGTGATTCTGTTCTGTGGAGCGATGAAACAAAACTGGAACTTTTCGGGAGGAAGAAGAATGAAGCATATGCTGAAATGAACACTCTGCCTACAGTTAATCATGGTAGTGGTTCGGTGATGCTCTGGGGCTGCTTTGAATCCTCTGGCACTGGAAACCTGCAGTGTGTGGAAGGCAAGATGAATTTATTGAAGTATCAGAAAATCCTAGGAGAAAACATCAGGGAGGAAGCTGAAGCTTGGGCATCATTGGACCTTTCAACAGGACAAAGATCCCAAGCATGCCTCAAATTCCACCAAGGCTTGGGTGCAGAAGAAGTCCTGGAAGATTCTACAGTGGCCATCACAGTCACCTGACTTGAACCCCATAGAAAATCTCTGGTGGGATTTGAAGAAGGCGATTGCAGCACACACACCCAAGAATATTACTGAACTGGAGGCCATTGCCCATGAGGAATAGGCTAAGATTCCTCAGAAACGCTGCCAGAAGCTGGTGTCTGGTTATACATCTTGTTTGCAGCAGGTCATAACGGCAAATGGGTGTTCTACTAAGTACTAAAGATGCCAACCATGAAGGGGTTGAATAATTTTTAGACTGCAGAAGTCGATGTTGTCAGAAGTCGAAGAAATGTTGTATTTTCAGTTGAATTTGGGGAAACCACTTGAAACATTTGTTGTGTTGAGCTATTTCAATTACTTTTGTTTGATTTTTTTCAAGGCAAACTGCTGAGAGTCTACATTTTGCCAATAAACCTGATTTGCAATGTTTTTTAAATAATTTCAATTACAACTGTAATTTCGACTTTATCTTATAATTACTTAGTATGTCATCATTTTGACTTTTCATGTCATAATCATGATTTACCAAAGCATGATTTATTTTTCTGATGTGGCGTAAATGGGCTTCCATACTTAATACATGGATAGAGAAAACAAATCTATTCCTACAGAAATAATTTGTTCAGGCATTCTGTACTTTTCCCATTTTTTAACCAAGGATTAGTACATACATCTTGATAGTTTTGAAGCTACCTGAAGGGTCCACAGTCAAAAGACGGTGGCAGGGTCATAATTGAGTAGATCACAGGCATGAGACTGAGGAAGAGGACGAGGAGGAGCAATCCCATGTAGAAGTTATTAGAACGTGAGGCTTTGAACACTCTCTCATGGGGAACATTACAGGCCATCACTGCCCAGCACTGGTAATACATGGAGCTCAGCAGACGCAATAAGTTTACTCCCACCAGCCCAGGGGCGTAAAATGCGCCCATCCTGAAGCACACACATTATGTGAAGTCATCACACTGTCCATCGCTGAGATGCTGTGTTTTTATTTGCATGATCTACTTACCAGATCATTCCCTGGTTGAAGATGAGCCCAAGTACATTGCCACTGATGTCAAACTCTCCATAAGATGGCTGCAGAAACACAAACACACACACACATCCATAAATATCTGTATGCATGACAACACAGAAAGTGATGTCACAGTAAAAGATACCTCGCTCTCTCTCTCTCTCTCTCTCTCTCTCTGTAATTAAGTGCCCTGAATGGTGTAGTGTGTCTCTATGTGACTCTGGTTGTAAAGCAGCCCTATCACCTATCCTGCCACCTTCTCATGGTGTTCAGTTGACCTCGGATGAATGAGTAGTATGTCACCTATATCGAGTGACAGGAAAATGAGGGCGACAGGGCCAAGCCATATAGAGCAGTCATTTCTGAGCACAAAAAACTTTTGATGAGAATATACTTAACCTGACATAATCACAGTCAGTCAGGTTTCTAACATCTGCCCTCTTCTTAATGGGAACGTCCCATCATCTCTAAATTGCTAAGAACTAAACTTAACAACTAAAATGTGCATCCGACAGAGGTAATCCAACTGATACTGTTACAGCTTGTTTACACAGTGTTACGTGAGTAACTTGAATAACAGCAGGGTGTGAGGTTGGACTTACAAACCCAGCTTCAAGATCCCAACACCAGCAATAGTTGAGGAATCTCACAATCACGGCTCGTAGGAAGTCCCCTATCAGGATGGTCAGATATGTCACCTGGATGTCGGATACGGTGAGCTTCACAAACTCCTGTGAGGAAATAAAACAGTACATTTAAACCATATAAAGCCTACTGTATTATGTTTGATACATGAATTTCTAAGGCCTTTAAATGATCAGCATGATAAAAACATTGCTGAAAAACCTGTTGCACACAATCTACTGCATGCCTTCAGCACTCTGATTGGTAAAAGGTCTTTTAGTATAATTTATTTATAATTTATTTATAATATATTTTTATTAAGTAAATGTATAACTTTTGTATTGTCAGTAATATTTCAAGATGAACATTTACTAGACTGAAGCAACTTAATTTGTGACCCTGTACCACAAAAACTCTTAAGTCGCATGGGTATATTTGTGGCAATAGCCAACAAAACACTGTATAGGTCAAAATGATAGATTTTTCTTTCATGCCAAAAATCATTAGGATATTAAGTAAAGATCGTGATCCATGAAGATATTTGGTAAATTTCCTACCTTAAATATATAAAAAAATATTTTTGTAAGTGGATGCAGCACAATCGCCAACAGAAATGGAAACCTTTAAAGCCGATTTTCTCAATATTTAGATTTTTTTTGCACCCTCAGATTCCCGATTTTCAAATAGTTGTATCTCTGCCAAATATTGTCCTATCCTAACAAACCATACATCAATGGAAAACTTATTTATTCAGCTTTCAGATGATGTATAAATATCAATTTTTAGTAATAATAATAAGACCAGGTCAATCCAATGGTCCAGGGTCACATTTCTTGTTGCACTTGTGCGTTTGTGCACAAAAGTACCTCACAAATCTGATTTCAGGCAGACTTCTGAGGCAGCGTAACGGTTTAGTGATCTAAGGCATAATAGAGGGAGCATTGGTGAAAACTAAGTGAATATGTTAAATCAATAGTAATTTCTCGTTAGAAATGACATCAGAAGTTGCCAAACGTTGGCCAAAAACTTACATTTACACATAAACGGACCAGCAACCGCAACTTTCAGACAGCATCTTTATTTCTTAGCTCAACTGTCACAGAATGGAAAGCACAGGATTGTGGGATATTAAAGGCATCGAAAGATATAACTATGCTGCCTTCAAAAATCGAACAGATGAAGGTATGTCAGGAGACAGATAATGAACCTAACATTGTTTGCTAGTGTTCCTTGATGCCTTTCTACCTTGGAATGCATCCTCCGAAGGCAGCATTTTTAAGCTTTCAGACGCGGGCCTTGATCTGGTTAAGGTGTGTTTGATTGGGGTTGGAGCTGAACTCTGCGGTTTGCCACCCCTGCTGTGATTATATCACTCTATGAGCCGTAAAAGCCTGATGAATCAAATATGATAAATGCAATTTTTTTTAGATTTACTTTTACATTTTAGGGTTAAACTGTTCCATTTCTAAACAAATTTAGTTTTGTGACTAATATTTTGTCAAGCTCTACACTTCCTCAGTGTTGCCAACTTAGCAACTGTGTCGCTATCGACAAATATAGTGACATTTTGGACTGCTGGTTAACATGTAGTATGTCACTGTGTCATACTTGTTCCATTTTCTGACAGAAAATATGTACATGAGAACAGCTTTATTGGACATTTGGCTGCATATTATATTAAAATACAGTATGTGAGCACGGATTAGGAGAAATTAGAAGAAAACGGATGTAAAGTGCTGACAATTGGAGCATTACGTCATCCATCGACACTTTCCATTGAAAACACTGTACAGGGTTAAGCACTGACTGTTACTGACAAGTTTGCTAATGGTGATGTTGGTGCTGACGGTACCTACAATGCCAACTTCTGTCTCCCAGCATGGCCCTCTGATGACATCAGCTGGGGAGATGATTGGAGGGGGAATGTTTTCTGTGACGTTGTACTGTAAGGTGTAGTTGTCATAGTATTCTTTAAGAGCCCAGATGGTCTCATTTTTTATCTGTTTCTCGTTTTCAAGCTGTGAACATACAATACCAAAGAAATGATTCACATAAAATGTAGCAGGTATATGTGTAAGGACTCTTTAGCAGAGTAATATCCCCTTTTCATTATGCCTCTGGTTACTAGACCATCTATGGTCATACCTTTGCATTGACTTCATCAAACAGAGCAAACAGAAAAGTATACAGGTTGCCCAGAAAGAGGGCAAAGATTCTGGCCAGCTGCCATTTTAGGGCGATTCGAGGGTGATAGTCTTCCAGCTCCCCTATAACCTCAAACAGAGGTGGACACACCAAGCCCAAAAGGGACATCACAATTTCAACCTGACCGAAAAAGAAACAGAGTTTCACAATTTCCTTTATTTTTTTTCATGTGCAATCACATGAATGAATTGAAAGGCAAATAAAAAAGGGGGTACCTCATTTTTTTGAAGCCATGTCAGTTCATTCCTGTCCTTTTTGGCAAATTCTTGAGATCTTTTGACCACAGTGTAGATGAGGTATCCGCTCCCACCCAAGCAGCACAGGATGAGAACGTTTGCTAGGACACGTAGAAAGCGGCGCAGGTGAATGTTCTCATCCTTTAGGTTTTCCTGCTCATCCACTATAGATTCCTGAGGGAATAAGACTCAGTTAATGTTTGATTTGATCAGTCTAGCTATGAAAAAGTTTTCACAACACAGTGCACCATTCTTTTATACTACTGTTGTTATTAACCTTGAAGCTTGTTGTGGTGGACGCAAACTTGTTGTCAGCTGTCTCTGGGTTTCCTATAAGGTAATCCCAGCTAGTAAACAGCTTCCAGCTAAAGGTGAAGGCACTATCCTCTGCTCCATCTCCTCCTTCATTGGCATTTCTTGCCATTCTAGAAGAAGGAAGGCCATTAAAAAAAGAAAGCAAAACCCTATACAGAGTGAGACTGTCAATGCTGCAGATGTAGTTATTAGACTCACGTTCTGATAACCACCATTAGACTGTAGCCAAATATCCCAACACCAACCAAAAGATATGACAGAGGTAACCGGAACTGGAGGAATCCGATACTTCGTTGATTATTGTAGAAACCATAAAACAGAACGGAGTACTTGCAATAACCCTGTGAAAAAATGTAAAAGGTATAATCCAAAAAAGACAATAGCAATCTTACAACCTATTTTACATAGAATCCAATGGTGAAAAATCCTTACACCAAACTCAAACAGGACAGAGTAGTCCATGGCAGTATCCTGTTCCTCTCTGGGGACTGTTTTTCTGGGAAGGGAGCCGTAAGGCATGCCCATCAGTACCTACAAAGAGAAAGACACAGATCATATTAGTGTAGCTTTTATTTTAATTTTCTCTTTTATGACATGAAGGCCAAGTGTGATAACCCATACTTGGAATTTGTCCTCTGTATTTAACCCATCCAAGTTAGTGCACACATTAGGAGCAGTGAGTAGTGAACACACACTGCAAACCGTGGTCACACACACAACCGGAGCAGTGGGCAGCCATTGCTGTGGCACCCAGGGAGCGATTGTGGGTTGGTGCCTTGCTCAAGGGCATCTCATTCATTTCCTGCCAGTATGGAGAATCAAACCCTCAACCTTTGTCTTACCAGTCTGACCAATCATGGTTTCCACAAAAATATCAAGCAGCACAACATTGATAATAATAGGAAATGTTTCTTGAGAAGCAAGCCAGCATATAAGAACAATTTCTGAAGGATCATGTGTCACTAAAGACAGGAGGAATGGCTGCCGAAAACTCAGCTTTGCCATCACAGGAAGAATGACTCTTTAAAATATGTGACCCTGGACCACAAAACCAGTCAAATGGGCCATTTAAAAAAAAAATTGAGATGTATACATCTTATAAAAGATGAATAAATAAGCTTTCCATTGATATATGGTTTGTTAGGATAGGACAATATTTGGCCGTGATACAACTATTTGACAATCGGGAATCTGATGCAAAAAAATCGAAACATTTTGAAAATCCCCTTTTAAAGTTGTCCATTTATGTTCACGATTGTGCTGCATTCACTCACAAAAATAAATGTTTTATATATTTATGGTAGGAAATTTACTAAATATCTTCATGGAACATGATCATTACTTAATATCCTAATGATTTTTGGCATTAAAGAAAAATTGATAATTTTGACCTATACAATGTATTGTTGGCTATTGCCACAAATATACCCGTGTGACTTATGACTAGTTTTGTGATCCAGGGTCACATATATGAAAACAGAAATTGTAATAAAATTTCACAATATTACTAACGATAGTGTACATTGCCTAAAAGGTGTTTAAACAAAGACATTAGCATCACATCTCACCTCTGGCATAACAACAAGTCCAAACACAAAGCCGAAGAGAACAAGGTTTAATCCATACATCCACCGCAGGAAAATGAAGTAGGAGGCAACAGATGACCCAAAGTGACCTATGAGAATAAAACAAATGAGAAGAGAATAAGAAACACAATGAACTCTGAAAATACAGATTTCGATAAAAAAGAAAAGGAAACAGAGATAAACAGACTTTCCACTTCTTTTATCCGACTCTCCCAGGGAATGCAGGCTGTCTTGAAGTTTTCAAAGTCTCTATTGAATTTGATTAGTTTCTGAGAAAAGAACCAACAAAAAATATTCAGTGATTGCTTTTAAAATGTAACATGTTAATATGGAATATTTAATGTTGTACCTTAGCCATCATGACTTTGAATGCGTAGAGTCTCCTCCCTTTTCCTTTGCCCAAAGCCCCTTCAAACTTTTCTACAAACCCCTGAGCTTCTCTAACAGGTGATATAAATAGAAACTTGTATTAGCATGGAAATAAAATGTACGACACAATATCTAAACAAACTTTCTGTTTTTGTTTCAGAGTTCAACAGGGCATAAGTATTTCTCCGTCCTGTTTTGGTTGTAATCTTTGCATGCTGCTATACATGACGGACCAGTCCATTGACTTACTGGCTGGTTCTGCGTGTATTACGCAGCATGGCCATTCAGCATTGTATAATAAGCACCAGAGACAATACTTGGAAAAAATATCATGTTTCACTCACAACCTTCACACTCTGTAACCTGAGCCTACAGCCAATTAATTAACTCATCAATGAATAATGAATGTGAATGGTCCAGATGGACACAAGATGAACTAATTCACTAATTATCGGATATTACTTAAAGGGATCGGTCACTCAAATGTGAAATTTCCATCATTATTTACTCACCCTCGTGTTGTGCAAGACTTGATAGCAAAAGAAGATTTTTTTGGGGGGGGGGATTGTCCATGAAATGAATGTCAGTGGGGTCCAGTGTTGTTTTAGACCCTAGACCTTTGACTTTCATTGTATAGGCAAAAGAAGAAAATAAGTCATACAGGTTTGGTTTGAAATGACATGAGGGTGAATATAATGAAAGAACCTTCATTTTTGGGTGAACCAACCCTTTAATGTTTTCAAATGGAAATAGTATAGGTACCAGTGTATTGTAGTTAACTGAACTCAAACCACAAAAAATGCTACTTGACATACAATATTTGAAGAAGAAAAAACATATTTTCGGACACATTTCTCATTTTATTTAGTTTAACTTGATGTAATAAAATAACTAAAACTTAAATAAAACTAATAAAAACTATTTTTTAATAGAAAATATAATAAGAAGAATAATAAAAAACTAAGAATAATAATGATAATAAAAAATGTGAAGTATTCATATTATATTAACACTAACATTACATTGATAGGGACTCAAAATTAAATCCATGTTCAGAGAAAATTATTTGGCAATTAAACTTCAGTCTAATATCCAAAAACCTACAAAGCACCTCAATATAACCCGTGGTGGACCATATCGACATCTGTGTATTTTTTGGGCATGATCATATGACCTTATGGCACTATATCTCTGAAGAGATTTGTACACAAACATGCATGCAAAGACTGCCCTCAAGAAACATCAGCATGCATAAAACAGCATCAAGCTCATGAAACTGTAACATTCCTCTCACCTACCAAAAGTTACCCATGTAGAAGCCTTGCCAAGTGAGTGTCCCCTACGTGGCACTGTTTCTTTCCCTACAGCTTCAGGGCCCGTGTTACTGATGCTTTCTTGGGCAGTATGTCAGTCTCTACTAACTTCTGAGGGCACTTGTCCAAACTCTCGTTTGTCACCCACACTGGTCAATTCCACTGGGTAGTCTGAGGTAAAGGTTCAGACGGAGGCCACTCGGTAATGAATGCATTGGCGTAGTCTCTGTGTCAAGTGTTTTATCTCAAAGTACAATCGAGCGCATTTTGGATGATGGTGATTCTTAACCGAAACTTTTTGTAAACTTGAAACGCGCCATGTCATACTGATCCTAATTCAAATTACTTCCATGCTTCCAAAAAAGAATTTTCAAAGCCAGTAAGAATATGTAGCCAATAAGAGCTCCTTTAAACATCAGCTTAAAGTGCATCAAGAGACGTGAAAATGCATGAAAGCAGAAGCACAGCAACTTGTAAGCTTTAATGAAGCACATAAACAAACATGAAACTCATGCTAAATAAATGAACTTCATTTGAGTAAGAGGTGACTCTGAAACAAGAGCTCAAACAATGAGTAGGAGGAAATCCGTTTTACTTCAGGCATTTGAGTTTCCTCTTCATGCGCCAGGGTTTGTTCCGAAGTGTCGCTATCAACTTTTTCTTCTCCTCCACTTCCTCTTTTAGTTGGGCCATCTCTCCCTCAGACAGAGACTCGTCTTCTAAATTGTCGTCTGATGATAAACTGCTGCAGAACAAAGCCGAGGCCCAAGAGTCAGCAGTCAGTCCTTTAAGTCCAGTTTAACAGTATATTCCACAAGGATATTATTGTTGTGGCCAAGTCAAGTCAAAAGTTCTAGTGAGCAGGATGAAAAGCACTTCCAGATCATCAGTTGGAAGGCAAAATAAAGAAAAAAAGAATGAAACGTCCAACTGAAACCAAATAATGTATAGCCAAAAACAACAATACTACTTTACATTGATTGCTGAAAAAAATAAAAATGTCTGGCTCTCTGTAATACTTTTTTTCCCCATTGGATTCAATCATCCAGTGAATCTGTCACACACACACACACACACACACACACACACACACACACACACACACACACACACACACACACACACACACACACACACACACACACACCTATATATATATTCAATGGCAAAAAATTTCCCAATCACCCTGAATTGACCCTATATATATATATATATATATATGTTTAGTGAATGATTGAATCTTTAAATAAATAAATAAATAAATATTTTTTTTTTATATCAATACAATACAATACAATATTATGATAACAACACCTTTACGGTTGTTCAGAGGTTTTAGTTCCTTGGCTGCATTTTATCACAAATTTTGTAACATGAGTTGAGAACATTCAAAAGTTATTTTATGGCAATAGATGTGTATGGCTGTGGAGGTAATGAGGAGTGAACGGCACCGTGTGTGTGTGGCGTGGAGAGGGAGGCTAGAGAATACTGCACCTGCTGTTTTTGCTTTTGTTCTTTTTCTTATCCTTATCTTCCTGTTTATCCTTCCCTCCTTTTCCTGCTGCTTTTCCATTCCCCTTCTTCTCCTTGATATTCTCCACCTCTTTGTCCTTCTTAGTTGTGCCTTTTTTCCTTCCTTTTCTTTTATCTCCTTTCTCCTCTTCGCTCTCCTCTTCTGAGTCATCTTTCTTGGCAGCCCTCTTCTTCGCACCTGCTGCTTTCCTTCTTCTTCCTCTCTGCTCTTCCTCGCTCTCCTCTTCACTTACTTCCTTCTTCTTTCGGCCTTTCCTCTTCCGTGGAGTCTCCTCCTCCTCCTCTTTGTCGCTCTCCTCCACGCTATCGGCGGGCTTGGCTTTTCTTCCCCGAGCAGCAGGCTTTGGTTTATTCCTACCTTTTGCTCTTCTTTTGGAATCCACTGAAAAGATAAAGAAAATGTGTGTGTGTGTGTGTGTGTATGTATATATATATATATATATATATATATATATATATATATATATATATATACAGCATAGAGTATATTCATATTGTATTTTAATTTAATAAAAAAAATTGGACAAAATACATTTTGTAAGATCACTGCATGTCATGCACATTCAAAATAGTAATTAAAAATATTACAATAATATTATCGAATATTATTGAAAGTAATATGATAATACTGTATATTAATAATGATAAACAATAATTATGTTAATAAACAAAATGAACAAAAAAAATTCAACCATCTTAAAAATGTACCGTCACTTCCACTATCATATTCTGCATCGATTTCCATCCCAACTGTAACACACACACACATTCACTGTATTAATATCATGAGAATTTCTTTCATTTTAAAAATAGTCACAATAACTCAATAGCACAACTATTTAACATCCTGTCAGATGAGTGCACTTCATGGCATACATGATAAATTGTGTTAATTATTAAGACAATTAACATAAATTAGATAAACCTGTAAAATAAGGGTCATCATTCAAAAACTCACTCACAAACATATAACAGCAGGAAACACAACACATGCCTGCCAGTTGTAAAATCAACTGCACTATATCAGAATTTAAAAACTATATCAGAACAGTAAATAAAAGTTGCAAATAGTTACCCAACCTATTCATATGTAGATTGATGTGTTTGAAACGAACAATCTGCTAGTATACACTGAATCAAACTGAACCAATATGCATTAGAATGATCCTCTTCTGATAATCAAATCTACTTACCATCATCCACGGTTATCGCGATATCATTTTTTCTGCGAGGCATCTTGCCGGTTTGAGTTTGAGTCCTGCTATTCAGTCTTGCGAGGCATCTAGAGCTGAAGACACACCTGACTGTCAGGTGGGTCTATGTTAACAGGCTCTCCACTCCTAAAAAAGGAATCAAATGTCTCCTCGACTACAGAAAATGGTAGTCAAGATCTTAAGCCGTGAGAGCCAGCAAACAAAACGCCAGTGTACAGGGCAGATTCAAGATTCAAATCATCAGAGAAAAATCAAGGTGTCTCTCATGATACCTAACCACAAGCAGCAAGTATACCCGAGTTTCATGATAAACACCTGAAAATATTTTTTTCTAGAATTAAAATAAGAAAATGATAACAGATTGTAAATAATCTGAAGTTCTGATTAAAGTATTCTTCTTTACGACAAATTTATCATTCTTCATGTTAATTAGAAAAAAGTTAAATAACTCATTTTTGGACCTTAGTAAAAGAAATAACTTTTTTTTTCTTTTTTTTTTTATTCTCACACCCCGCTTTTTTTCCTGGTTCCATTTCAGTACAAGAGATTCATATACTGAATTATAGTTTAACCATGTTTAACTTTGGTTAAATTTGTGTCTTTGTTCTTAATGTGTGTAAATGATAAGGTATTGTGTCAACAGGAAGTTCTAACCATTAATTGTTTTGAGTTAATTATATACAAGAGGTCTACTACTATAACATTCGGTAACAGAGCTACATTCACACAGATCAGATATCCAGCATATAAAAGCGGTTTCTCTGTAGTGACGGCAAGGAAGGTTCACAATAAACGCAAAAACACTGTGAAAAATCTAAACTCATTATATTTTGTGTTTTTTACTTACTTCCAAAAGTTGAGATAATTTTATTTAGTTTGATCTATTCCAATACATTGGACAAATCAATTGGATAAACACAGTAAAGAATTTACAAGGTTTTTACAGTAAAGTTTAATTTATGATTAAATTAATAATTTAATGAATGAATTTATTCATTAATACTATTATGAGCCCTAATGGTATTGCTATTCTTGATTTCTTACTAAAATAATTTAAAATGAGCTGTATTTTCAATTAACAATGACTACCTAAATGAACAAATAAACAAAATCTCAAATGACTCCTGTTAATATTTAATGACGACTGCCCATGAATTATAAATGACCATTTGCATTGTTAATGAAACGTATGTGCCAATTTTTTAATAAATAATCGTCAAGATTTGATACAGGGATATCATAAGGTTCTAAGTATTGTAAGATCTCTTAGATCCATCTTCAAAACAGGTGCTCTTTATATATTCTTACATTCTTAAGGATGTTTCTTTTACCATCCTCTAGTAGGTTTGTAACAAACTCCCCTCACTTAAATGGTACACAGCGTAACCCCAAACAGAGCAGGATGGGCCGTGGAATGACAAGTGAGTCACATGCATCTTTGCTGCCAAATCTGTGGCTGTTGGAAAATAATCCAGGACATTAGACACCCCTAGAGCTGAGAGCAGATTTGAGAATACAGTACTGCGCATGGAAATGTTGTGGGTCATCTGACACGCTGATCAAGATAAAGCTGCATGGATTTGAGAATAGGAAAACAATGAAATGGAGACGAGAGGCATAATGGTGGGCAAAGTCAAGCCATCAATTGGTTAAAAAATGATTTCGCTTGCAGATCTATGGGGGCTAAGGTCTGGTGTCTTGACAAATAATGCTACCTATAAGATTGTGCTACCAACACTATATTTGCATAGTTTTAAATGGTTTAGGGTTTGGGGTAGGTATGGATGTTAAAAAAGCCTCAAACCATGTCACACAACATAAATATAACGCTGGTAGTCAGATAGGTAGCAATTTTCGCTGAGCGGGCAGCACAAATCGTCTGAACACTGGTTCACACAGTACGCGTTTTGTGGTCTTTTTTGAACAAAAACATTTTGAATGTGACCAGTGGTCAGGGTTCCTCAAATCCAGGCATGGAGGGCCACTGTCCTGTAGAGTTTAGCTCAAACCATGATCAAACTCACTTACCTGCAATTTTCTAGTAACTCTGTTGACAAGCTTTTTCAGGTGTGTTTGATTAGTTTTGGAACTAAACTGTACAGGGAAGTGCCCCTCCAGGACCAGATTTGAGGAACCCCTGCCATTTTTATAATGCCCTGCCATGCACGATGCTGCAAAAGACGCAAACACAACGGTTAAACACGTTGTCCGTCTATCGCTTTGAATATCAATGGAAAAGTGGCACAGTGGAACGGAAAAACACGTTTTGTGTGAATGGCCCCTAAGGATGCATTTTGGGATTCTTACGGTGCTGACAGTTAAGGCTGATTTATACTTCTGCGTCGGACCTACGCCGGAGCCTCTACACTGCAGGCTACATGTTGGTTAGCACAGTAGGTGGTGCTAATGTACCATAGTTTAAATATTGATTATTAATAAATTGCGTGTTAATGCACAATTACACTACCGTTCAAAAGTTTGGGGCCGGTAAGAGTTTTTAAAAGAAGTCTCTTCTGCTCACCAAGGCTGCATTTATTTATTTGCAGTTAAATATTATTTCAATGTAAAACAGCTGTTTTCTAAGTGAATATATTTTAAAATGTAATTTATTCCTGTGATCAAAGCTGAATTTTCAGCATCATTACTCCAGTCTTCAGTGTCACAAGATCGTTCAGAAATCACTCTAATATGATTATTTGACGCTCAAGAAACATTTATGATTATTATCACAGTTGACAACAGTTGTGCTGCTTCATATTTTTGTGCAAACAGAGATTCATTTTTTTCAGGATTCTTTGAAAGTTCAAGAGAAAAGCATTTCATTACAAAATAAATATTTTGCATTATTATAAATGTCTTTACTGTCACTTTATATCAATTTCATGCGTCCTTTCTGAAAAAAAGTATTAATTTCTTTAAAAAAACAAATTGACCCCAAACTTTTGAATGGTAGTGTACGTGTTTACACGACACTTTCACACGTTGCAAGTTTCGACACAGAAGTATGAATTGGGTTTTACTTTGGCCCCCAACAAAGCACATAAAAATGTATGAAATCTGCAATCAAATAATGCTAGGCCGTTTTTTTATAACTAGACCTTTAACAAGCTGTTAAAAAGGTGCCTTGTCTTGATTTCAACTTTTATATCTGTTGTTTTATGTGGTTCTTTCAAATTTTAATTATTTTTGTATTTAAAAAAAAGTGTTCTTGCTATCATAAATGCCACTTGAATGCCAAGTTTAAAATGTTGTTATATGATCCAATGACACTCATACATTTTTAAGTGTAGCGTAGATGTCCAATCACTTTCCACTGTAAATAAGACACACGTGTTCCACCTCTGTGTAGCTCTTAGAATAACATATTAGTCAATTAGTCAATCTGACTTTTAATAACTAGTTTTAATTGGCATGTAAACTAACAATCCAGCATTTTTTTCTAAAACTAAAAATATATATAAAACATGAGTCAAAATATGAAACAAATCAATACATGAAGAGTTTGACCCCAGTTTGGCCAGTGTAACAAGAGCAGTCATTTCTCTTTCACAGAGACAAGACTTACCAATCTACAGTTACACCTTGAGCATAACTGAGACATTCATGACATGTGCGGCAGGCCTGGGCACAGTATTTATACTGAATAACAATATCAGCAAGAAATAAAATAAGTGTCATATAAGTGCCAAATGTTGTGTATGCAACATTGAGATTCACATCTATTTACATCTGTGCTGTTGATCTCCTGTTTGAGTGAGAGTTTTTCTGTGGCTGATGTGGGTGACCTGGAAGATGTCCAGATGATGTATGTCCCCGGGATGCAGGGGTTCTAGTAGTTGTGTGGGTCGCGGTGACGGGAGGTCCAGAGTTTTGTGTATGCTGACTCTGTAATGGGTGATTAAAGCGACTGTTCTGCCCAGCTTGTCTGTGATCCCCTGCTTCATCTAGGCTGCTGCTTTCTTCATTCACTCCTGAGAAAGAGGAAGCAGAGAGACCTTTCAACTGCTGTCTCAGAACAACACTGTTATACAGAAACAAGGGCATGTTGTTTTAAGACTGTGGCCACCTGTTGCCCAAACACAGCACATTAACTCTTCAACATTAATGGAAAGTTTCCCTGCACTGCTTCCAAGATACTGTCTAGTGCACTGACTGACGGGAGCTGTGACCCGTTCAATGTGCTCTCACCCAAATCGGAGGCGCTGTTGCTGCGTTGCTGCTCCAGTTCATTGGCTGCCTTTAAGGCTGCAAGTTTGTTCTTTTTCTTGTTTTCCTCATTTTGCTGTAAATGCAAAATTGGAGAATTCAGTGACATGACAATAAATGACAAGTAACAGTAGTGAGTAGATCTATGTCCAATTATACAATTAAATTGAAATAATATAAAATATATTTAGGTCTACCGTCTATGTGAAATAATAATAACAATTAGTCATTATAATAATTATTAAACATATTATTATTATTATCATCATCATTATTTATGTTAACTCAATGTTAGTGCTTACACCTAGTGGTAAGTTTACATAATATCATCTGCTCATTTACAGGGTTGGTAATAATTTTCATTTTTGGGTGAACTATCCCTTTAACTGACATTTACTGTATTCAAACAGACACTTGGTCTTCCCAACTCACTGTTTGAAGTTTCTTTTTCAGCTCCATGTTTACCCTTTTGTATGTTTTAGAAGTGGACTGCAGATAATATATTGCAAGACTAAAATAACAGGGAAAAAAAGACACCATTACACACATCTTTATAGAAGTACAGGACATACAAAAACACATGGATGGATTTAGACATTCCCACTTACACCAAGAGCAGAAGAAAGGGCAGCACCAGTCCGGGGTTCGAGGCATAGCTGAACACTTTACTGAACCAGGCAGGGAAGTCTGTCTCCAGGGTCTCCTGAATCACGTCAAACATGCGTTTTTTTCCCACTGCACAAAAATATCTAGTCACAATAAGTAGGCTAACAAGCGAATAAGTAGGCTAGATGGATTCAGCCCTATGATTCAGCCTCGTCAACTGGTTCCCTGAGAGGGGGATTTGTAAATATTTTAATTATTTTATACATTTGTATGTTTATTTATGTCGACTTAAAAAAACTCATTTTGAGCGGATGTTAAGAAGAAAAAGGGTGTGAGAAAATTGTAGATTTGCACTCTGCTGCGCTCTAGTGTTAAAGATCCGCCATTGCAGGATTTGACTTGTTGGCAGACCTCCACTTTTAAATTTTACTTTTTAAATAAATACATATAATACATATATACAGAAATAACTATTACTCTAAAGTCTAATTATTTGTATTTATTCTTAATTTAAGCTTTCACCACACTGACCAATTTCTGAAACACTATCAGTTCTTATGCTAAACAGACCTTCTCCAATCCCCACCATTTCTGATTCATACATTAAAATTTCAAACCTGAAGGGTCCGCAGTCGAAGGAAGGGGGAATGGTGACAATGGTGTATATAGCAGGCAATGTAGAAAGGAAGAGGATGACCAGCAGCATGGCCATGTAGAAGTTATTGGAGCCTGAAGCTTTGAAGACCCGTTCCTGAGGCACATTACAGCACATCACCGCCCAACACTGCAGGTACATGGACACGTGAAGCCGTAGAAGATTTAATGCTGGAAGACATGGAGCGTAGAACGCCCCCATCCTGGTACACACACAGTCAAAGATTTGGTGAGATTTAGTGGTAGGCCTATACTGGTTGGTTTCATTCGGAAAGAAAGAAAACATGCTACATAATATGGTGATATTTCTCACCAGATCATTCCCTGGTTGAAGATCAGCCCCAGAACATTCCCACTGACGTCAAACTCTGAATAGGACGGCTAATGAAGAAAGCTTAAATGAGAGGGAATCCCTAACACGTATTCTGTATGTGTTGTGGATACTCACAAAGCCAAACTCCAAATCCCAGCACCAGCAGTTGTTTAGGAATCGCACCAGTACGGCACGGAAGAAATCCCCAATAAGCAAAGTGATGTAAGTCGTCATCGTGTCAGAAATGATGAGACGAACAAACTCCTGTGGACGCAGAGTATGCCGATGATCTCTAACAACTTGATATATATCATCATAACATTAATTTAACACTTTATTTTAAAACTTTGTAGTTATCTTTTTTAGGATTTGTTCAAACATACACTCAATATTTGTAACTTTATGCTGACTAGAAAATCAAATTAATGCCAAAGCATTCGTTCTTCTTTTCCGTTTACCAAACTGTATTTTGTCTGAAAAAAGTTTATATTTTTCAATCATTTTAATGAAATGCTAATATTTATTAATATAATACTTACAGTACAATACCATTCAAAGTTTAGAGTCGGTATGTTTTTTTTAATGTTTATGAAAAGTCGCTTATGCTCAGCAAGACTGCATTTATTTGATCAAAAATTCTGTAAAAACAACATTATGAAATATTATAATTTAAAATAATTTAAATTAAAAAAAAAAAAAAAAAAGCTGAGAAAATTGCATAGCCAAAGACTATGGTTTGGATCGGATTCAGAACCATGATCAACCCATTGGCTGCATCCGAAATCGCATACGTAAAGTTGAAATGTCAGCGTCACATGATCCTTTATATCATTCCAGAAACTTCATTCTAACATTTTAATGTGCAATGAAGTAAACCATTGCAGATTGATTAAAGAAAAAAAAGTATAAAAACATGTTACACTGTAGCTCTTGAGCAGCCCAAAATAGCAGCTCACCTCAACAAATGGCATGATTTTGGGTCAGGAGTGGGACTGCTTGTCCAAACAATTCAAGATGGGGTAGTGTTTAGGAAGCTTTTGCAAGTGTATACTACCTTTTTCTCTCTAAAGGTGGGTTAGGAGTTATACAATATGCTGCTTTGGAACTGTGTTTTGTTATTGTGTTCCAGTTGTACTGGAATTTGGATTATGAAAAGAGCTTTAAGAACTCTTCCCCAGTACCTGTCCCACCATTGTCTCCCAGCAAGGCCCTCTTGGAACATCAGCAGGGTGCGCTGTGATCGGTGGAGCAGTCGAGTTGTCTGGCATAGTCCCGTTGTACAGGTTAGCCTGCCATATTGTTATATTCTGCTTCACAATCTCCTCTTCTGCCCTCTTGAAAAGATGTGACAGTTAGGAGAATAAATGACCTTCGTAAGAAGATGATTTAGCACAGATTCTGTGGCAGCTGGAATTATGGAAATCATTACTATTCTGTAAAACAGAAATACTGAAAATGGGACTGCGAGGGCTTTAGTCTTTGTTAAATGAAGCTCTACCTTTAGTTGGATGGCATCCATGAGAGCGATAATGAATGTGTAGAGGTTCCCCAGGAAAAGGGCAAATATGCGTCCCAGCTGCCACTGGAGGGCGATGCGTGGATGATAGTTCTCTAAAGTGCTGATTACATCAAACAGCATCGGACAGAACATTCCCAACAGAGACATCACCATGTTCACCTGAAGCCAAGGTATGTAAAACCATGCAAAATTCATTTTTATTGCTTAACAAGAGGATTACCATTGTGGATTGTTACATGAGTCTGACCTCATTCCTCTCCCACCAGCCGTATTTCTCCAGTCCCTCCAGAGCGAACTTCTGAGACCTGCGTACTACAAAGTAGATCAAGTACCCACTGCCTGCCAGACAGCAGAGCACCAGGAAGTTGGCCAGCACCCTAAGGAATCTTGTCAGGTGGATGTTGTCATCTTTTCTGCTCTCTTGCTCCTCCACAATGGTCTCCTGTTAAAGTGCTGAATTTATTATGAAGCCACGAGACGGCATATTAAAGAGGTCATTTCATTCTTTTTTATTACTGCTTATTTTTCCAACTGAAGAAGGAAGGGTTTTCCCCTACGTAAGATGTTATATGGTGCAAAAAAACACCATACTTTTCATCATACACCATTTTTTCATTTAACACTTCCACCCTCTTTCTGACTCAGAAACATGCAGTTTTGATGCTTTGCCTTTAAAGGGATAGTTCTTCCAAAATGAAAATTCTGTCATTATTTACTCAAGTGAAGTTGTTCCAAACCTGTATAAATTTCTTTGTTCTGCTGAACACAAAGGAAGATATTTTTGAAGAAAGTTTGTAACCAGGCCACTTTGGGGCTCCATTGACTTTCATAGTAGTAAAAAAAAAAAAAAAAAGGAAGTCAATGGTGCCCCAGAACTGTTAAAGGAGAACTCCTGTCAATTTTAACATTGAGCTAATTTTTTTGTACATTTGGAGTGCTGTCAGTACAGACGAAAACGACAAAAATCGGTGTTGCCTACACCGTGTTATCCTCTTTTTAAAATTCGCACCCTGTTGACTTCAATGGGGCAAGTTCTAAACCTGCTTTTAGCCTCTTAACATCCTTTATTTGTCATTACAAGTGCACAGCCATGTGAGTGGTGTTATTAAGAGTGACCACGGTCAACTACTGACTACACGGCCGACTACTGTGGACTTCGACCGAAAACAGGAAGCAGAGACGTGCACAGGAATTTTGAGGGGCAGTTGCTCTGACCTGAAAAAAGGTCAGAAAAACCTTGTCAGAGTTTTTCAGTATAAAAGTAAATCGGGTTTAAATGTCAGGAGTTCCTGTCGGGACGAAAGTAACACTTGTTACTTTTGTCCCGCTACAGTGAAAACATATAGTTACATTATGTTGAGAAGTTATGTTATGCTTATTTAATTTCATTTTCATATTTTTCATGTTGAAAAAACATTTTATAAAATGGATTGACATAAAAAAAATTATTAAAACAGTTACTTTTGAAACATCTGATTGAACTGAAATTTAAAATGAAAATGTAAATTTTGCTATTTAGTTAAATTTGCTAAATAGTACTTATTTTGCTATTTTATCTTTTGCAAAGATAAAGGCCAAAATATGTTTGCAGTTATATAACAAGGTCACTCAGGTATATTTAGGTTAAAAAAAAACAATTAAAAAAAAGATCTAGCAAAAAAATCTAGCTTGTATATTGTTGTTACTTTTGACCCACATCTGTGTTACTTTCGTCCCAACTGACGGGGTCGAAAGTAACATGAGCAGTCTTATGTTCAAAGTGAAACTATAATTAAGTTGTTCTACATTTTTACAAAATACCACCTGGTATTGATAGACCACACTTGTGAGTGACTGACCACATCAAAAATGTATCTCTGTCTAAACCATCATCTTTTAAAATGATGTTTTTCTGAAAAATGTTACTTTCGCCCCTGCTCTCCCCTATTTATTTATTTATATATATATATATATATATATATATATATATATATATATATATATATATATATATATATATATATATATATATGTATATATACACAATATATGTCTTGCTACACGGCAGTATAATAAAATGGTTCTCACACTCCAGTAATATTTCTGTGAATTGAATTAATCTTGCACTTGTTCATAGTTTTTGTATTATGTCTGAATATATTCAGTTGAATTTTGCCCTTACAAATTGCCTTATCTGAACGTGTTTATGTCCAAACTCAATGCCTCATGGTTTTATTATTATTTATAAAAATAATTATATAATTATTATTTAGAATCTAGGCCTACGTAAAATTCTTCATCCATTGTAGCTACAATTTTTTTTTCTCGGAAGGGCAACGCGAGTCGAGAAGGGCATATGGGCAGTTGCCCGGGCAACCTGAGCAACCCCCCTGTGCACGTCCCTGACAGGAAGTAAATACAGGTGTGACTTGGCTGAATTAACATCATTTTTATTAATATCTTTCACATCTACTGCAGTCAGATTGACCGTGGTCACTCTTAATAACACCACTCTCATGACTGCACTTGTAATGACAAATCAAGGATGTGAGCTGCAGCTGCCATGGCTGCGCATTGGTCATAAATCACCAACTCAGAGCCTTCCATTTCTTCGGAGGTGTTGCATGTATACCAAGCCGATCTGCTGGGGAATCTCGACCAGGGGGGTGGGACCCCTGAGGCGTTTACTGAGCTCCGCCACAACACAGATCTAGCTCTTCAGGCCACCAAACAGACTGCTGCCATGATCGGCCGGTCGAGAGGCCACGGAGAGACATCTGTGGTTGAACCTGGCCGACATTGGGGAGTATGTTCCCCTGAATAGAGATTGGCTGGGGCTCCTTCAGGTTCCCTAGCCACATTCCCTAGAAGGGACCCCTTCTAAATTTGAAGCTGTAGTCCTAGGCCCTTGAGCAGGCCCAGGTATGCCTTTCAGTAAACATTGTTTATGGAGGTTTTCCTGTGGAACGTTTAGCTTGGGCTATGACCGTAGGGAATGCTGTCACTGACAGCCCAGTGTGACCTGAGGGTGAGTGGTTCTGGCATTTCAGTTGTCACTGCCAATGGGTATTGTAGCAATGTTCAGGGAAGAAGGAGGCGGGAACCGGCGAATCATCATAATATAATTTATTTAAAATAAAACAAACAACCAAAATACCGCCAGCAGCCCCTCGCGGACGACTGCTGGCTACCGAAAATAAACATAAGGAACTGCCAGCAGCCCCTCGCGGACGACTGCTGGCTAAAGTAAAATACAAAAACAAAACAACTAAAATACAGGCCTGTTCCTCTCTCGATCATCAACGTCGTCGCTCCTCCTTTATGCTTCCGCTCCTCCGTGAGAGATGCGAGACCGTGTGCTTCACAGGTGTTGCTCATTAGCAATCGCACCACCGGCCCCGCGCCGTTCTCTCACGTCCCTCGGCCGTCCTGTTCGCCACATACCCCCATCGCCCCTCACAGGCCGGGGGGTACCCACGAGCCTATGCCTACTCCCCCCCCCGGCGGCGGCGATCCCTGGGGAGTATGGACAGACAAACCGAGGGAAACGGAGACGGAAGCATGAGGAGCGACAGATCGAGAGAGGGGAGAGAGAAAAAAAAAAAAAAAAAAAATTGGTCCGGTTCCCACAACGCGCTGCCATCTGGTCCCCCACCAGCTGTGCGCTCTCCTCCGCGGTGCCTGGCGGTGACGCTGGGTAGCCCTCGGTGGACGGCTCGACGCTCCTCCGCCGCCCGGTGGACGGCGACGGCTCCTCGGGTGCCTTGGGCAGACGGCAGGAGTCCCCCGCTCCCTGCTCCTCCCCTTCACTGGTGGACGGCAGCAGGCTCCGGCCCACGGCGAGCGGCGGCGACTCCTCCTCTCCCTCCCGGATGGCAGCCGCCCCTCCAATACCCAGGCGGCCGGCAGCGAGTTCGACCGTCCCACCGGCAACTCACCCCAGCGCACCGCCTCGAGCGTCCGTGGCCGCGAGTCCCCCGCTCCCTGCTCCTCCCCTCGCTCGGCGGATGGCAGCAGGCTCCGGCCCATGGCGAGCGGCGGCGACTCGCGCACCATGCTCGATGGCACCGCGGATTCCCCACATCGGCGAGGACTCTCTGACAGCGCGTTCCTCCCTCTTCCCGGGTTTCGGCACCAGTGTAGCAATGTTCAGGGAAGAAGGAGGCGGGAACCGGCGAACAATCAAAATATAATTTATTTAAATAAAACAAACAAACAAAATACCACCAGCAGCCCCTCGCGGACGACTGCTGGCTACCGAAAATAAACATAAGGAACTGCCAGCAGCCCCTCGCGGACGACTGCTGGCTAAAATAAAATACAAAAACAAAACACAACTAAAATACAGGCCTGTTCCTCTCTCGATCATCAACGTCGTCGCTCCTCCTTTATGCTTCCGCTCCTCCGTGAGAGATGCGAGACCGGTGTGCTTCACAGGTGTTGCTCATTAGCAATCGCACCACCGGCCTCGCGCCGTTCTCTCACGTCCCTCGGCCGTCCTGTTCGCCACAGGTATGCACTCCCCTTAGCATGGTGGCGTTGGTATATCGTTCCCCTTAGCGTCAATCGACGCAGTGTGAGTTCCCTTGCGAAAGGGAGCGTCTAGGTCACGACAGTAACCTCTGTTCCCTGAGAACAGGGAACGAGTCACCGCGTCTTTTCGCCATGCCTCAGGGCCTGCCTACCAAACAGTCCCTTCAGACGAGAAGGTGATTATCATGTTTACAAGGTGCCCTTATATACTTCCAGGTCGCACGTTAATGCTTCATGGGCTGTCGCCGGTCAATAGGATTGCCGTGAATTGATTGTGATTTCAGACACCTGTCACACCTGAGGCGTTCCCCTTTGCATCAATCGACGCAGTGCGAGTTCCCTGAGGTTACAGTCGTAGCCTAGACGTTTCTGAACACTGAATAGCGTCATTGATGTAAATGTGGCATTTATTTGTTAATACACTCTGTCTGATATGAAAGCCCATTTCAGAAAAAAAAAATGTTTTGGTTAATCATTATGAGATTATGAGATAAAAGAAGTTATGACATACTAAGTCATAATTATTAGATCATTTTTAATTACTAGATAAAAAGTCAAAGCTATGATATCATTATTGTTATTATTATGTATAATGGAATAAAAAGTCATAATTATGACAAATGTCGAAATTATGACAAAAATTCCAAATTATTCGATAAAAAGGCATCAATATAATACCAAGTCAAGTCAACTTTCAAGTGTCAAGTCAACTTTCACATAATTTAATTTTTTTATAGTTTTTTATTTATAGTTATGACTTGTTACTTAATGTTAACTAATGCCATAATTTATAACTCTGTCATAATTAGAATTCTATTCTCATTATTGTGACATTTTATGTCATAATTATGATTTTCCAAGCATTTTCTTATGTGGTGGAATGGGCTTTCATCCCATCCCATTTCATCCCAAAATAGCCATTTTTGCAAATCCTTGTCAGTTCATGATCTTTTTTTAAATGCATTGCAGCTTTGAAAATTACAGAATCTTTTTATGGTATATCTAGTTCTTTTTTTTTAGAGAGAATTTTCATTCCCATTATAAGACTCCTCAATTATGGACAAAATGGACTTGGGCCCAGCACAAGGTGGGAAAATAAAATAAAAAGAAACCCACCTTAAAGCTTGTGGTGATGGAGGCAAACTTGTTGTCTGCTGTCTCAGGATTTCCAATGAGGTAATCCCAGCTAGTAAACGTCTTCCAACTGAAATTAAAGCTGGTGTCATCTCCGCCACCTTCTTCATTTGCATTGCGGGCCATACTGTTCGGTAAGAGTGTGGAAATCATTAAAGCAATGTTTTGTGTTTGAACTAAGAGGCAGAAAGGTGCTTATTGACACACTCAACATATAGAAAGGTTTCTGATATAGACATCAAGACTATACAATAGACTGTCATCACTCACGTCCTGATTACCACCATGTAGCTATATGCCACTGTGCCCACTCCCACCAGGAAGTAGGAGAGGGGCATGCGGAACTTGAGCCACCCAATGGCCCGCTGGCTGTTGTAGTAGCCATAGAAGAGGACAGAGTACTTAGCATAGCCCTGAAAAAAATGCAAGAGAAATTATGTATTTGAATGGCGAGGTATTTACACTATATTGTTCAAAATTTTGAGTCTGTACGAGTAAAACATTAAATTTTTATATAATTTCAAATAAATGTTTTTCTATTTTAATATATATTTAAATTGTAATTTATTCATGTGTTGGTAAAGCTGAATTTTCTCCATCATTACTCAAGTCTTCAGTGTCACATGATCCCTCAGAAATCGTTCTAATATGCTGAGTTTGTGGTCAAGAAACATTTCTTCTTATTATCAATATTGAAAGATTTTTGTCAGGATTTTTTCTTTTTGATGAATAGAAAGTTCAAAAGAACAGCATTTAATTTTAAATATAATTTTTGTAACAATGTAAAAGTCTTTAATCTCGCTTTTAATCAATTTAATGCATCCTTGCAGACTAAAATTTTGAATTTCTTTAAAAAAAATCATACTGATTTTTAGAATGGTAGTGTATAATCATATAGACTCTTTACCCCGAAATCCCATAAGACTGCAAAATTCATGGCACTGGCCTCTTCCACTCTGGGCACTGTCTTTCTCGGTAAACTGCCATACGGTTTCCCCATAAGAGCCTGGAAAGTGAATACATTCATAGATCGTGATACATTTAAGAATGAGCTAGTTACATTGAAGGAAATAATGTGGTGTTCATTACTAATATCTTATATAATTTTAAACTCTTAACTTTTAATTTTTTAATAAACTCTTATATTAATTTCTCACCTCTGGAACCATCACAAGCCCAAACGTCAATCCAAATAAAATCATATTGATGCCATACATCCACCTTAGAAATATGAAGTAAGAAGCAACTGATGAGCCAAAATGGCCTGTAAGGAGATAAAAATAAGTTTGTATATGAGAAAAGATGAGGGGGAATGCAAAAAAAGGAAGTAGAAAAAATCAGCAGGAGAGAGAAAGGAGGCTCAAACTAAAAGGCGTCACACTTTCTATTTCCTTTATCTTCATCTCCCACGGGATGCATGCAGTCTTGAAGTTCTCAAAGTCGCGCTGAAACTTCATCCATTTCTGAAATCAAAGTAAAAAAGAAAAATGATGATCACTCTGATGCTGTAGAAGGAAATCTCCAGCTCCATTAGTTTCATAATGACAGTCATCTCCTCACCTTCATCATCATAACCTTGTAGGCATAAAGCTTCCTGCCTTTGCCCTTTCCTAGAGCCCCTTCATATTTCTCCACAAACTCCTGTGACTCCCTGAGACAGAACACAAATTGCTGGCATTTTGAAGGCGGGTGTATATACACATAAAAACAGCAGTGACGTACCTAAGGATAACTAGTTTTTTCCTCATGGGCCAGGGCTTTCCTTTCAGTGTGGCGATTAGCTTTTTCCTTTCGTCCACAGCTTCTTTTAACTTTTCCAGCTCCTCTGGAGTCAGAGACCCCAAAACTCCCACTGCCTGATTGTCCTTTGACTCTGAGTCAGAGTCGGACTGAGATTCTGACTCAGATTTAGACTCAGACTCTGAGCTGCGAGGGACAAATGGTTGCAGGTATGCTGAGCGAGACTCAAACGTCTGAGACCGCAAATGGGATGCTTGCTATTTTGTATTTTTCAAATTCAATACAACATATCCTATACAAATGACATCTATAGCAAAACCATTTCAGGGAAAAGTTTAATTGAAAACTTTACATGAATTTCAGAATTGTAATAAATCTTCATGTTGCTTTAATGCTAAATGTTTTAATAATAAAACAATATAAAATAAAAACAACTGAATATTATATTATTATTTCCTTACTTAACATCATTGGAAAAATATTCTAACGAGCCAAAACATACAAAAAAATGTATATTTAAACTTTTCAAGTTTCTATTCAAAAAGACTCCATCTAGTCCATAGTGTATATAGTTTGACAGAAGTTAGTGGTCATACATTTATTGATTTTAGGGATGCACTATATATCAGTCATCCTATCGGTATCTGTTTTTATTTTTAATGCTATCGTTATCGGCCTAGTAAGAAAATTTGGACGATATCTTAACGCCAATAAATAATGGATTATTCTCCTTCACCTGCGACTCTTGAGATGCGCACTGTTCACCATCAAGGTTTTTGAATTGCTTGAAATATGATTGGAATGACTTCAAAAAGGAAATATGAGCAGCGCAAGTCTATCATATAGGCTTAGGCTACATAAAATTATAATGAGAACATTATAATTGTGTGCTTGGGACATGGATGTAATGATGAGACTTTTGTTTTGTAATCAGGCTCTCAAAAATTATATAACAATTTGGACCAATATTGGATTATCGGCTTTCACATATAAAGAATTATCCGTATCGACCAAAATGTTCATATCAGTGCATCCCAAATTGATTTACTAAATGATTTGCAAAATAATACAAACTTACATAGTTTCTGGTTTCTTTATTTTCTTTTTCTTTTTCTTTTCCTTCAACGGCAAGTCATGACAATCTTTGTGTTTTGTCTTTCCATGCTTTGCATCGTCCTCCTCATTTGCATGCTTCTTTCTCTTTTTCTTCACATCTTTTTCCCTCTCATCCTCCAGCTTCAATGTCTTAGTTCTTTCATTTTTAATGTTCTTTTTCTCCTTTCTGGATTCTTCCTCAGCCTCCTCTGCATCTGCATTCTTTCTTCTTTGCTTTCTCCCATGTTTTTCACCCTCTTTCCTTGCTGTTTTATGCCGTTTATCGTGTTTCTTCTCTGCTCTTTTATTGCCCGCCTCAGTTGTTCTCTTCTCTGAAGCTCTTCTGCTAACTTCACTATTTCTCACTCTCCTCTGTTTGCCATCTCGTGTCGCCTGCTTCTCTTTACCTCCCTCAAAATTGTCCTCGACTTCTACATAGTAAAGGCTGAATTCATTGTCCTTCCCTACAAAAAAAATGTTGTACATAGATTAACATACAGCACAAAATAAAAACATGCATACAGAAAGCAGTGGACCTTCCTACCTTCATCCTCCACCTCAATGCTCACTGTAAAGGCAAACAAATAACAAAAAAGTTAAAATAAAGAGACATAAGTTCCAGACATTGTTTAGAAGACATTGTTAAGTCCTGAAAGGTCAGACATGTAGGGTTCCCAGCAGCTGTTTAGCGTCTGTTGTGTTTGACCACAGTGTAACCAGACCGGTAAGTGCTGACCGGGTCATTACATGCTTAGCTGTGTTGCACAATAGACACAATGGTGCTTTTCATCTTCAGTGTCAATGCAAACTGTCCTCTTACATGGGGTCAAAGGTCAAAAGAATGAAAATAACGTTCACATACACATACTTAAAGTTCATATTTTCTGCATGACCACCTTGGTATTTAGCACGGCTGAAATACATGATTAAGTCAATAGATTTGCATCAAAAATTAAAATAAGGAATAAAATATAAATTGCCTTTTTAAGTAACTAAACATTTTAAATAATTTGATTAGAATAAGAAATCATTATCAGATTATTAAATATTGAGACAGACTGTGTAAAGGAAAAGACAGTATGTCTTTGCCAATCTGCTAATCTCTGCGTACAATATTACATTAGTTTTTATTATTAATAACAAAAAATACAGTTAATAAGTTGAAATTATAAAGCGGTTGTTAGTTGTGGCTTAACACTGATAAACACAAACATCACATGTTTTAAAATCAAATACACAAAAAGTAATAATCATTTTTACCGTCACTTTCAGATGCGATGAGTTTATTCCGTGGCATCCTCCTCTTGAGTGGCCTTCACTCTGTGAACTCGCGTGTGTGTGTCCATGCATACAGGAGAGAGAGTGAGTGAAAGTGTGTGTGTGTGTGTGTGTGTGTGTGTGTGTGTGTGTGTGTGTGTGTGTGTGTGTGTGTGTGTGTGTGTGTGTGTGTGTGTGTGTGTGTGTGTGTGTGTGTGTGTGTGTGTGTGTGTGTGTGTGTTTGTGTGTGTGTGTGTGTGTGTGTGCGTGTCTGTGTTTGTTTGTGTGTGCGTGTGTGTGTCTGTGTGTGATGATGATGATGATGATGATGATGATGATGATGATGATGTAGCATTGGACCATGGCCTGATTGAACAGAACCTGGCGGGTGATGACTACCGTGCATGAAGAGTTCACTTTTTACTAGCATTCAGCGACCTCTCCCAGGAACAATAACCAGTCGAAACTCTAGAGCCTCTCAATTTCACCCCTTTGAATTATTCAACAGAATTATGACTCTTTTTTTTTTCAAAAAGAAAGGAGGTCATTCAGTACCAAGCCAAAATAGATGATGATGGTCTAATGACTGACTATAGAAAGATGGAAGGGGCAGATAACAGAAGATTAGTGCCACAGGGTCAGTGTGAGCTTTACTTCCATTTATAGTGCAAAACTTATACATAAAACTTACTTAAATACTGCTTCAGTTTGCAGGAAATAGTACGATCGTTTTACAAAATAACATACCTAAGATGTTAAGGAATGTCTTTCATGTAGGAAAATAAGATTTTAGAAATTCAGATTGTAAAAGACTTTTAAAAAATAGGCTACATACATAATATATATGGACAGCTGACATGACATCATGTTTTCACTCCTTCCTGAAAAGATCAACTTTCTCAATACATCTCAATTTTATTATGCAAAGAAATATGGAAGTATTTTTCTCAGTAAATGCCCACAGTGTTTTATGGGACATTAATGTTTTGTTAAAAATCATAAAAACACATCTGGCATGAAGTCATAGAGGACTTGTCTACACATAAAAAATATGGTGTTGTTTGTTAGTTGTTAGTTAATGCATTAGGTATTAATGGGGCCTTAGTGTGAAGTGTTACCAAAATTATTTAAAATGGTCCCCAACGTTTCCTGATTTTGAAGCAGGCAGTTTTTTCTGCTAAACCTTCTGAATTTAACTTGGGACCAAATGCTAATTGTTTAAATAAAATACCCCCTCAGCTTAAATTATCCTGCAGTGTGAAACTCTAAACTACATGAGCGATGCAGTGCCAGTACTGTATATCAAACAGCGTACAGCTGGCACATTAGAACCAAATCTGTCATACAATAAAGTCTAAAAACAGAAAGTCTGGAAGTGTCTGCAGGGAGAAATGAATAGGAAGATAGATTTTACTCATATATGCCTGAGGTGTCCTGTGGGATAATGCTCCACAGAACAATAGAAGCATGGAAATATTAGAGGTATGGAAAAGGAGAAAAAGAGCTCTATAAATAAATCTTGATATGCTGCCATATTTAACTGAAACTTATTAAGGTTGTCTATCTTTATCTTTCTTATTGTGCCTAAATTATCTCAAAAATATTTCATAATGGGAATTAGACAGATAGAAAGAAAAAAGAATAGAACAACAATGATAAAATAAACAGAACAGATGATACTGAGACCAGAAGGCATTGATAACCTTATGGTTAAGGCATTGGGACGCTAATACTAATAAATGGTGGGGATCAACCAGTAATTTGGAGTTTACTGATGGAAACGTATCATTATTACATCCTTAAAATAGGGATTTCACCTATTTCTCTTTGCAACTAATGCAAAGACGATATTCAGTGAATGTGACAGGCTATAGCTAACAAAGAAGTGAGGTCTATCTCCAAAGCACTGAATCAAACACCACCAATAGTATTTGTGGATTCCTTCATTGCTGTTACACAGCCTGACCACCGGATGTCACTAAAATACACGTTTGAGGCTGTTCTGTTGAAATGAGCAGTCTGGGGGAATTCAGATGATGTCAGGCTACATTGAATTTTCAATGTTTGACCCATTTCTGATGCACATTACCCACCTAGTCAGCAGGTATTTACATGTAAACAGTGTATTCCTGCATATTGTGTTTATATCTGTGAGTGTGATCCCTGTGCTATTTGACTGTTATGAGTCACATACAGTGTCTCTTTTTTTAATGTTGTCATCAGAACCGCCCTCAGGTGATCATGTGAGCCGACGCTGCTGTTCTGCATTCCATTACTCTGAAGAACCCTATAGTCAGGATATTTAATATCATGGGTGGATGAAGGTTTGTATTTATAGAAGAGCCGGTGCCCTGTTACTCTCACGTTTTCATTCAGGTCGTATTCCAAGTACTCCATGTCCAGGAAAAGAAAAGAGTACCCTCTTGAAAGATGATTCATTTCTATTTTGCACTCTTCGTTGTCCATTTGCTCAAAGTACAGGACGAAACTTGTGATGGGGAAATTAGCCTACTGATCCTGTGATTAAATATGGATGAGTGTACTATAACTTTCACGCATTACATAGGCTACTTAATGTTTGTTTACATCACATTGGTGATAGAGGACTAAAAATATTCACACTCAGGCTGCTGACTGATTTGTACTGCACTCAGACAGTTTCCCTCTGATTGTTTGTTCATTTAACTTTTTAAAATATTTTTAAACAGAATAAATACATTAATAAAGCTGTACAATTCATAATTATAACATGATTCAAAAGCCTTTGACTTGCTCATCATTCTGTGATGAGGATTAATTAAAAAAAAATTAAATTAAGTGGAAGATGCCAAATTATGCATAGATGTGATTGCTGAAGCCATGTTTAAAAACATGTTGACAGTTACAATCAGGGTCACTTTTATATAAACAAATAATAGAATAAATACACTTATACTGAATAAAAAAAACATATGTGAAAAACTGTATGAATATTGGGTACTTTTGAGCAACTGAACAACAAATCTCCCTTGAGGAAGAAGAGCCAAAGTGAAAGCATACTTGAAACAACAAGGGCAGGAAGAAGCTGTCGAAATAAAGTGGAGCAACTGACAGGTAAATTAAGGCTGGTTTAAACAGCGCATTTTATGGATTTAAATACATTCTGTCATTCTAAAATACTGGTAATGTGTTATTACCTAATTTCAGTGTTATTTTAGACATGTTTTGATTTACATTGATATTAATTTCAAAAATAATATTGAATTTGTTGTTATTTTTATTTTCTCCATTCTCTAAGTTTTAGTCATTTGTTATGTGTTTTTGTTATTTTATATATAATCTAGGCTATATCTAATATCTAGTTTTTATTAAGATATTTTGTATTTATTAAGATTTATTTAGAAATTTTGCCTTGGCAACTAGCTGAAATAAAATGTTTAAATTTTATATTTATTTCAAATTACAAAAATGATTTTTTATATATATAGCCTAGTTTTAATTAACCATCATAACTCTGCGTCACTGATAGTTTTCTATCATTCCATAGTAAAATGTTTAAAAAAAAATGTAGCCTAGTCTAACAGGTTTCATTCATGACCTCAAGAAGAATAAGCAGTGAATGTGTTTCTGTGGAGATAATCCAATATACGTTTATTAGATCATCATTGCCTTAGGGTGAAGACACACTTAGTGTTTATGAGAGTGATTATTTATCTGATGCTGTTATGGGCCAACACACGTAAGCCAATGGCACCAGCAGCTGTTACAACTCAACTTTATGACACGGTTGGCAACCTAACAAACAGTTTATGCTACAAGAGGTTACTTAAATCACTGTACACTAAAAAAACATTTCATGTGAGTGTTATTTTTGTGTTTCAACTTTGTATTCAGTCATTTTGGAGCGTATCACTTGTAAAAGTATAAATAGACGAAAGGAAGGAAAATTACATCAGTGTACAACACAGTCATGGTCTAAATATACAATATCTTTTTGTCCACCATGTACCACGAATGATGAAAAAACACATATCTAACTAATTAATTTCCCACAGCCAAGAATAGTATCCAAATGCAAAACTACTTCCACTTAACTGGCTCATAAAGAGCAGTTATGAAAACATTATATTACATATAAGGTGGGTATCTTGAAAGCTTCTGTGAAATGTAAATGCAGTGATGTTCTGTGTGCTTAAGGATGCATGCATTTAAGGCAGCATTTACACATTTACCTTGCACTGAATAGAGTGACCTGTCCTACTGTTATCTATGCACTGTACTAAAAATGCAAAAATCACATGGTGTTTGTTTGCCTTGTTCTCACATTTGACACGGGCTTGGATCTCTACTTCAGCCCTGACATACCAAAAACATCAGTTTAAAGGAAAATGCTGTAGATTAAGCCACTCCCTTGTACAGCATATTGGCACATGCACACAACAATGCATGCAGACACACACAGTGTGACAAACCAAACTTAAACTAGTTCAGGCAGGTTTATTTCCCCTATATTTGCAGCTTTTAAACTCATTCCCCTCCTCCACCTCAAACTGTTCTTTTCACAAACAACCATGCGGCTTCTGCCTTTGCTGTGAAAAGCCACCCTCAGGACACACTGAGATGGGTTACACTGAAAGGAATCTCCCTCATACCAATGCTCATGTGTTCATGCAGTTCACATGAGTGTTTGCTGACTGACACCTAGGTATGTGTTTAATGAAAAACTGTTAGCATCTCCAGGAACAGAGGTAACAAAATGAATGAACTTCTTTGAAATAAGATTTCCAGAACTGACTGTGTAAACATCTTTTTTACACAGGCTGCTCTGAATAGGCCTTAAACTTCACTGTTGTCCTGACAGAGAGTGTATATATCTAATTATTTCTAATTAATTTTCCACTTATCAATTTATCTATCTACAATTATATTTTCCTACTTACAAATATAAATAATATAATACAAAACATTTTCATAACATTGTTTCTGCAATTGTAATTCCTATGTGAATGCGTTTCTGACATCTCTGTACAACATTAACCAATGCACCACTTCAGATGCAGTTCCTGTGCCGCTTTTGCAATGTAAAGACGGCATCAGAGTGTCAACACACCAAATGTTGTAGTGCCAAAAACAAAAAGAGCTGTGATACAACAGAGTGGGACAGGTAACACAAAATTGGGATGTAGGATAAATGTGGAAAGTACCAAATAAAAATGAGAATATATAGCACAACATGTAGGCTACCAGTTAAATCAATTTCATGAGCCTGTTGTTGACTTTGTCGGTGTCTTCAGACTTGGGAGATTTTCATCAGTAAGGTTTGAATTCGTCATCAGGGTAGGTGGCAAACCTTAAAGAGGATTGTGGCCCTCTTTGACTTCCAGGCCCCGCCCCCAAACGTCGAGTGACCAATGAATACCTGCCTCGATGTGATGACGCTTTCAGCCACTCCCCTTTACTAAAGAAGGAAACAAACAGAGTGAAAGAAGAGAGAGCTTGGGAGAGGAATTGACTTATTTACATCACCGACACAAAGCCTCGGGAGGAAGACAAACTCATTTTCGAAGAGTCCCTGTTTTTTAACCGAGGTTCATCGGCCGATTAGATTTTAAAATCCACCAAGGTAAGCACCGCTACGGTTTTATTTTATTTTAGGTGATAATCTGAGGTTTGTCGTTATGATCACGGAAAGACTGGCTGAGGCTGACCCCGAAAAATGGAGCGATTAACGATTACCGATTCAGAAGGTGTAGCACAGCGAGTTAAACCGCTCGCTCGGATCTATAAACGCCAGGGTTGCTCGAGGTATTGAGCTTCTTTTTTGTTCTACGGGTGGATCCCTAAAATAACAAAGTCTCCCAAGTTGTCAGCAGCACCTTCATGAATATTACTCACAAGCCCCAGAACGTGACTCGCCTCTACATAAAACACATGACACGGACAATCGCCAACTTTTTCCATCTTGTTAATTGATCTAGTAGCTAGAAGTCGAATTGCGACTGTCTGTTCTTAAATCTTTTTTTAAATTCAGTATTTCAACAGTGTTTTTTGAAACAGACGCACAATCCAACGGATTATCTTCGTTGTGCGGTGAGTTGTTTATTGTTCGACCATGCCCTTATAAATCCAAGGAAATCTCGTTTAGTTTTTCGCGTTTTCCTGCTCTATGATACCAGTAACCCAGACAAACAGCTGGCTAAACCAGTTAGCTTTTTGTTTCGGGCTTGTTCAAAGGGCAGATTGTCTGTCTGGGGAGGAAATCCTGGAGCAAAGGGACAAAGAAGGAAGATTAAACAAAGACAGTGCTGCTTCATAGTCGCGATGATTGCGTTTGGATGTGTCATGATATTTGATGTCTTGCTATTTTGGTCTTTTACCTGCTTTTCTAACTGTTAGTTCCTACAATCCACCCAGTTTAGTTTGTCTGTAAAATTCGACAGAAGTAAGCTCCCTGCCTAGGTTGCCACGCGCTTATGATGCCCCATAGTGCTGTTTAGATAGTCAGCTCGTCAGGTTTTGAGACACAGCCATCACGGACACGGCTGACCCGTCATCTAGACTGTTAAATGACCTGTAATTCTCGGTTGGTGATGGTTTAAAGTTGTTGTTAACCGCCAGCATTGACTAGCACGAGTGTTCGTGAGCGGTTATTGATCAGTGGTGTGGTGTCGGTTGCTTGACTTCCATGGTTGAACACGTGAACACTGTCCTAACAACATTTGTGTGCTTCTTTTGCTTTAAAATATTATTAGAGATAGATGTCTTACCTTCACGGCCTCCTGAAATTGCATATAACGCCTAACACCCACTCGTTTGTTTAGTCATGGTTAGGCGGGAGAGAGCTTATATCGTGCTGTTTTATGTGTAGCTGCTACTTTATTTTGGGATACAGACTTGGAAGCGAGTTTAGTTTGGATGTGGCTAGAAATAGATGCAGCAGAACTCTGTATTAGTCCGGTCAGACGGTTGACTTCACTGTAATTACTCTGTCCTGAGGAGGGTGGTTGAGGAGCTTGTCTTTATTTTTGGCTGCGATAAAACAATGCCTTTTAAATTATAGCGGCAGTGAATTCACGCTCAGAGACTCTAGAGAAGTTTAAACCCTTCAGCTTTAAATGTGCACAATGTGACTTTTTTGCTAATTAATTTTTACACAAATAAATTAATTATACTTTTGTTAAATTTCATTCAAATGACGTTCATTTACATGAGATAAGGACATTTTTCTAGAAAAAGAAAAAGTTTCTTGAAAATTTTATTCTACATGGAGTGAGGCCCCCTCATGTGTGCCGCCATGTTGAGGTCACATGACCAGTTGCTAGTATAACTTTGGGGGGATTCTTTCTTTCTTTACAGCATATTTTTATTTGGTCTGGTTATATTGTTTTTGAAGTCATCTTTACTTGTCTATTCACTGTTTTGTACGTATTATGATAAGAACCATACTGCATGTAGGTAACTCTGACTGGTCATGTGACGTGAACATGGCAACATCCATGATGAGGACCCAGTCCATGTAGGTTAAAACAATTTAACAGCTAGTTTTTAGCTGAGTGCACCGTGGAAACAATAATCTCCTCTACTCATTTCATGTGCATGTAAGCTAACCACAATACAGTCATTATTAACAAGACATTCCTGTTCTGTCTTTTCTTTTGTGATATTAGCAATGGCCCAAGAGACAAACCAGAGTCCTGTGCCTATATTGTGTACCACAGGCTGTGGTTTCTATGGCAACCCCAGGACCAATGGCATGTGCTCGGTGTGCTATAAGGAGCACCTGAACAGACAGCAAAGCAGTGATCGTAGTCCCATGAGCCCCCTGGGTAAGTCACACTGAAACATTAACCTGTTTGTCTAACCTCCTGGAAAGCTCTCTCTATGGTTACAGACCACACAAACAACTTGGTTATACCATGGTATAAGGGCTCTCATTCATTGCACCTCTTGGAGATGATGACATTAAAGTTGTTACAGCAATAACAGACCGCCATATTACTGCTTGTAAGACATTTCAGACCCACCTGCACCCAGTGATAGCTGAGTTGTTTTAGAGCTTAATATTTTTCTTGAGCTCTCTAGCTCTATGTTGGGACTTCCCTGAGAAACTGTAATAAGCTGCATTTGTTTTGTACTAGGCAGCACTGCTTTGTGTCACTGGCCTTTTGTATATTGTAGCACAGCTGCACCTGTGCACTGTTTGTGATTTGTGTCTTTTTGTTCTGTTGGACCAGCTGGCAGCCCCTCAGCAGAGGCCTGTGCTATACAGAGACTAGAAGCCAGCATAAACAAAGCAGAGGCCTCACCTGCACCCAGAACAGATACCATGAGAGAGTGAGTACTTCACATGTGTGTTTGTTGTTAAACCTCAGATTGAGAAAGGATGCATTTTATGTTCGACATGCTTGACATTTCGATGATCTCATGTGTTTCAAGAAAAGCCAGGTACTTAAACCCCACTGATTTTTTTTTTTTTTTTTTTTTTTTTTTTTTTTTTTTTTTTAAACAGAAGTATTCCTTCAACCTCCTTACCGGTGACTCAACAATTGACAGAAATGAGTATTTCTAGTGAGGAAAAGGCCCTGTCTCCTAAAACTGAGGCCATTGAACCAGGTAATTGCAGTTAAAAATTATCAAATATATTTTGAAGTAGACATACAAAGCTCCTTGTTTAGTCTAACACAGGGTGTTTCAAACTTTGTCATGTCGAAATATTTCACTTTCTAAAATATAAAGTATTTATACTTAATAAAACAAAACTAAGTGTGATTTCTTGCGAAGACGACTGAATTAAATTATTGTTTCTAAAGATGTATTAAAAAATAAATATAACTGTCTTTTACCTTGTCATTGTTGCAAACTGTTAACTTTTTTTCTTCCACAAAACTATAGTATGTAGATTCATACTGTTAAAATGTGTGCTGTTATTGGAAAAAAATGATTGTATTTGATCTCGTGATTTATCACCAGTATTTAGAAAGCAGACTGAAATGTTAAACATATTAAAATTGGTAAATGTAGATAATTATGCTAAACTTTTAATTCATATCACAACCAGGGCTTGACATTAACACCTCCCAAATGCAATTTTATATATAATGTATACATTTTTCAATTGTAGTCTTTAAAAAAGGGCATCTGAAATAATTAAGTGCAATGTAGTGTTGTCAAAAACATAATTATTTTGATACATATCAATACTGAAATATCTTAAACTCTCCCTATTCTCATTTTATGCAAAATAGATACACAATACCAGCTGTGCTTTCTCGCTCTCTCATCTATCCGACAGATAGTTGATGCACAAACCAGCCTCCCCGCACTCACTCGTTTCTTTTGCACCAGATCAATATTGGTGGTTACAGGGCTTGAATTTAAATGTAAACTTTTTAAAACCACTAGCCACAGTGGCTGGTTAGCAAAAAAGTTAATGCCGAGTCCTGATCACAACCCTTAAAATAATGTTTAAAAAATTGTGCACCGGGGGAATTTATAATGTCTGTATTGGGATTTTTCAACAAAAAAAAGTCTGACGAATGTTGGTAGACTAAAATGGTGCTATCTAAATATATTTTCAAATTTTTGCAGCTACAGCAGTGAGTAAGATGACTTTTATTGGTTTTATCACTTAAACACACCTTGCAACACTTGAATGGTTGCAGGAATGGTAATATTTATAAGACTCTGTTACCAATGTCAATCTCAAAGGAAGTACTGAAGTGAAGTTTGTGGTAGTTGGGCCTTCAGACAGTAAGCTCTATTTTGTCAGTTCCTCTTTTTACTAAAAGGGACTTCGCTGCTATAAATTCAATTGCCAACATGTCTTCTGAAATATTTTGGCATCGTACATACCCATTCTTCAGATATGTGCTCTTATTGTCAGCACAGACCCAAGAACAAACAGAGCCATCTTTGGGTCTGCTCCAGTTTTAATGCGAGTTCATGCAGTGTTAATAACTTCATTCTGACAGAAATAGGGACTTTGGGGTTTGTGGCAGAGCTTATTTTAAGGAACAGCCCTATAAAATTGCAACAGTACTTCTTTCCCCTTTAAACCCCACAAACTGCTTCCAGAATCCACCCATGCCACATTGCAACTGTTTTATTTAATCCTTCTTGTCTCTTTTCTTCCCACAGTTATAACGCAGCCCACCTCCTCCTACTCCCCTATAGCTGTGGCTCAGGGAAGCGACGAGGACAAGATCCCAGACTCCATCAAACCTAAGAAAAATAGATGTTTTACCTGCCGTAAGAGAGTCGGCCTAACAGGTGAGGCTCATGGATTGGTCATTCGGTTATTGGTTTGACAGTCATGCGTATCTATGAACGGAGGTCTTATGTTTTCTCTTGTTTTACAGGTTTTGACTGTCGCTGTGGTAATCTGTTCTGTGGAATTCACCGGTACTCTGACAAGCACAACTGCACGTACGATTACAAGGCGGAAGCCGCTGCTAAGATCCGTAAGGAGAATCCAGTTGTAGTTGCCGATAAGATCCAGAGAATATAAGCTTTTCCCTCTTTCTTCAAGAACACTGGTGGATAAAATGGATGACTTGGAAAAACAGACTTATGTTTTTCGAACACCTCAAGAAGAAAACGAGAGAACTGTACTGTCTGAGGCTCGTGCATGAACGATCTGAAAGATTTTGGTTTTCTCATAGGTATTAATTTCTTTCCGTTTTTTTTTTTCTATTCCTTTTTTTCTTCTCTGTGGTGTTTTATGCTAGTTATTGCAAATTCTTTTTTTCCCTAAAAGCATAAGACACCTTTCAGGAAATTTTAGCTGTTTTTTTTTGCTTGTTCCCATCCTCATGCAATGGGAGAGGCAGATACTCTGTGCCAAAACGTGGCCGTGTAGTTTCTGAGTAAGTAGTGTTGTTTAGCCTTTTGTCTTATCATGAAAGACGCTGGATTTTCAAGAGATGTGTCAAAGCTCTACCTGATGGTGTGTGCTGCATGTGTTGGTCTGTTAAACTGCAGTTTGTCATTCTACAAAATCACTTGGAAGGTGGGGCTGCCCCGTCGTCAAGGCCATTTTTTTAGCATTATTTTAGAATGTGAACTTGCTACTGTGACATCATACCTTTTCTTTGTTTTAGAATGAAAGACTGAGATTCATCTGTTGTAGGCAACTGTTACCACATTCTAGAACCAATAACCTCCAATCTGTCACAACTGCGCTTTAGAGATTCAGTGGTCTGGGAGTTTTAATTTAGTTAATTTTTGTGTGAACATTACGTAGACTTTTTAAAAAGACTGTGAGGTGGTGCAGTCGGTTTCCGTGTGAGCATATTTGTGCGCACGGGTTGAATTTTGCGCACAGGCCCTTCTTCCTGTTGTCAAAATGAGATGTGCTAACCCTCCTTAGTGCATTTACAACACCGCAATAGTGTACGCATAAAGTCAGACCTGAGTCTGTGAAATATTGTTCTTTTTGTTGGTTTTGAAATGCACCCACAATGCACCTGTCATTTTTGTGTCTGCATATCTTAACGTAAGCGAGTCCGAGTGCATATGTTGTGTATATAAACGTCTTTTCTTCTTTAGGGAGTGAGGTTTCCTTAAAAAAAAAAAAAAGATGTATCTGTTGAGAGTATGTTGAATTTCAGCCTTTAGTTATATGCAAATTTGTATGAAAAAAAAAACATTACTATGTTCATATTTATGTATTGCATTTAATCCTTTTACCTGGCATTAAAGTATTGTAAATAAAAATATACAGAGAAAATAAACAGTCAAGCTGTTCTGTTCATTTGTTGTATTTTGGGGAATATTCCTCAACACCATGCAGATAATTGAGTAATTATTAGGCATTCTTTTACACTGAATACAACGCTTCTTATTTGAACACAGAGGGTCCAAACTGTGGATTCCTTGACACCTATATAGTTTTTCAGATGTAGTTTGTTTTGCACACCTGTCCCGGGTGCTGACGCAAAGACATCCTGTTTTCACGGCAGCTGTCCTGACAACCTTTTGCACTTCTGTACTCGCAACCAAAGCAGATTTGACAATCCCTGCCTGACTTAGTAACAGCTGGAGAGGTGTGTGTCACTTTTAAGGAATGACAACAGGTGGTGTGGCTGTGGACCTGAAGTGTCAGCCTCTTTCAAAAATACAGGATATACTTTCCTTTCTTGTTTTCATAGTACACGTCTGTCCCTTGAAAGAAAATGTTTTTGTATCATTGTCTGACACTTTCCAGTCAGTTTGTGTTCTTGTCAGACTCTGACTAGTCAGCGTCTGAGGCCTGCTCTCAGTATTTGTACAGAGGGGGCTGAGTCTGGGTGGATGACTGTTGACCGTTAAGCCGGTCTGGGTGGATGACTTCACAGTGACGGGTGGTGACAGATGTTAAGGGCAGATGACAACGCCACTGTGTGTAGACGGGCGTCAGGGGGAGGGGCTCACAGAGAGTAGCTACAAAGAGTTATTCTGAGTGTATATTAAGGCAAAGTCGAACTGGAAAGTGAGATGATTAGAAAAACAGTGTGGCTTAGAACTTTGTATCACGAGCAAAAATAAATGTGACTTAATTAAAAGCAGGATGTAGGAATAGTTCAGCGGGGGAGCAGATGGGTTTGCACACATGTTTTCTCACGGTAATCCTTGTGAATATATATATTATATATATATAAAATGTAGATAGATAGTGTGTATGTGTATATATAGTTGCAATTGTAATTATTCATCCACCATTGTAAATCAGGTTTATTGGCAACATGTACAGACTTTTAGCTGTTTGCAATGAACAAATCAAACAAAAGTCATTGAAATATTTTAACACCACAAATGTTTCAAGTGGTTTCCCCAAATTTTACTGAAAATGAATAATTTTGAATCTGCAGAAGTCATTAAAAGTAGCAACACAGCACAGCAAAAGGTGTTGCCTCAGCGCACCTGAAGCAAATAATCAAGGGCTTCATTAGTTGCACCAGGTGTGCTTGAGCGAGAACACATAAAATATCTGAACTGGCTAGGTTTGTTGAGTGTCATGTTTGTTCATGTTAGAAATATGGCTACGGCCCAAAAAGTTAAGAGAACGTATCATCACCCGTCATAAGCAAGGTACAGGATACAAAAAGATAGCGAAGGCATTAAATGTTCCTAGAGACACAATTGGAAGCATAGTTTTCAAGTTCAAAGTTAAAACACAGTGGTTACACTACCTGGACAGGGCAGAAAAAGGCAGCTATCAATGGCTGCAACCAGATTTCTGAGAAGACAGGTTCAAGAAAACCCTTGAGTGACTGAAAAGACCTGCAGCAAGACTTGGTGGCAACAGACACTGAGGTTTCAGCTTGCCCAGTAAGGCGCGTACTAAACACATGCCATAACTCCAAGACGTACACTAGTACTGGGGGGCTGAAAACTGACCCAAAAGTCCAAAAAAAGTCAGCTCCTATTTGCTCAAAATCATATTAATAAGCCACAGAAGTTTTGGGGAGTCTGTTCTGTGGAGCGATGAAACAAAACTTTTCGAACCTCTGGATCAGCGATAATTATGTCTTGAGGAAGAAGAATGAAGCATATGCTGAAATGAGCACTCTGCCTACAGTTAATCATGGTAGTGGTTCGGTGATGCTCTGGGGCTGCTTTGCATCCTCTGGCACTGGAAACCTGCAGTGTGTGGAAGGCAAGATGAATTCATTGAAGTATTAGAAAATCCTAGGAGAAAACATCAGGGAGGAAGCTGAAGCTTGGGCATCATTGGACCTTCCAACAGGACAAAGATCCCAAGCATGCCTCAAATTCCACCAAGGCTTGGGTGCAGAAGAAGTCTGGAAGATTCTACAGTGGCCATCACAGTCACCTGACTTGAACCCCATAGAAAACTTCTGATGGGATTTGAAGGCGGCGATTGCAGAACACACACCCAAGAATATTTCTGAACTGGAGGCCGTTGCCCATGAGGAATGGTAGCCTGACGTCATCATACTCAGATTCTAGTTAGAATGTGAGTCTGATACTGCTCCGTTGGGCTGTGATTATGGGGCATGTTTCAACCTAACCATGGAAAAAATGCCTCTGCATTCAATTGGATAGACCGAATCCCGTAGGAAGGACGTCAAAAACATCTTTCCGATCGTCAAATGCCTTGATCGCGGTTCTCTGTTCCTCTTTTAAAATGAATGCGGTCTAGATCTTCTATAACAGACCCGATGGGGGAATCTACACATCTCAATTCTCCAAGAGCTCTTTGGTGATGTGGATTTTTACATTACTGTTGATCATCTGTCCATCATCGAATAAAGCCCGCCCTGACAATTTGATTGGTCCGAACAGCTTTGGTTCAGGCATACTTGCTTCACAACGGATCAAGTCCAGACCGAGCTTTCCATCCTCAAATGTTGTGGGCGGGGCTACGTTCGGCTGGCATCCAGGCTAGAAGAATGGACTAATTCCTCAGAAACGCTGAGGCTGGTGTCTGGTTATACATCTTGTTTGCAGCTGGTCATAACAGCAAATGGGTGTTCTACTAAGTACTAAAGATCCTTGCCATGAAGAGGTTGAATCATTTTGAGACCGCAGAAGTCATTAAAAGTTGCATTTTTAGTTGAATTTGGGGAAACCACTTGAAACATTTGTTGTGTTGAGCTATTTCAATTACTTTTGTTTAATTTGATCATTGCAAAGCAAACAGCTGAAAGTCTGTAAATTTTGCCAATAAACCTGATTTGCAATAGGGGGTTGAATAATTTCGATTGCAACTGTATAATATGTAACATCCCATTTAAGTCTAATTTGTGTGTGTGTGTGTGTGTATTTATGAATACATGTATGTACACATTAGACTTAAATGGGATGTTACAAACGAGTAGGAATGTAAGGGATATTGATGGCTAATATGAACTGCAAAAATGTTAACTGTAAAAAGTAATTTTCTATTTTTGTCTTGTTTTCCAGTTTAAATATAAAGTATAAACTTAAATTCCAGTACAAACATTCTTAAATCAAGAAACATTTACTTGAGCAGCACAAATGTCATATGATAGTCTTGTTTTCTGATGAATCATCAAAATTAAGTCATGCTTAAAATGTCTGCAAGTGGGGTAAGAAAAACAAGCTTTTTTTCCCCTTTGAATTCAAGTTTGTTTTGTCACATTGGCTGATTTTTGTTTTGTTTCAAGTTTAAATCAAATGGGTTAACTTGTCACAATAGTTTGTAATTTCTACTCAATTTAATTAGCATTGAATTTATTCATTAGTGATAAAAAAAGTGTAATGAGAATTTGAAGGTTGCAAACTTTAGTTTTTAGTTTCAATTAGTTTATTAAAGTTTTAACTGTGTACATTGAGAATGGCCTAACCAGATTATGCCTACAAAGCCTAACCAGATTATGACAGATGCACTGAACTAGGGCAGTATGATCTCACAAAAAACCCTCCCAACAGGGTTGGATTGGTAATCTGGCATACCAGGCATTTTCCTGGTGGCCTGACACACTTTGGGGCCGATACAGTGTTTTTTTGTTTTTGCCAAGGACTGGCCAATCATGTATTGACAGGCAGAAGCAAGAGAGAAGCCTCCCCTTCCTCCATATGAGGCAGTTTTTAAAAAAAATTTATTGGAGCACATGGGAACAGTTCAACTCTGAATTCTATGCAAGAACTATGGTAAATTAAAGGATAATTTAACAAAACAGCTTTAAAGTCTGGATCACAGGAATAAAAGATGAAGCTTTTTTTCTCTTTAAATATGTTTATGCACTTTTAAATAGTTCTAATGTATTTGAACTGAAGAAAAATGTTAATTCAATGACATCCTGATGAAAGAGATATCTCATTTGTAAGTCTTTTTTACAAATGAGATTGCTTTAAAGGGATAGTTCACCCCAAAATGTCATAATTTACTAATGTCATTCGGACTTTCTGTGGAATATAAAATAATATTTTTTTTTAAGTCTATTATTTTGTCCATACAAATAGAAGTCAAAATATCTTCTGTGTTTCACAAATGAGATAAAGTCATGCAGGTTTGGAACAACATGATGTGTAATAAAGGATTACATAAATTAACAGCATCATTTACTTTTTTGCATCCTATAGCTCAAATTTGTCAAATGCATGATTTCTATGTGACAAAAATGCAATATTAAGTTTAACTACATTCGTAGTTAATTAAATAATATCTATTTGTTCCTGTTCTATTTTATCTATTCATTTATTTACCCCAATTTAAGGCCCTAATTCCAGTATAAACATTGACGGGGGAACTTGTGGGCTGGTCTGGATTTGCCCAGAATTTTAGCCCCAGTCCAGCCCTGCCTCTCAACCTAACAATACCACGCACGCGCAAACACTCCAGTCCGACACAATTCTCAGTTCACAGGAAACTCCAAACTTACATGTTCTCACTTTCTCAACTTTACCAGAACGTTCCCGTGCTGTGTTTCGTGTGTACTTTTGTTCCCTGCGGCGTAGTCAGGAAGATGCTAATCAGCTACCAGTACAGAGTACAACCCCCTTCTAACTTGTGTGTCTGGGTGTGGCTCACAAAGATGCTTGTGTTCCTCATGCAGGAAGTTCAGTCAGTCAGATTACATGAGAAAGGTATAGTGACAGATACGAGAACCTGTTTGACTCATTGAATACACAAGGAGTCAACACTCTTCCTGCATCATATGAAAGGAAGCCTTCCCTATTGTGACGTATCCAAGTGACATGGCTTTTCAAACAAGAAAACATGTAGGGCGGTACTTGATTTAGTCCATTAAGAATTCATTGAATCATTGTGGTTTGCTATTGCTGCGATCAAATGTGAGTGACAGGTTATCCCACCCTCACGCCAGTAGAGACAGTCATCAGAGAAGAATGAGATGTTGCTGCAAGAGGGAGGGAAAGTTATTTTCAGTTAAGATTACAAGGGCACGTGAAATTCAATTCACATTTGTTTGTATGCTTTTCCCAATATGTTTCAAAATGTATTTCAGAAATATACGTATACAAATCATGCAGTTAATTTAAGCTGTTCATTAAAAAAATATAATGATATGTACAGATCAATTATGTATGATACATACTGCAATATTCTAATAGGCCTATAAAAAAAACAAGAACTGTCTATTCTGATTTCATTCAACACATTCTATGGTTTAAATTCTCTTCTTTATGACATTTCAATAAAGTTTCGTTGTTAAGTGCTTATGTGTGCCTTAACAATATTGAATCTACCTTGTGTGGTCTAGCCAGGAAACTCCCTGCTCTTGACTGATTCAGCACTTCTGTAAAAGAGGAAGGGGGCGGGATTTAGATGGGTATTATGTCGTCACTGCATATGACACAGGCAGCCTCATTCACATGTGCGTCTGTGTGAGAAGCTCCGCCCACTCACATGCGCTTTACTCATGCCTCTGTCTCATTCTCAGCGCTCACTCGTCTCTCTCCCCAACTGTGTGCCTCTTTGTCTTTCCTATGTTTATAGCTCTCGCACTCACTTCTGCTTGCGCGGTCCGTATGGCTTCCCTCTTCCTCTTATGACACTTACTTAATGCTGTTTCAGAGCCCTAGGGCCAGAACGCAAAAGCAGTCAGTTTCCCTTGACACTAGCTGTGTAACGTTATTAAATACTAAAGGCGTTTACTTACCAGATACTGCTATAAAGCAGATTCAGAGCACAAAGTTGGGCTACAAAATAATTAATTGACATAATTAGAGATAATACTGCGTATTAAAAGAAATAAAACGTGTTTAGCAGTTGCTGTGGTCCAGTGAGGAACTGAGCATATTATAGATTAGAATGGGGTAAAGATGCCCCTCAATTGTAATTTTATCTTCTAACAATAGATCTCATTTCAATTAATAAATTGCTATGCTCTTCTTAATTTTGTGAGATTTAGTCAGTCAAAACAGTTTAGAGTTTTTTTGTGTCTGTTTGTTAATGAGATTTGTCCTGTTTTTAGATTTGTGGAGTAAATATTGTTTTTGTTTTGAAGTGAAAAGGTATGCTAAATTACGCCAAATTTATGCTCCAAAGGTGGCACAGAAGCGCTTGACCCAAACAATTGATGGGCCCCATTGACTTCCATAGTATATATTTTTACATACTATGGAAGTCAATGGGGCCCTGGGCCTGTTTGGATGCCTGAGATTTGCAAGCTGAGCAATGTGTTCAGATATAATTTTCCCAACACACAAGACAGACCTGCAGACAAAGAGTTCAGAACTCGAATGCTGGCAATGTGGTTCAACAAACTTCCACTAAGTGTTTCAGATCATTAAATAAACAGAGTAATCTACAAAACAAAAAGCATAACCTATACGATATACTAACAGAATTGTATAATAAGTAAATCGTTTACTGATATTTTAATATAAAATGTGAGTCAAATGTAAGTATATTATGAAAATATTACATTTACATTTAGTCATTTAGCAGACGCTAAATATTAGTCAAATGTGACTCTCCCTCACTGAAGCAAATCAGATTTTATGTTTTTTGCTAAAGCCTTTAGTGTGATATGCCTATAATTGCGACATCATCACTGGAGTCAAATTTGGAGTGTAAACACAGTCTTGTAGCGCCTCCATGTGGTTATCAATTATTTTTGCGAATAAACCAGCAACTGACAGAAAACACGAACATAAACTTTTCAAGATGTTATCACCATGCCGACCCTGGACCCAGAATAGCAAGAGGAGATTCGCAGACACACGAGTCACAGGACTGAACACACAGGACTTATACTTTTGACTGATTTATATTTATATCTTGCCCATTAAAAGCCGTAAAAAACGTTCTTCCAAACCAGGGTTAGGGTTAGGGTTAGGGGCTCCTTTTCTTTCTTCAGCTAAACACAGAAGATGATATTTTGAAGAATGTGGGTAACCAAGCAGTTGACAGTAGCCATTGACTTCCATAGTATTTTTTTTTTCCATTTTATGGAAGTCAATGGCTAATGCAACTGTTTGGTTTTGCTCTTTACGATGTAGTTTAAAAATGATCACTTTATACAGGTCACATTTAACCCCAAAGAAAGAAAGAAAGAAAGAAAGAAAGAAAGAAAGAAAGAAAGAAAGAAAGAAAGAAAGAAAGAAAGAAAGAAAGAAAGAAAGAAAGAAAAATACTGCACCTTTTCAGAAAGTGCAAAAAAAGTAATGCAAAAGAAAAAAATCTGTCAAAAAAAACCCAGTAGTAATCTATTCGTTGTAGTACTTTTAATTTATGCATAAATACATTTAGTACTAAAAGCAATGTATTTAATTTCATTTCATCCTCTACCTGGAAGAGGAACCCTGTCATGATCCCTGTACGGTCTTGTGTTTTGTATGACTGAGTGAATCTGTTCATCCAATCTGTTCATCCAATGAGAGAGCTGTGTGGAGGGAAACAGCCAGGCAGGTTTAAATATTGGCCTGTACAATATTAAACAACATCTTTGTCAAAAATCATAGCTGGAATCTTATACCTTCACTTCCCCCAAGTGTAGCCAATCTGAAAACCTCCTCAAAGTGAATTAGTTCCCCATTGTTTCTGTGTTTGGTTCCTGATTTGCCTTGTACCATGTTTGTCACCATAGTTACCCTTATTCGTTTCCATGACATCAGTCACCAACACATGTCCCTCATTAGCATAGACAGTAAGGCTCATTAGCCCCAGAGCCAACGGAGAGGCCACTCCCTATTAAGTCCTATTGTACCGAATTTTGGTTGTAGTTCTACCAGAGTTCCACTGGGGGCGATATGCCCTGAGTGCAAAATGAATGGAAGTCTATGGAGCTAGACGGCTATATTTGTCTCTTTCACGCGATTGCCATTTAGAAATCTCAGATTTGATTGTAGTTTTTGCAAGTTCAACATGGGTTATAGGTCGAAAGTTGAATGAACAAGTACTTATGCCCTTTCGATTTCTTACAGGTTGAGTTGTTGTTGCCTATAACACGCTCGCATTCTGTTAATGAACGCTGATTGGTCAGAGAATGACTGATTACGACCAAAGATACCGCTTGATGGCATCGTGGCATCTGAAGCGGGACCAGAATGTTAAAACGGACTTAACTCTTCTAGCACGTGTATTTACCTATGTCAGCTGTGTTGTCGATGCCTCGAGAGAAAAGAAAGTGCAGAGCGCGAAAGCCCCAAAGTGACTGAAGGATTGCCGTAAAGCAGTATCTGGTCGTACGATGTGTATGATGTCATTGACATTTTAAAAGACTTTTTAAAGCAAATAAGTGACTCTAAAAAAAATCACCCAACAATGTGTGATTTCTTTGCATCTCCTTTCGAATACAACATTCAAATTACTAGACAAAAAATTATATCCTGAGAAATGTGGATTTTGAGGGGCTATAGCTCCATAGACCTCCATTCATTCTGCACTCGTCCTGTGAGCGCCCTCAAATGGAACCAGTGGAACTCAGAGACAATTTATAACTGCAACCAGTTCAGAAGCCGGAAGTTTACTGAGAGTGGAAGTTCTCCCTTTACTAGACATTCTCTGTTAGCCTGTCTATTTAAACCTCTGTGCTCCAGTTGTTGTTGTTTTGTCAGTCGTTACTGCTGTTTGTGTATTCCTGTCGTTGTTCTCCAATCTCCAGTATTTTCTTTGTGGATTTTACCTTTGTTCCTGGATTATTTTGCGTTTATGTTTGTCTAATAAAACTTGTGCTTGCATCTGGATGGATTCTCTCTGCTAGGGATGGGCAAATGAAGCCTCATGAAGCACTGAGGCTTTCCCCTGATTGCTCCGGGAAAAGATTCGAAACATCAAGAGTTTTGAAAACAGCGCCATCTTGTGGCAGGTCAAATTTATAGCAGCCATAAACCCGAGTGCGCAGCGCCGTTGTATTCGCCATCTATTAAGCACAAATAAAAGCATGACAACGCTAAATGTTCAGTTTTCTGATAATATAATTCACATATTAAAGTGTAGCAATAAATTAAATGTAACAATTATATCAATATTAATGATAAAAATACCTTGATTTGCTTGAGTTGCTTGATGCAATGTTGGCGTAATTATTTTATGGTTTATGTGCTGTTTATATGGCAGAATATGATCATGTAACATAGCCTATAGGCTTATTTATAAGAGACTCTGCTGAAGCTGTGTGTGAGAGAGTGTCACAAATACTTGTTTTGGAGTGTATTATGAAATAAGCAATCAAAAGTATGACAGTAATATAATGAATATTTTTTATTGTCAGTAGCCATTTGTCTATGATTAAAAGTTGATTAAATGAATATAAAATATTACAAGTGATATATATATATTTTTAAATTCCCATGATTTAACACAACTAGTGAATAGAATCAATTATTGTAATTTAATAAAATAAAGGGAAACTATTTGAGCATGAAACTATCTTATCATCTTTAAAGTTTAAAGAATAATAAAAATTGCTGAAGCAAGACATTTAACAAGATGTTAAACCGAATAATATAAATCTAAAACATCTTTTACAAAAATCCAAAGTGTGCTCTTATGAAAATGTTTGTCCTGAGTAGATGTATAATATTTGTGATCAAACTTTTTTTTTTTTTTTTTTACTTGAATAGATAATAACTATCTATCTGGAAATGGAACCACCTGTCTTCCAGCCACATAGACTTCAGTAATATTTCGGTCATCACCTATTTAAAAAAAAAAGAAAGTGTAAGGATTTAGATAGGGAAGAAAAATGGATGAATTGAAGGGATATTAATACAAGTATTTAAAAAAACAACTTACCTAAATTTAAAAACTTCTCCAAAATGACCTAGTTGAAAAAACAACAACACATCAGATGAGGCATTCTTTATCATCTCTACACATTAGAGATTTTGTAATGAAACCAGTTTCTGTTGTTTTCTCAGTATGAGGGGGGGAAAAGATCAGTCAGAGATCAGTCAAACCTTGGGGCCTTCACCAGGAAACAAATCGATCGGCCCATCAGGAACACATACATTCACTCGCAGGGCGTCAAAGTCCTTGCCTACCACAAAGTTGCCAATCTGTTCATCCAATGAGAGAGCTGTGTGGAGGGAAACAGCCAGGCAGGTTTAAATATTGGCCTGTACAATATTAAACAACATCTTTGTCAAAAATCATAGCTGGAATCTTATACCTTCACTTCCCCCAAGTGTAGCCAATCTGAAAACCTCCTCAAAGGTTAGAGTCTTATGCTGAGGGTCCTGGATGGTCAGGGTTTTGGACGTGTCCAGAGTCCTTCGCATAGCATCTAGCATGGATGGGGAGTAGCCTCCTGCAACATCTACAGATGGCACAGACAAAACCATAAAATGCAGAATCAATACACAATTTCTAAGGGATAATGACAGACTGATTGTACTTATTACATGGCTATACTCACCATATAAATACATAAACCTTGACATGAAACAGGCGACTGATTTGAGTTTACATGTATAGCCTATCATCTTAAAGCTTTCTGCTAAGAAAGAAAATTCCACTAAAATGTGCAAAATGGCCTATAGCAACAATTAATTTAGCAAAAAAAAAAAAAACCTCACCTGTCCCCAAACCCAATTTCACTTTGTGTTTCAAAACATTGCGTACGTTTAGCATCCCACTGCAAATCCTGAGAGGGAAAAATGAATTAAAAGATATAACAATAATATTAAAGGGATCTGAATATTGATACTAATTGTAAAAGGCTAGAGGTGCTCACGAAATGTTACTGTTAGGACAGTGAGAGATTGAAGATCCAGTTTCATGAAAGATCTCCAGTTCTTCATCGGTTAGGTGACACCCATGGGCCATTACAGTCTGCAATAACCCCACCATCACTGTTACCATCATCAGCTTACATGATTTAATTCCAATCCAATTCAGTTCAATTTAACTACTATAGAGTACTTACTAAAGTACTAGAGTAAAAAGGCCCAATAATTGGAAAGCTGCTTTGTCAAAACTTTTCCATTCAAATGTTCAAATGTTTTGTTCCACAAGAAATTAGGTAAATAATGAAAACGGGTAAATACTAAAATTTACTAAAAATACTAAAATCATAAGCCTCTGCAGGTCCGTAGGGGTGTCCGGGGCCGTTGAAATTGTGTTCGGGGTGGGAGGGTTAGTTACCCTCAGTGGAAATCATGGGGCCCACTAAAGCCGGGGGCCCCTAGAATCGTCACCCAACGGCCCTGGTCTAAGTCAGAAATAGGATTTGCACTTGGTCCTACGTAGATCAATGAGGACGAGCATCTTGTACTGAGTTCATCAGTGCAGGGCATCTGTATGCTCAAACAAATGACAATGCACTCCACTACTGAACTCTTGAGCACAAAACTCATATTATGAAGCACATGATTCTGAACCTCTCATCCAAACCCTTTACATCCTCAGGGCTAATGATAAACCAAAATACTGAAAAAAGACCTTCTATGTAAAAACATATTTGTTCATTAAATATGTTCAGCTTTATATGATTTTAATCTTAAACTTATGATACTGTATATTGTCAAACGGTGGCATATATTTGTGTTGCTGCAATATTGAAGACTCAAAGCCCTCCTATACCATGAGCTCCTCCCTATTTCTTTGTGCAATGGTGGATTAAACCACTAATGAAATATTACTACACGAAAATAAATACATAAATACATAAATAAATAAATGAATACAAGTAAAAACTGTATATCAGACTAACTATGATTCTAAGATAAACCTTACTTCCCCTTTTTGGACTACCATTCTAACACTTTGAAACACAAAGTAACATTCAGTTCCTTTTCTATTTGTGCATTGGAAAATTCTAAGAGGGGGAAAAGGTGGGGGCATGCTTGACCAATTGAACCAATCATATTGATAGAAGGTGACATGTTAGTCACAATGATCTTATTTTGTTATGTCTGTCTTTTTCCTATAAAACCTGATGTATTCTTCTTTTTTGGTGAGATGCTCTGAGAATTGTTTGAGTACTCTCCCGGCCGCATTTAAGCATTTAAAGGACATTTTCTGAAGTCTGTCTGTTCAGCAGGTGAGTTAGTTTAGAGAAATAGACTATATATTGAAAGTCGATTGAAGACTGTTAGGGAACGTCGATTGGAGACGACCCATGCAGGGAAAGTCGATGTGGAGACGACCCAGGTAGACTTAGAGTAGGAGTAAGACAGGGAGTAATCTATCACACAATATTTCATACATCTCATTGCAGATTCATAGTACTTTCAGGTAAAGCAGTTTTTGAATAATAAATATTTGTAATGGGATTACAGAAGACACTGCTGACATTTGTTTACCTCATGCATAGACTTCAGACCCTCACTTGGACTCTGTATGCTCATTTAAGCTATATACATATGCTATATATCTATATAGCTTAAATGAACATATACAGAGTCCAAGTGAGGGTCTGAAGTCTATGCATGAGGTAAACAAATGTCAGCAGTGTCTTCTGTAATCCCATTACAAATACATTCATATACACAATTCAGAACTGTTCGAATCAATACAATCAATCAGTAACAAAGGTGTCTGTAAAATTGCAGACTAATATATTAGACAGATATGTTTCATCAGGTCTTTAATGTATGACGACAATCTCTACCACTCACCCTATCTGTAAGTAGATTGTGCTTGAGGTAAACATCAGTGTAGGATTTGCATTCTGGGAACAATGTCTTCACAAGCTCAACTTCCTCTTTGTTCTCACTGATGTGACTCTATAGGTTTCATTAATGCAGAAAAATAGGTGTTATTCATTTTACTCATTGTCTAGGTTATCCTACGTTACAGCAGCTAACTGTTAATCACAGTTATTGACTTTGGAATTTCAGTTTATAATATTTCTTTATTATATCTCTCATAATTACAGTTATAGTATAGAATTATTTTATAAATCAAAATTGCATCAAATAATCACTTCTACATAAATTCGGATCGAGTATCTGAATGTGTGCATATTTCTTAGAAATATACAAGCAGAATGTAAACTTCCATCTTAAGTTCAATGGCCAGTAGACAAAGCAGAACACACCCATAGTTCATACTTCACTATTGCCTTTCATAAGAATTCTGAACATAAAAAAGAGTTGACATTAACACCATAACAAGTATGGCTATGTGTCAGTCAAAAACTCTTAGTCATCATACCACATTTCAACCTTCTGTCATGTGATGTGAACAATGCCATAACTCAGCTGTTAATACTAATGTTAATTTGATGTTATTTAACCATTGTAAATATATATTTATCAAGTTGATGTTAATCTGTGGAAGGAGGACAAACCTGAATGTGAAGCTTGTTGTTATTGGCAATCTCACCCAATTCACTGAGTAGTGAAGCAGAACAAGAGGGAGCGAATCGAGGAGTAACCACAGGCTTAACATTCGGGTACTAAAACAGTTAGAAAATACAGTTTTGTTTTTTATATTCACAGAGCCTGGAAGAATGTACACAACTCTGATCAACATGACAACAAGAGTTATATAATCAAACAATTGAATAAGAATGAACCTGTTTTTTTTTTTACCTCCTTTTTGAGAAGTTCTTTGATGAAACTGCAAAAGACAAGAGGAAGCAGAATCATATCTTCAAGTTCATTGATTAGATTAGATTAGGTTTATGTCAGATTAGATTAAAACACAAATTCTGACAGCAAATTAATCATTTTGGACATTCCGATCTATTTTGTTTCACACTATTTTAAAGGTAAATTAACATTTTCATATTAATATGAAATGTATTTTTGAATGTAAATGTTATAAAATACCATCTACCTGTAAAGTGGACCGTTTGAGTTTGCTTTTATAAAGCTAAAGACTAACACTGCGTCCGAAATCGAATACTTCCCTGCTATATAGTATGCGAAAAACAGTACGCCTACAGAGAGTACTATGTCCGAATGCATAGTATTCGAAAAATAGTAGGCGAAAAAAATCCTACTTCTTCCGGAGAGATTCTGAAGTGTGCATTCGATGGACACTTTACTCTCTCATGAGGCCATGGGAGAGGATTTATGAATGGCAGTGAAGCGACGTAACTGACACTGCAAGGTCATGTGACAGTAACAACATGGTGGATATAGTAAGTCCGAATTACATTCATATACCCACATTCATCTTCATGCCTGCTCAGTATGCGAGTTACTGAGTGTGCCCATTGGGAATACCCATAATCCCTTGCACTTAAAATGTTTACGAGGATGTGTACATTAAAAGATAATATCTATTTAGTCAGAAAAAAGTCACCATTAGTGTGATTAGTGTTCTTTTTGGTTAGGTTTGTTCAACTGAATAAGCAACTATTAACTGTTAAGGATTGTTTAAATCTATTGAATTCAGAGACATGCAGTTTGTGAAATCTTCTTCTTAATATTAGAATAATGGTATATTTAGTCTCTTATTATTTAACTTGCAACAAATACTTAATGTATGTGCTGAGGAAGGGTGAGTGAATAACCAATATAAATGTCAGAAATGAGTTGTCACAACTACAACTTCTGAAGTTGAGAAAACTCAAAAATGCTTTCCCACTTGGTGCTTACAAGCTAACTCAACTTTTTATTTTTTTCAATGTACATGAGGTTACTGACCCTGTTGTGTCAGTATAGTAACACAGTCCTCCAAAACTCACCGATCTGTGTCCACTTTACATTCACTTGGACTTTCTTTGTACTGTGGAACTGCAGAATTGCAGTCCATGCAAACTTTACCAACTAAAGCTCTCTGTCCAAACTTATCTGGTGGAAAAGGGGAAAAATACTGTATATCACAATCTAAAATCAATGATTGATTTATTATCTTGTGAGATAATGATTAAATACAGCAACGTAGTGGACAGTGATTTTTATTTATTTATTTTTTAGATAATATTAAAGTTTAGACAGATTATAATTTTACTTCTCAGAATTATTGGTCACATCAACCTCGTTACATAATAAAAAAATAAATAAAAACAAACAAACAAATGCAGTTACTCAGCAGACTGGCAGGAACAGTAACTAAGACAATATGGGATAAAGCAAGGCAAATTCCAAAGGTTAGAAAGGATGTGTTTGCCACCCCAGACGCTAACCAGTCACAGGGGAAATTCTGTCGGTGTGTGTGTGTGTTTGTGTGTGTGTGTGTGTGTGTCCTTGATTGCATGTGTTGTACCTGCGAGTTCTCCAAGCAGAAGGGAGGCATCAGTGTGTATTGTGGCAAAATAACACGCAGTGGTGGTGCCGTTCTTTAAAGTTCTTCTCTTCAATTCCAAACAGCCAACATAAAAAAATAAAAATAAAATTGTATGCATTCCATATCAATAATTTGCCTTAGCCAGTTTTATTAGTTTAATTAGACTTAATTTAGTCTATACAAATACACTTACCACAACTTTAGTGTAGACATTATTGGCAAAATCCAAGTCTTCATACTTTGCTTCTACAGGGAAAGTGTAAGTGTTGAGCCACTCCAGCAGAGGCAGATCTAAGGCAGTGCCAGTATAGCTATACTGAGACGCATGGATGTGTGTATCAACCATTCCTGGCATAAGAAACTCACTGAAGAGCAAAATCGAATGCTAAATGAGTAAAATTAAGCACTGATGCTGCAGAAGAGCAATGGATATGGAACGATTTCTAGCTTGAACATGTTCAGTATACCACAAATTTTGACATGTTGATCTTAAAGGCATTGGCTCTTTGTTGTTACAGCTGAATGGTTGTTCTGAATGCAAAAGCGACTATGCACCCTGATCAGACTCACGCAAGACTTATGATTGTTAGACTATATGCAATTCGTATTGATAAATACTCACGTTTGTCCAAGCAGTTTTATGTCTGAAGTTTCAAACCCCCATATTTTTGAAAGACTGGCCAAATCTTTATCTTTTTCAATAAATGCAATCTGTTCAGAGACAAAACAAATAAAACTATTGGAAACAAATGTTTTGATATACACACAGCATAGCCTACATTAGGACAGCCTTCATCTTCGAATGAAAATCAAAAGGAAATGTCACAATTTGTTGAATGGAAATTATTTAAACAAACCTTTCCCTCATCGTCGACTCCTAAGACACAGTTCTCCAGTATTTCGACTGCAGCTTGCGGTGTGGAGTGCACACACGTTCCACTGAAGACGTGCGCAATGCGCGCTGTTGTGTCGTTCTGACGCATTATTTGCGCTAATTTTCAAATGTGACTTCTCTGAACTTTTATATATGAATCAAGGCATTACAAAATTACTGGGAGGCGTATAGCCTATTGTCATAAACCGGTAATCATTACAACAGTTCTAAGCGCGTCATAGCGTCAATCCAATCAAACTCTCATGCGCCATTGGGACGTTATGTAATTGGTGATCTCGCAACAACGGCTGTTGAGTAGATTTTGTTTTTATTAATTAATCGCTACAGTGACACAAGTAATAATAGAAATAATAATAATTTTAAAATAAGACAATGAAAGCGTGCTAGCGCATTTCAGTAGGTTATGTTACAAAGTCTCAAGGGGCGCGTGGTCATGGTGGTGAATGAGCAGTAGCAGGGAGGGAATCTTGTGTCAGAATCATATTAAACTGTTGTATTATTAATAAATTATATATACAACATATTCAACAGTCAATAATCAATTTAACAGTGCAATTAGTATCTTGTTGCATTTTCAACAAACTGAAAGTGCTTTTGAAATGTTTTGTTTGGTTGTGCTAATTTAAATGAGAATGAAAGAAATTAGAAGGACTTCCTGTAGCCTATGTGTGTTTGCAAAGATTATGAATGAGAATTCAGCACATTATTTTCGAATGACAGTACTATAAGAGTTATTTTTAACACACTAATTATGATTAGTGAACTTTTCAAGAGAATTGTGGTCTCGTGGTGACTCGTTCACAGTGGTGAACGCACTCACAGATTCCGGGAAATCACTAACAGTGTGAATGGACCACAATCAAACAATCCCGGGACAAATCCCGGGTCACTTTATCGGTATTTTCCGGAATCTCTGTGTGAAAGGGGCTTAATAGGCTCTTTTTTCCCCCTTATAACAATTGCCATTTCGTAATCACTCACTCAACAATAACAGTGTCCATGGAAACTTGTTTGTACAACACTTGGGCACAAGACAGGATTCATGCAATGTTAGGACATCACAGTCTCACCTGACAAAGTCAACAAATATTATAACAAGCAGACAAACACTTAAACTACATATTCAACAGAAAAATAAAAGGCATTGTAATGATACAGAATAAAATGGCATGTATTTTCCACTGCACATGAGACCTGTTCTGGAATGAAGTTAATCGCCTGCATATAGCTGCACTTATTCAGTAAGGTCTGATATTGAGGAAATGAAAGAAACATGGAAAATAGCCATTGAAAGCACTTTCACTTTTCTTTTGGCTTGTATTAACTTGCAAAAATAATTAAAAAAAAGAAATGAAGAAATCTGTGCATGCAATGATTTTGACGTATAGGAAAAAAGATGGTAGCCTAATGTGGTCAGACATGTGATACTGGATAGCCTCTTGCTTCATAACAGCATTACATAAATCCAGGGTTAAAGGCTACAGTTTCTTAAATATTCCACTAAACAGTCTATATTTGGATCCTGTTCTGACACTCATGTTATTAACTTCTCCCAAACTTTATCACAAGTGGTTCAGAATAATGCTGCACCAAGGGTGAAACAGACTATTCTTGTTTAAGTTCCTTAAAAATCATGAGTTTCCCCTGAAAATCTTAGTTGACTATGATCTCAGCATAACCTCTGCGATCACATGGTGATTTCACATGTTACTTATCACTCTTTTTTTATTCAGAAGTTATTCTACAGATATGTGTTGGCCTTTAACTACTACTTTATTTACTTACAAAAAATATATATTTTAGGCACAATGTACCTATTGTGTTCATATTGTATTGCAATTCATTGGAAGTTGGAATTAGTTAATGGAATGGATATAGGCTTAAGGTTTATACCAAATTATTATATAACCCTCAAAATTATATGCAAGATGTTTAAAAAAAAGCTATAAAAAACAAAAATCAGACAGCGAAACAGAAAACAGGACAATGAAGGTGTAAATTTGTGCGGTGTAAGCAGCATGTCAACATTTGCTTGTAGGTTGTTCATTAAATGGACCAGTTCCATCAGTACTTTCGGTTTTTCCATTTACATGAAGACTTTGAAGACCAAATGTACATTATATTTATGTGAGGCATTCACACAGCCTCTCATTCATAACAGATAACATGGATGGCTCTGTAAAAAAATATTTTAATTTTAAATGTGAAGGACTGTGAAAATGGGGCAATAAAAACCTGTTAATTGGTAATAGTACGTTTCCTTACAATACAGAGAAAAACTGAAATAGATCTAACCTAACATTTTGTGTAATTTTACAGCAAAATACTGTTAAACATACCACTTTCTAAAGTAAAAAGAGCAATCATCTTGTAATTGTCAATGAAAAGCTGTAAAATGACTTTTGCTGAATTCCCTGTGACGCTTAAAATATTATTTAATTTAATAATATTTAAAGTAATATTTAATTACGTTTCTTATATCATTTATGTACATTAGGGGTTTGTTACATCGTATGTTGTTAAATTAATATTTATTGCATTATTTTAGTGTCACGTCATGATGTTACCATGACGGTGTTTTGTATTTGTGTGCATGACAGTGTGCTTTCTATTAGTATTTACATCAGCTTGTAGAAAAGCTACTTCTGATGAACAATTTTTCTCTGTACCAACAGTATGATATTGGATATCAGTATATGTTCAGTATATGTTAAAAGTACAAAACAGATTTAAGTAGCAACATAGCCTTGCTATTTCAGAAGGGCTGTTGGATTTACCTTTTTTTGAAAGTTACAGGTCGTTCTGTAAATGTTAATATTTTTAATCTATTTTTCTGACAACAGCTTTTTCAGTGCGCTTTTGCTGATTTTAAAGAAATATCTACTTAAAAAACAAGAATGAGGCTTTCTGTCAGTTCCTGCTAGATCATAGCAAGTGGTTAAGATTGGGAAAAAACAATAATTACAGCCAACAGGAAAACATCTCCTGGGAGTCTTTCCCCAATTAACAGTAGGTGAACAGGTAAGCAAATGTCCAATATCCAGCCTCATTTTCCCTTAGATACAGTGTTCTTGGGTTTAGCCGTTTGCTGGTAGTGCATACAGAAGATGTCAAATGTTAATTCCCTTCAGCTTCTTAATCACTATCAAATTCATCATTGTTAGTGCCAATGTCATTGAAATCTTCATCCTCCTCCTCATCTCTTTTTTCCTGCCCCTTTGCTTCTACCTCTCCTTCCTCCTCCTGGTCAAGCCTAAAAAAAGCAGTCAGATACATTAAAAGCATTGAATTCTAAGCACAGCAGTGAATTCTTAAGCACACTTAAAGGTGCTCTAAGCGATGTCGGGTGACGTCACTTCTTGTTGACGTTTAAAGTATTGTCAAACAAAACGGAGGCTAGCTCGACCCTCCCTCCTCCTCATCCACGCATTAACCCCCCAAGCCCCACCCCCAAATCCTTCTTGACGGTTATAGAGGGTATGCACGTGACGTCACCGTTGGCCGGAGTGACTGCGGTTACGCCCACTAAGTGGCAAAAAGACTGAGCGGCAGCATTGGTTTTCAGCGTGAATGCTGCGGGAAAACACAAAACGCGTCTAAAACGGGAAAGAGCTCTGAGACTGTCTGTACAACTAGATTTGACAAGAAATATGAGGTATATTTTTACAGATTACCTAAAGCTACAGAACAGAGAAGCAAAAAGATCGCTGCAATTCATAGAAACAACTGGATTTGCAGTTATCATTTTTGTGTCAATATGCTGAATTTAGTGGTAAACTCATCCTCTATATATTGTATTGTTATATATTGCAGTGACAACTCATCAAATATTTACCACTGTATATTCTTTATAATTTTACATTTTTAAATAAACACTGACAAAAAACTATACAAGTTTTAAGTCTAGACGATATGATGATATATATAACATTGATATAAGTGATCACCTGGATTTAGACCTGCCTATATTGTATTTATATAAAGCGTTCACAGGCAAATTCGCTGTATGTATTTCCCCGGTGTCAAAATCAGGCACATATAAATGTCAGGAAACACGATTCCTGGCTGCATGTCAATATCCATGGATTACTGGATCTTTAGTAAGTTGTAAAGAACACTATATTGAGTCCAATCTTTAGTTTAAACTGATAATCGTTTGTTTTACTTGTGTTTTCGCAGTTTCCCCTATTAAATCCAGTCACGCAGCTACTCTTCTGGCACTCAGTCCGGCTGAGGGTGGCGTGTTCCGACGGGAAAGTGACGTTAATGCATTCCCTCTATTGGCTGGAACAGTTTGTTATGTTTCGTGGTGCGGGTTAGCCCAGTTTGTTTTTGTTGCCGTTTGTGGAGCCTGGGGTGTCTGCAGAGACCGCGTCTTTTTACAGTGTGTTTAGGGGACAGGCAGCCAGCGGATAGTGAGGAGATGTTTGCTGTATGTGACAAAAAAATGTTTTGGCTTAAAAAACGCGTTACATCGCTTAGAGCACCTTTAATTTGTCACAGTAAATAGTTCAATACACTTCAACATATATACACAACAGATTTAAGTTAAAATAATCTTAATAAAGTGTCTCTAATAATGCAATTTTGAAGGAATAACAGAGCAGCGAGTAGCCTGTAATATATGAATATCTTGCTGTAAAAAATAAATTCACCATTTACTGTAAATGTCCACAAGATGGCACATGTGCTGCATTGAACAACCTAATTTTTTGCCATAATGATGTATAAATTGTGATAAAACAGATTTTTAGATAAAACTATATTATTTGTGAACTAATGTTCAGCTTTTCTTTTTTGAATCAACTTATTTTCCTCAGTCATCAAGCTTGAACACACTGGTCACAGACACGCAGATGTACCTTTAATTTCCCCAAGCTGATTTCTTACTAAAACCCCCCCAAAGTTATGTATCAGGCCATTTCAAGTTTGATTTTTACATGACAAAGTGGTGATATCTAAGTGGCAGAGTTGTCTGTTTACTTCTTAATTAATCTTTCCATAAATGCCATCAGGTTGTTTTGAAAACATGCACGAAAACAAGATGCAGGATTTATCACAGGAACCAATAATAACGATAATATCCAGTCAGGGCGCGATGGAGGCATTGCCTCCTCTAACGTGACTTTCCCCCAGTCATTCTCAATTACCCCCCATCAAACTTACAGCATGCTTTTGGGGGTCTGTTAAAAGGAGTGACTTTTACACCTTTTAAAGTCACATTTTGTAATATTTTTGCTTTATTATTTTGTGTAATATAGATTATTTTCTCTTTCTCATTTTTCAATTACGGCTGTAACCTCTGTAACAAATGAGTTTATCTAAAGCATTTGACACCGTTGACCACCATCTTCTTCTGCAAAGATTGCAAAACATAGGTTTTAGTAGCACCGTCCTAAATTGGTTTTCTAATTACCTGAGTGGAAGAACTCAGTGTGTTGCATTAGATAACTGTACCTCATCCTTAAGAAGTAAAAATGGGTGTTCCCCAAGGATCAGTTTTGGATCCTATTTTATTTTCTGTTTATATAAATAACTTAGGTGTGAATCTGAATTATACAAAGGCTCATTTTTACGCAGATTATACTATTTTGTGCACCTCTGCTACGTCATTGAAGGAAGCAATTCATCATTTACAGTCTGCTTAGTCAGGTACAAAAATCTTTGGTAGGATTAAAGTTGGTATTGAATGCAAACACAAACTAAATTAATGGGTTTTACACGTTCACATTCAGTTTTTTTTTAAGGAGACACTGTCTCCTCGGAGGAAATGCCCCAGATACATAGATAGATAGATGTTACATGATGCAGTCTAAACTTTATAGTTAAATATTGCAGGGCATGTTTTAAATATTTTCTCCTAAGGTAGTGAACTATACCCAATTTGCACATGCATGATCTGATGTTTCAAAAAGAGGCCTGAATCTACTTACGGAATAACAATCTCTTCCTTCTTTCCACATTTGGCACAAAGTTCCAACTTTAGTGCACATGGCTTACACATGACATGATAGGCATCCTTCACTGTTTTCTGAAGACACTTCACACTAAAAAACAACCCCACAGAAACAACATATTCAGGAGAGGTTAAGAGGTTAACTGTGGAAGAGTTTATTTGCCTATTATCTGTTACTATGCAATACATCCTCGCTCATCTCACCATTTTCGTAGCTGTGTAAGGGGCTTGTATTTGTTGTACTTGACTTTCCACTCCAGCACACCTTTGCAGTGCTGGCAAAGACCATCATGAACCTTTGTTTTGGCTTTCTGGAAAGAGAAAAAAAGCATACAAATTCAAACAAAATACACGCATAAATATCTTAAACAGCGCAATAGCAACAAAGCTGATATTATATAAACGTTAAATAAGACTCTACACGGTTTATTTTAACACGAGCTTACCTTAACTTGTGCGCTTGCACCGTACTTGTCATTTTTGAAGGCAATTAGATTCTGGTGTTTTTGGCCTCGCGAACGGGAAACGTTACCTTTTTGATTGCTCATTTTAACGCTTAAAACAGATTAAATATATTAACGGTAACCGTTTAAAACTCCTAAACAAGAAACCGCGTGGCTTCACACGTTTTAAAGTGACTATTGACGCAATGCGAAAAAAGCGGAAGTAAATAGCAATTGGTTAATGCTTTTCAACTTTAAACCGAAACGAAAGATTGCTAACTTCACAAAGCACGGCAAACGTTAAAAATGTTTAGCTCTATTTAATTCTCAACAAAGTTAGCATTATTTAGCGTTATGGATAAATAACGGCAAAATCATTAATCAACATGTTATTGTGTTTTCGACATCATCCGTGTGCGGAGAGGACGCGTGTGATTGGTCGAGCATATCTATCCATTAATCTGATTGGCCAATAGAGCGTTCAACGTTGACGTTGATATCCGGCATTCCGCAAGAATGTCAGAAGAAAGCCAGCGTTGGGCACTCGTTGGTAAGAGATGAGATCACCCGTACCGGACGGATGAGATTTGGTATTAATGATACGCCCGTTTTAACACATTCGCCATTGATTTCATTTGATTATTAAACAGTGGCCACATGTTGACAAGATCGGACGGGCCAGAGGCAGGTTCAAGTGGACTGTTAAAGGGAACTGTTAAAGGGAATCTCATATTTGACTCTAGTAGTATACTGTGACTTCGCCAGATCAGAGCGTTTCTGCACTCACCAACCTCAAGACCTTCTAACACAGGTAATTAGCTGACCGAGCTAACAAATAGCTCGTTTCAGCCCTTTCAGTTAAACTGTTACATTCATTAAATAATGTAATTAATATGTTAACTAAGCTTGTTTCAGTTAGCAAACACTTTTGATTCAATTGAGTTCAGTGTCATTGTCACTGATACCTTCTAAATATCATCTTGTAATATCTATGTAGATCTTAATATCATCTTGTAATAACCATATATTGATTAGGATATCGAATACTTAATTTTTAAATGCAAATATATAGTGTGAATAACAAGAATAAACAAATGTTTATTTGAATATAAATTCATGTGTGCCAAGTGTCTGTTTAAGTGTCTGGGGAAATAATCTTTTAAAACCTTCTAATGAGTGAAATAACAGGTTCTTGCATCCCCCACCCCCCGTTTTGACCTTTAATAATAATGCTTAAAAGATTAACCGAAGCTAATTATTTGGGATGTCGTGTGTGATATGTAATATTGTGAAGATAATTTTAGCTTCGGCTTTCCCTTCAATGTGAAGTCCAAATGCCCCAAACAAGATGGTTTCCTGCTTAATGAAATTGAGGGTGGGGATTTGCTTATCATGGGTCAGATCTGGGTCTGATTCAAAGTGTTGTTTCTCTCTGCTACCAAATTCAATAGTCTGCCAGTAAGTTAAGAAAATTGTTAAAAATCTTTGTTTTGGTACTAAATTAGGCTAATGTGGTCACCTACTTGGAGTTCATAATAAGGTGGTTAAGCGGTTTCAAGGAAATTCTAGAAAAATGTTTGGAATATTATGAAGCAGTGATGTGGATGACTGATGATATGTTTATCAGGTTTGTAAAACATTGGCTATAACAAAGAAGCCTAGCCTAGAAACCAAAAAAATGAGTGTGTTTTTCCGCTGTCATGACATATAGATAAAGTGATCTGATCGATGATAGCACACACGTCAAGGCTAACCTCAGGGTGAAGTCTGAGAGTCATTATTAATGACATCAAATTAGCTCTAAGATGGGGTGAATATTGAACATTTTTGTTAATGAAATCTTTTTAGTTTCATTCCAGATACTGTTAAGTTTGTATTTTTTGTGTATCCTAACAGCGTGGATATTGATTTACTTTAAATTATGTTTATCTCTGTAAAGCTGCTTTGAAACAATCTACATTGTTAAAAGCGCTATATAAATGAAGATGAATTGACTTGACTTTAAGCTACATGAAATAAAAAATTTAAGGACATAGGCCTACATCAGAATGAGCTTTATTTACCAAGTATGTTTACACACACACACACACAAGGAATTTGTCAGTTTAGTTATAAGTGGTATGCATTACTCATCTTAAGTAAACTATTATGTATTCTTTGGGTAAATACACTGTTTGTATACATGGTGTATCTGCATAAGATGATAAAGGTGATGTGTGTAATGTGTTTTTTAAATGTCAATGTGTCATCTTACTATGCAGATTCAATCTTGATGTTTCACCTTTCAAAGTATAGTTCACCCAAAAATGTAAAAGTTATCATTTAGAATGTTGTTGTTTTAAAGCTGTATGACACTCATTATTCAGTGGAACACAAAATAAGTTTTCTTTTTTAAACCGTTTGTTAAATGTTAGTGTCCACAAAATTAAATTCAGTGGGGTTCAAAACAACATTGGGCACCCTTTTACTTTAAATTTATAAAAATAAAAAAAGATTTAGAAGATATTGTTCAAAATATCTTATTTTGTGTCCCTCCGAAGAAAGCCATACAGGTTTGAAACGACACGGGGTTGAGAATTTTGAGAATATAAGTGAAGGATCATTTTAAGACAAACATTTTTATTTTTTGTGTTTCCACCCCACTCATTTTCCAATCTGCTGTGTTCTTCTTTAAAGTGAAGGATGAATCACCTGTCATTGAGTGAGCTGTGTTGCCTTTTCTGCTGTCCACCATGCCCGAGCAGAATAGCCTCCAAGCTGGCCTTCCTTCCTCCGGAGCCCACTTACACCCTCATGTGTGACGAGAGCGGCAGCCGCTGGACCCTCCACCTTTCTGAGCGTGCGGATTGGCAGTACTCTGCCCGGGAGAAGGACGCCATTGAGTGTTTCATGACCCGGACATCTAGGGGGAACCGAATCGCCTGCATGTTTGTGCGATGTTCTCCCAACGCTCGCTACACCTTGTTGTTTTCCCATGGTAATGCTGTAGACTTGGGTCAGATGAGTAGCTTCTACATCGGCTTGGGCTCCCGCATCAACTGTAACGTGTTCTCCTATGACTACTCTGGTTATGGGGCAAGCTCAGGGAAGCCATCAGAGAAGAATTTGTATGCTGATGTGGACGCTGCCTGGCATGCACTAAGAACAAGGTGAGAGTACACCTGAAAGCCACTTCATTCAGGTAGTTTTTTGAGGCTTTTGTGACTGTTGAGACTGTTTCTTCTGTTGTTGTCATCAGTTGTGTTTATTTTGTTTTTTGTCTCTTACATTACATTTCCCCATCTGAAGTCTCACTGGCCTCTTATTACACTTCCTAAATAGAATGACTCTATTCAGTAGCAGCAGTAAGATTTTTTTTTTAACGTTTGTAAATATTGCAGTTAAAAAAAAAAAACTTTCCTATTGTAATATAGCCTACTTAAAAAATATAATTAAATTCACATTTATTTCTATAAAGCTTTTCACAATACATATTGCTTTATATTGTTTTAATACATATTGCTTTATATTGTTTTATTCTTCATAAGAGGCTGCATCCAAACTGGAGCTTGATCTCTAGATACCCAGAAAGCAAATGGAAAATAATTAGCGTAGCTGCTGTCCATAACATTTCAAGCAATAGATAGTCATGCGCATTTGATCTGATATAACTGAAGTGCAAGTTTATGAGATGCTTGGCTAAAGAGATGTCTTTAATCTAGGTTTAAACTGGGAGAGTGTGTCTGAGCCCTGAAAATTATCTGGAAGGCTATTCTAGAGTTAAAGAGTCAAATATGAAAATGCTCTCCCTTTTTTAGTGGACTTAAATACCCAAGGTACTACCAAAAGTCCAGAGTTTTGTCCGTTTTTAGCGCAACAGAGGATCAGTTAAACACACAGGAGCTTAACCATTTAGGGCCTTCTAGATTAGTAGCAATACATTGTAATCGATATGGAACTTAATAGGTAACCAGTGTAGTGAAGAGATGATAATATTGGGGTTATATGATAATATTTTCTTGACCTGGTTAGAACTCTAGCAGCTGAATTTTGGAATAACTGTAGCTGTGATTATTGAGGATGCTGAGCCACCTAGTAAAGCATTAGAGTAATCTAGTCTAGAGGTCATTAATGCATGAAATAGCTTTTCAGCATCAGAAAAAATATCGTATTTTCCATAGCTTAGCGATATTTTTGAGTTGGAAGAAGGCTGTTTTTGTAACATGAAATATAATTTTCACTGTAATCTAACACCCAGGTTTTTAACTGTAGAGGATGAAGTAACAAAGGCATATTGTATTCTAAGAGATTCTGTGCACATGTTTTTGGTCCAATAAGTAATACCTCAGTTCTTATTGATTTTAATAGAAGAAAAATACCGGTAATCGAATATTTATCTGTCAATTAGGATAATTTACAGATTTGATCTGGACATGATGAAATAAATAACTGAGTATCATCAGGTTAACAGTGGAAACTAATTCCATGTTTTCTAATAATATTACAAAGCGCCAACATGTATACTGAAAATAGAAAAGAGCCTAAAACAGACCCTTGAGGCAATCCATAATTTACTGGCATTAACTAAAATTTAATTTGTGCCACTTCTGCCACGTCTCTTGTTTTTAGTGTATGGTTTTTCCAAATGGCGTGCAAGTTAAATATAGTCTAGCTTTTAAAAACATGTCTTGACTCTTGAGTTGAGACCCCTGCATTCTGTTCCATTGACTTTAAAAATGCTTCTCAAGAAGTATTCTTGTCCTTTTCCGTCCTGCGCCTTTTCAAATGCAAGAATGCTTTGTGTGAACAGCGTTTAAAACGTGTTAAGTGAACCTGACACCATTCTATTTATACACAGCAACCCCCCAAATAGTCGATTTAAAAAAATAAATGTAGATTTGATTTGAACATCCCAAATACTACCCATTCATATTCCTATGGATCTATAAAATAATTACACAATTTTTTTTAATATCTAGCTGGTTTACTCTGCTTTCGGTCTTTGTCCTTGTGAGTTCCTAGGGCTTGGGGGATATATTTAATATTGCCTTTACTCCTTCCCATCCCCCATCTGCGTGTCCTGTGCTATTTTAAAATCCTTTGGAGTCCTTTGCGATGGACTCATAATGTCAAGAGTCATGTTTTGTTTCAAACTGCGGTTGGATTTAGATTTTTGAAGAGTGCAGCAAAGGAAAGTTTTCATTTCCTCATAGATAGCTGAATCACACTAACTCAGACCTTAGATGGCTGAAGTGTTTTTTTTCCCCTCCCAGTGGCAGCTATTTGAGACACTGTGGACATAGAGAAACTATCTCAAGGCCGTTCACTGTATCATGTGCCCTAAATTCGTATCCGTCTTTCCGCACATCCGTGTCATCTGGGGTTACTGGTCATGAGAACATAGTTCTGTTAATTGCTTGGACTTCAATGTAGCAAGGTTTTGCAGTTTTGTCGCTCTTGCAAGAGGGAGATAAAATAGCTTTGTGTTCGTGACCACAATAATTGTGTGTGTGTGTGTGTGTGTGTGTGTGTCTGTAACAGCCGTGTGCTGCGTCTGTATATGTGTGCATGCATGCATGTGGTGTCAGAAAGTACAGCTGATGCTCTTGAACACAGTCCACGCTGTTTGACAAGTCATATCCCTGAGGGTTAGGTCGTACCTCATGAAGCTGTCCCACGCTGTTCTTCTGGTCACTTTCAATGTTCCCACACATTGCCATATCAGCCACAGAAGATGCATCAGGCCGTCCGTCCCACACAAGGACACGATTCAGATTACAGTGCAGATAAACTAGTCTGACTGCCTGCCACTCTGAAGAATATAACTTTATTGTGTGTTTATGTAATTATGTTTGTGTAAGGTATTTTATGTGTTTTGAGAGAGGAGTAGGAGTAAGGAGACTGGCCCATCCAAATCTTCTCTTATTCCTAAAACTTTTTTTTCACTTTTTTTTCTCTTTCTCTTTATTCATAGAAACACATTTTTTAGCTTGGTAGGTCACCATTGTAAGTAGTTCTTTCCCCACCATTTCTGGAGGATAATTGGCATTTTAATCTCATTTTGCCTGTTATTTTGCTCAAATAAAGGATCTTGAGAATCCAGTTTACAGATTGTGCTTTTACAGATCTCCAAACCTTTTAATTGAAAAAAAGCTGTGGTGTGAGGGTGAAACTTTTTTTTTTTTTTAAGAACATTTTGTAGAAGGAGTCTTTGGACTTTAAATGTTTCACTGCAGTAATAGGCTAGTGTTTTTAAAGGCACATATTTCTGTGTTTGTGTGAGGACTTTGGGTTTTCATCTGCTTTTCAGTTTTTGATGGTGTAAACGTCCCTCAAAACGATATTCTTCCAAACAGCTAGCATAAAGAGCACCTGCCTTTAGATGTCTGTTGAAAATATTTGCCTGGGAAATTCTCCATCTGATCTCAATAGGCGGGAGTGCTTATCAGACCATGCTGATTGACTCGGCGAGGCGTGCAACAAAGCTTTTTTTGCTCGTCCCTTTGTTGAGTGGCTAATGATATATGATTTCTAATCACAAAAAAGCAGCTTTTACATCAGGTTGCAAGATCACAGTTTTGATTGTGTACCATGTCCGTTTACTGAGTTCATTGATCACTCTGTCGGGGTTAAGGTCAGACCTGCTGTACATGTTTCTTCTTATTACAAGGCAACTTATGAATAAAAGTACATTAAATGTTGATTTGACTTTTATCTTGTGATATGAAATTCATGCAAACACTGCAAAGAGACCATATAGTATTGGAAATCAGTTGTCAGAAAGGGCAGATTATTCAGTCGACATTATACAAAAATATTGAAAATTGATTATTATTATTATTATTTAAATGGTTTTGAACTCAAAAAAGGAATGTGAGCTTGCAGTCGATTGGGACGGGGTTCAAATAAATTGAATGATTGGAGAAAGTCGGGCTTAGAGAGAATGTCATTGTCACCAGAATTTATTTTTTCAAAAAAAAAAAAATGTATGGGATACATATATGAATTAATTTTGTTAGTGAATTTTTATTTCATGGCGGGAAAGCATAGTGCTCTTAAGAGTTAAACTTTTGCCATAATTTATTGCTATCATTTTAATATGGTGCTAGATGATGAGGATGATCTAACTCTTAAAATAGGTGTAAACAATTAAATATCCAATATCGATACATATCCCAATTCCCAAAGATTTCCCAATCAAGCTTGAAGTATAATGTTCATGTTTTTGCGAGTGCTCAGGTTCAGTCCCAGCCACTGCTACAGGCAGCATTTCCTTGCTGAACCACAGCAGAGAATCATTGAGATTGTTTATATTGTGTAATGTTAGTGTAGGACAGCCACACCTTTCTGTCTGCTCAGCCAGGTGAGTCAGTGTTGAAACATCAGGTGGTGTTGACGCACACACATAGACACTAAGCATTTACGAGAAGAGCGGATGGCACTGGGAATCCCAGTGCAATATTTTGCTGCAGCCTGAATTAATCGACTTGGACCAGTTTCATATCTAAGGGGTTGGTCCGGATAAGACCATCTGTTATCACAGCTAGCCATTGCAGCATGTGTGCATTTTATATAGGTATTTGCAACCAGACTTGGTGTATGTAAACTTCTTCCAAACAGAACCATCTGGTTTCGTCTTCAAAACAGTAAAACGGTGATGTGTATTGTCTTCCAAGTCCAAGAGTCTGAGGTTTCCGGTGAAAGGAAGAAGCAAAGAAAATGGCCTTTGTCTGTGAGAGAATTTCCCCCCTCAGAAGACGATGACTGTGATGTCGTAAAGGAAATGCCACAGCAACTAGCAGTAGCAGTTGAATTGAATGAGACCCCTGTGCCCTCCTTCCTCCTGAAGTGATATAATGACCGTTGTGCTTGAGTGATTTTGGGCTGAGAGCTGAGAGGAGCTCACTCGAGAAGCCTGTGAGAATTTAGTATCTGTCTTTAATGGAGCGCAGCTCCCTCTGAGAGGTGAGGGGGGAGGTGCCAGCATCCAGTTCTCCAAGTCAAATATTGATTGGTTGCCTAGCAACTGATTCCCAGGGAGTCCTGGAGGGACAAGCCCGATTGCAGTCACAGCAACATTGTCTACCCAGGAAGTAAAAAATAACTTCCTGATGGTGTCACACAGCAGGTTTTTGTTTATCAACAAGTTTATCAGTGTAGACTTGCTGTCAGCCAGCTGCTATATTAAATTGAGAAAGGTAGTCTGGTACATATTATTGTTTATCTGAACATTTTATGATTTGTTGTCAAGGCAACAAATAGTGCTGATTTATTTTCTTATCTTTATAGCCAACATATTGAGCAGCTTGAAATTAAATGGGCATACTTCATTTCGTGTTTGAGTACTCTATAAATCATTAGGTCTTTGGTGAGGCCTTACCATCTTTTTCTAAAACTGACTAAAAAGCCGTTCCATAGACCATCAGAGTTCTGCAGAATCTGAAAGCATGTGACCCTTTTAAAAGCCTGAATATGTACTTGAAATGAATTAGAATTGGTCATTATTGACTTACGGTTCGCATTGACCATGCCTGTCAAGAGGTAAAAAGATAATATAAAAAAAAAAAATTGTAATGTGAAAATAAAAGGACTCTATCTTCATACACGATAATGGTTAAACTGATAACCTTGATTATTTTGCTCATAAATGAGTAAATTGAACACTACTTAATGTGACTTCTGATAATGCATGGTTTTGGTGAGTGCTTTGTAATTTGTCTTTATATTAGATATTTTTATTTTATGAGAGGCAATTTAGTTGCAAACGAGAGATCGCTCCACAAATGCAAATTCATCAGACAGCAAAGAATGATACTAGTCTTTTTTTCATTTAGCCTTTTTGATTGTTTGAAATGATTAAACACTGCAAACAGACAACGGTGATGTAGTTTTCAACTGCTTTACATTATGAAAAAATTGGTAAAACCTTAAGAAGCTTCTATCAAAAGCTAAACCATAACATTTTACTTTGTATTGTAGCACAGAGGTTGCACGGACCACAATTATTCGTCAACCATGATCGCAAACAATATGCTCAAATCATGTTTGGATTATTACGTCACAGATTTAGTAGATTTATTAGCAGCAGATCGCACATGCAGCCTTGTGAAGGTTTTTCACTTGTCAGATTATCAGCACTTTTTGCTGGTAGAGAGAGTGAGTGTGCATGGTTGCCAAATTAAGTGACACACTGGGCAGAAAATGTGTCCTTTTAATAGGAAAGCTCTATTTGGGGGATTTTTTTTTTTCTCCTGACATCTGGCAACCCGAAGCAGGAAAGTTAGTGGAGGTTTGTTACCAATGTAAGATAATGGAAATGTCTTAAGACGTTTTCAGGTCAATTAATCAGCGGGACAAATATTACGACGATTATTTTTAATGAATCTTTACCACGATTGATCGTTCAGCCCTAATACAAAATACACATTTTACTTTAAACTTGACAGACTGGATAGCTATGAACTGTTGTATGGCAAAAGCTGCATAACAATTCTTAAATTCCTGCTTGTTCCTTGAAAAAGAATAGGGTTTTAAACAACATGAGGGTGAATAATGAAATAATTTTTATGTTTGAAAGAACTGTTCCTTAAAGAATGCTCTTTTAAAAAGACTTTTGTAGAGTCCCTTTTCCTTTTTCTCATCCTTGACCATCTGTTCTGCCTCTCTCCAAAACACATTCCACCTCCTCTCACATGATCTCACAGAGTAATGTAGAATCATGTGATTTTTTTTTTGTCCCTGAGGACAAAATTGATGACTATTGGTCTCAATGGCCCATTGTATAATCTGAACAAGATTTTTTTTCTTAAGGTGGCATGAATGTGAAGGTAACTGAATGGATGAATTGTAATTCATTATGTGTTACATTACATGTGATGTCCACTTGTGAATCAGACGCAAATATTTATATTTATTTTGGTCATACAACGACAATTTTCAGTTCTAACTTCAAACCAGTTCTATTACCTTCTGTTTGCCAACAAGACAGCAGTCAATATTTACTTGAGAACTGAATGCAACATTCACTGTACATTTTAATGCTGTGTAATTGCACAGTGGACAGAGTACAATGTACAGTATAAGTCGACTGATATGTGTTACTTTACGTACGCTTATCATATGACCGACTTTTGGAGTAATTTCTGTTTACATCTCAGGTCCATGATCTCTTTACCCAAACCGCTCTGTGGCACTGCAGTCAGCTGACTAAGTGATCATGCGCTTTATAATATGGCATGGAATGTGTACACACCGCCTTCTAGGATAACCAACCTTTACGCCATCCTCTCCATAGCAGTGTTTTGATAGTCACGTTGTCATTTAAGTACAGATGTTCCTTCTAGTTTCACTGTACAAGAGAATTGAAACTTAGATACTTGGATTCTTGACTCTCACTGGATTCCTTGAAATCATCTGTTCTCATGGCTTTTTACTATAGACAGTAATTGATTAATTGACCACGATCATGCAGTGACTACTGTCATCAAGCTCACTTTTTCTCTCCTTAGTTGTTGTTCAGCATACTCTTGACTGGCCAAGTTTACAAAGAGTGGCGTTTTTATGATCATCCCTTTTGGAATATATTGGGAAGCCAGAATGTGTATCCATCGTCAGAAAATACATTAGCAGAACTGTCTGTTTTATTTTGAGTTATAAAAAAAAAAAAAAAAAAAAAACATTATAGATGCGTCATCAGAAGATGAACTACGATGCAGGTGCGTACATAACCGTGGCTAGAGAATATTACTGAATATATCAGTAGGTTAATGTTTTTCTTAAATAATTGGTTATTAGAACAGAATTATAATATCAGTCCATACAAAACAGCAACCAAAAAAAAAAAAATCTGTAACACTTTACCTTAAGGCTTCATTTTTTAACATTAGTTAACTACAAACTATAAACTAACATTATTAAAATCAAAAGTTGTTAATAATATTATATAATGGACCTAACATGAGCTAACATTGAACAGTTGTATTTTCATTATCTATTTAACTAAGATTTAAATATACTGTAACAAATGTATTGTTCTTTGTTAATGTTATTAATTAATAATGACATTAATTAAAAGGACCTTATTGTAGTTACCAAACAAATCTTTTCTTTTTCCCTTTAATCACTTGATGAAATGTAATGGAATAGAGACTGCAAACAGCTTGACTTGCAGGAATGGTTTGATTTAAATGATTAAATTGTTCTAGTATCTGCTCTTAAATTTTGGCTCACGCCTATGCCTTTTTGTAAAAGTAATAACACTTAAATTGGGCATGTCTATTGAGGTTACGTAATGATTATGAACAGTCTTTTGAAAGATTCAGTCATTCAAGCTAACTACAAAACACCATGGGTGCTTCCCAGTTTGTCTGGTTCTAAAAGTGGGTTAAACAACCTGTACTGTAGATTCATGATAATTGTGTTCTCATTAAAATGTAATCATCAGTGTAGGTGTGTATGTGCGTCTGTATTTGAACTCATCGTTTGAATGTTATGTTCTAGGTATGGGATAAGGCCAGAGCATGTGATCATTTACGGCCAGAGCATCGGTACAGTCCCTTCGGTGGATCTGGCCTCTCGGTACGAGAGCGCTGCTGTCGTCCTTCACTCCCCTCTGACCTCAGGCATGCGCGTGGCTTTTCCTGACACGAAGAAGACGTACTGCTTCGATGCATTCCCCAAGTGAGTCTCTCTATTTTACCTTAGACTCGCCATCTTCATAATTCTTCCACCACATTTCCCCCCTAATTTGTCCTGTATCTCACAACAATTAGACACATACTGTTCATGCACTGTTCACGCCTTTCTTTCAGCAGCCATGTTGCGGACGAGGCACCTGGTTGGTTCATCCGTTTTCTGCACTTTAACCATTACTGTTATTGTGTGCCCTCTAGTGACAGATATCTTCAAACAAGTAGTTCAGTGTTTGTGCACTTGCATTTTAAAACAACAGTTATAATGGATAAACAGTCTGATTTCAGTGAAATTTATATTTTCATGCTTGATTTAAAAAATATATATTTTAGTTATGTAAAAAATGTTTAAATACAATTAAATATATGTTCAAACATATACTACAATTTCGGGTCAGTAAGATTTTTCTTTTAAAGAAATTAACACTTTTATTCAGCTAGGGCACATTAAATTGATAAAAATGACTTCTTATCATGACTTCCACAAAAATATTAAGCAGCATAACAGTTTTCAACTTTAATCATAAGAAATGTTTTTTTGAGCACCAAATTAGCATAATTTTGAAAAAAAAATCATGTGACACTGAAGACTGAAATGGCTGTTAAAAATTCAGCTTTGCCATCACATAAGTCAAATACTTTTAAAATATTTTTAATCTTTAATATATTTTACTGTTAATAATATAATATTATTGTTCGGACTGTCAGTCCAAATCCAATTTTTGTGGATATCCGATTGGAATCCAATCGGATTTAGCAAGTGTGAACGACAAAAGATCACATGAAATTGAGCTACATTCATGTGTGGTTCTCATGGAAAATCTATTGGAAATCTAAAATCTAAAAAAAAAAAGGAAATCTATTTTTTTCCTGAAAAAAAAAAAAAGGAAATCTGTTTTTCTGAACGCTCTGATCAGATTTTCCGTGGTTTGTGTCATTTTCTCACGCCATGTAAAAAGTAAACATGTCAGATGTTGTTATAGGAAACATGCTGAAAGTAACTGCAGAAACAAGGTTGTGTTGTTGCAAAGTGCCAGTCAAACAGAAAGTTACAATTTAATGGAGACGTCCTTGAATTTTGATACCGGCGGAGACGACAGCACAGAATACCAGCTTCCACCGTTTCTGCTGCTGCCTCAGGAGATGTAGTAGTCCAGCGCAGCTTTTATATTGCCATGTTGTACATAAGAAAACATCTGTGTTGCAAACCCCCCCATTTTTTTGGCGGATACCTACCAATGAAACATCATTGCCAAAGAAACCAATGCAGACAGCTGGAAAACGAAAGAACGCCTTGCCAATAATTTAGATCAGATTTTAAATCGGATACACAAATAATCAGTGTGAACAGCCTAATTTAGCTAGATACTTATGAAGGTTAAACTGTCTTTCTAAAACAAAACAAGAAAACTAAGAATGTGCATTTAAATTAATGCGGTCAATTTGTATTAAATTTTTTAAAGGAAAATAGTGTTCTTTAGATGGCAGACAGTGGACATCCAAAGCAGCGCTTTCATACCTCAACCTTTTTCTCATGTACTTCACAAAGCACGTTATGATGATTTAAAAGACGCTGTATTGCAGAACACTTTGCTCATGTGTTTTTTGTCTGTTTTTTTTTTTCTTTAGCATTGATAAAATCTCTAAAGTCACCTCTCCGGTGCTGGTGATCCACGGGACGGAGGACGAGGTGATAGATTTTTCCCATGGGCTGGCCCTGTACGAGCGCTGCCAGCGGCCCGTGGAGCCGCTCTGGGTGGAGGGTGCGGGACACAACGACGTAGAGCTGTATGGACAGTACCTGGAGCGCTTGAAACAGTTTGTGGCTCATGAACTTGTAAACTTATAAATGGACCTCAAGATTAGGACTCACCCTGGTGCCCAGATGGGAACTGTGAACTTTCCTGGGGGGGTGGTGTTTTTTTGGTTATTTACTTAAGGTGCCGTTCTCCACGCTATATAGAAAATGGGGAGCAGTGTCCTTGCTGCCTTTCTTAGGGGTGTGTTCGTGTAACTGTACTTTTACATGTGTGAGCGAGGGGTCTGATGTTTTGGTGACCCGACTGTAAATGTGTCTTGATACCATGTACTAAAGAATCAAACCCATTCCATTCCAAGTTTTTGGTTTTCTGTATGCATGTTATAATATCATGTAATGGAGTACTGTACAAACGCAGCATTCTGACATAAACAATTGCCATACAAGGAATGCCAAATACTCAGAATATTAAACTTTGATACATTACTTTGTATGTACGTTTCTAAAAAATCTCTGCTTAAGTACAATGTGTACAGTTCTACATGTTCTCACACTTGTCTGTTTTACTTGTCTTAGACCTTGAAAACAATGCTGGACAATATGGCAGTAAAATCAGTTTTAACTGTCAAATAAATAAATAAAAAGACTTTTCAAATGAAGAAACACTTGAATATCTGGCTTGCAATAGCCAAATCAAACACACATTATGCTCAAACAGTGCATATGCCAATATCTTTTGTCATATTAGTCAATCATTTTTTTTTCTTTTTTTTCTTTTCTTTATTGAAAATAATCCATTTGATTACACATATAATGGATTTAACACTTGATTCTGTTTGGAGTCATTGCATTGTCTTTTATTCAGATGTAATTTATACTGTCTTGTGTCTCAGAAGAAACCCATATAAAGAAATGCACACAACTTTTTTTTGTTGTTATTGCTTTCAGCCATGATAAGGCTGTTACTCTGGACCGCTGCTGAATTTAGACGGCAACATTTCGTTTCTCTTTGGAGCACTATTGGACATCGAACATTGCCCTAAAATTGAGATTCTCTAAAAGAGGACTGTCGCCCTGTTCCACTTTGAAAATAATTTTTATTTGGATGGTGTTTTTTTATTTATTTCCTGAATGATGTAACTGGTGATAATGTTGTTATTACCCATGAAAATTGATTTATTATATTACATTTGTCACAGAATAGATTTTTACTGGTCAGACTGAAGCACAAACTGACATGCTTCAATCTTTCCAGACTTTGTTTTTCTGTTTTTGTAAACATTAATTGTACAGGAAATTTGCTATACTGTATGTAATTATGATATTGAAATAGTTATAATACAAAATTGGAAATAAACATGTATTTCAGAGACTAGAGAACTAAAAGTATTAAAAAACCTGTTGTGGTAATCCTGACTCAGTTTTTACGTGTTGATCTGCAACATGCTGCTGTTAGGTTTGTATTTTAAAGCGGCCTCTTGTGGTTGGTAATCATAAAATCATATCCCCCCCCCCTTCCCTTTACACCTTTAACTTTACAATCCTATCTATGTTTAGTAACCATAGTTGTTTCAGTTAGGATCATGTTAAAGTAATGATGAGTCATTAACGTAAACTCCGTAAAGTCAGATCTTCACTTAGCATAAGATGTTTCTATAGTACAGTACCTGATTTTTAACTTGATTTTTCCTGATTTGGAATTTGATGAAGCTGTAATGTCTTAGTAAACCTCTTATATAGATCTTGAGCCATCTTTCTAATTTTTCTGAGAAGCAGGCGTTTAATTAACTCAACAGCTCAACTTTTTACAATGATCCTAACCGTTCATATGTATTCACTTTACACAACCATTTTACTGCACAGAGGTCAACCGCTCCTGTGGTTCAATGACCTTTGAAGCTGCGGGCCTTGAACATGGAAGTTAAGAACACATGTGACCCATTCATTTTAGGGAGGGGCAATGTTTAAAGACATCAAAGGATGAGAACGATAAAGACGTGTTTCTATGAAGAGACTGTTGAACATTGTAATGTTTTAATTAGGCAAAGTGAAACTTATAAAATGTCACCGAATAATTGAAGGTTATTGATGTAATTAAATAGTTATGGGTGAGAATTAAGCTTCATAATGCCATCCCTACTCCTTACAGTAGCCTACAGAATCTTAGCAATGTTAGAGGAATGTTTTTACTCCCTCTCTCTCTCTAGCGTGCGTGTCATGCGCACACACTATGAGACAAGTAGTTGTCTTCCTCAAGAGGGCGCTTTGGGGCTCCGGAAGCCGATTTCTCCGTTGAGTCACATTCAAAATCTCAGGACGAGTTAAATCATACTGGAGACATTTGTATAATACAAAGTGTAATATTTAAATATATTACATTCAACGATTTTTTCCCCTGTCATGCAAATCTAAATCTGCCCCATCAAGGTACTTAATTATAAAAAATAAAATGTTTAACCATTAATCACAAACGACTGTGATTGGTCAATTATTTTAAGTGTTGAGAAAAGAAGTGAAGTATGGCTCGTTTCCTCAAGCCGATTCTTTTGAGTGGTTCATTTCAAAGAACCGGTTAGTGTTTCCGAGAATCGATTTAGTGACTCTTTACATCAGAACGTAATAACAGTTATTTTAGCAAATTGAAGACAATGATACAAAAATCACATTTGCATATTGTACTAAATATAGTCTCATTAATGTTTTGGCATAAGTATTCATTATTTTTTATAAAATATAAATCATTTTATTGGTGTCCCCTGATTTCATGCTCTTTAAAAGGGTAAAACTTTACAATATTATGTAAACAAATATGTGAAGTGTATGCTGAAGAATGTGTGTCATGTCATACTCTTGTCAGTCCTGTTACTATGACATCAATCCTGTTACTGTCATTAATTTCATAAAATATATTAAAAATTATATTTATAATTATATTAATTTAAAGTTTTTCCATTGTAATCTTATCTTGACAAAGCCCTTCTTTTAATATCTCTCTTGCAAAAATATATATTTTTCTTAATGGACGTGATTACCCTCCAAAATGTGTATGTTCTTGGTCATCTAAAATTTGAAATAATACCAGTGAAAAGTGGGACTAAAACACTGCTCATATGTTAAAACTATAACATAGTTCTACTTAAAACTATAGTATATAGTAGCCTAACGCTTCTGTCTGTAACAGGAATGACAAAAATATCAAAACATGAGGTAGAAAAATAGTCATAAAATAAAAAATGGCTTAGCCTAAGATGGCACAATACAATTTCTAGTCATTTTAAGCTGTCTTCATTTCAGATAAAAAGAAAGACCCATACACACACACACACACACACACACACACACACACACACACACACACACACACACACACACACACACACACACACACACACACACACACACACACACACACACACACACACACACACACACACACACACACACACACACACACATAACAAACCTCTAAACGACAAAGCTTAATACAAGAAGTCCAAATAGCAGCAAACAAAGAATAAATAAACAACATAAACCTAAAAAAAACAGTAAAAAATAAAAAGAAATTAAATACATAAATAAAATAGGCATTACACAAACAAATACCGTTTTTAGTTTTAAAGATTTGAAGTAGATCATTAAAACTTGGAAAAATTATGAATGTGGGAGTGTTCTTAAAGAATCTGCATTTATGTATGAAATGATTGGCCAATAGCACAATATTGTTAACCAAAGATTCACTGCATAATTCAGCGAACAATACAGATTTTTTTTTTTTAGTTTTAAAATCAAAGGTATTACATAGCTATTTCAGGCTTAACCAAACATAAAGGTAATCCCAGAATTGTTTTGAAAATGTGCATAAATAAAGTGATTTTTTTGTGTGCTTTACACAAGGTGCACTCATTACAACCCAATAAATCAGCGTGGCATGCCACTTCCTCTAAAACAGCCTGTTAAGCCACAGGCATATGTTTTACGATTCAGATTTAATAATACCTTTGTTTATTTTAATTTAGTGCGCCACGCTTCGTTTTTTGAGCCACTATTCTCCTCATAAAAACACTAAATCTAAATAAAGTTTGTATCATTAACAACACTAAACTTAATTAAGATTTCTTAGCATGCAGATTTTTGCAGCTTTAAAAAAAACTCAACTGATTAACACCAACTGCTTTAACAAATATATGTTTTACAATCCAGTTTAATTTGAAATATGCCCACAACAGGCACTCCGTCCGAGTCAGTTCCAGACTAGTTTGTTAACCGGTTCATTCAAAAGATCCGACTCGAATGATTCGGTCACTAAACGGGAAAACTACCCTTTTTGTTTAATCGTCAGCTGACTTTGTGCGACAATAATACGTTTGATATGAAACGAATTCAGAGTTTCAAATACAATTTAACTGCAAGTATATGAAGAGAGCGTGTTGGCTCATCATATGTAGTTGTCTGTAAGCCCCGCCCACTTGAGAACCCTTTGCATGCTCGTGGCTGTTCCACAAGTTAATTCTCTTTCTAAGTCGCTCCCTCATCCTCAGTACACGCCTCTAATTTCACTTCCTCCGCGAGCCGCGCCAGGGACGGGGCTGGCTGACTTCAGCCCAGGAGATAAAACATCATGTAAAAGAAGATTAAAACACATTTAGTGCGAACTCCCTGTCAAATAGCCCATTGAGTTCTGTGCGGTTCTCTACGGTTGATAGAGAAAGGAGCGGACGAACCAAGCAAGTGACAGTGAAAAGAGACCGAAAGGTAAGAGATCTCCTCCTCCTCTGTCTCATTGTATAGATAGAGACCCCTAGTTTAGGCTTCTACTGTCTTTCTATGGATTTTCGGTCGTATATTGTGCGTTTAGGGCATCTGTTGGTAGATGACTGAAGGACGAATTAAGTAACGCATGCATGCATCTGAAGTTGAAACTTTGTGGCATTGTGTAAACTTTAGAAGAGGGCGCGATGTAGCGGTTTTTGTGCCAACTGCCAACCAGCTTCTATTGAAACAAAGATGGACAGAACAAATGTTTACAGTAAAAGCCATGCAAAATTTTGCATTTGAATTTATATATGTTAATAATAAAAAACAAATTTTAAAAAGTTTTCCAGTTGAGTAAATTTATATTAAACCTGCCAAAGCTTGTTTGACGGTCTTAGCTGAGATCCCAACCTAGTCAGACTTGATTTGATGGGTTTTAGGCACTTGTCAAGCTGGGAGGCCATTTGACTGACCATCTAAACCAGCTAAAGACTGGCTTGGCCAGGCTGGGGTAACATCTTAGGCTGGTTTTTAGCTGTTTTTTGCATGCATCAGTCTTCTGTTTTTGCTTTTGTTTTGCAATGTTGGTCATCATGAGAAAGTGAATTAATTTTGGTAATTGAGTTCCTGTGTCCATGGAAACTTTTCCTTAATAATCATCTGAACAGGTATGAGTTGTTTTTTAGCCTTATATTTATTTATATTGTTCCTAGTGGATTACACAATCTGGACGAACCTGTAAGTTTCTGTCTATACCCTGCCATTGTCCATTCACCCCTTCTCAGACTGTTGAAATTCATTGCTCACCCCCCTTTAAAATGTTATTTGACTTGTGCAGGGGTGAAAAACGACTTGAAAAGTGGGGGATGGGACACATTAAAGCACTGGGTATTGATTATCCCAAAAGAAGGGGGGTGGTGCATGCATATCCTCATTTAAAGTGATTTCTGTGCCTCTGCATTTATGGATGAGGAGCTGCAGATGGTCAGATCAGGATCTGGTGATAGTGCAATATATATGTTGATCATGGCAAGGATGAAATTGGTATAATAGTTTAAGCTACAGTTCAATAGATGTTGTGGTCAGATTGGTTGTTTTATTCCCCCCAAATGTTTAAAAGATCAGAAAAAAGTTGTGATTGATTTTTTGCCCTGGAGAGGCTAACTTGAGTTTATAAAAGCATTAGTAAGAAGCCAAATTGTTTAGACACTCTGTTTGGAGCTTTTAAGTCGCTTTGGATGATGATAAAGGAATTTGGCTGATGTGGTTATTGGTAAGCCAAAAGTTGTGTGACAGGCGGGAGAATTTCTTTATAGGGCCAGTATCTGTTGTTTTGTGGCATGAAGGGGCCATGGGCTGAACGACTGAGCAGTTTTTTTTCTTCTCGTAATTGGTGCCATGTGTTTTGTAAATAACTTGAAAATGTGAAAACCCACAGAAAGCTTGTACTTCAAAGCACGCTGTACTGCCACTATGAAATTGAGACCCGATCGAAATTAAGGTGATGGAACAGTTTTATGCCAGTTTGGTTGGCTCACAGACCTGTGAGTGTAATGTATCATGCCAAAAGTGTGGTACTTTTGTCAATATCAGATGATTTAAGCATAATCTACCATTTGAAGTGTTTGGGTCAATTGGGAGAAATGTGTACTTTTTCTCAGCAAGGATTCATTAAATTGATCAAAAGTGTCAATAAAGACATTAATAATGTTACAAAAACTATTTCATATCAATTCTGTTCTTTTGAACTTGCTGTTTATCAAAGAATCCCGAAAAAGAGTATCACAGTTTCCACACAAAAATTAAACACCACAATTATAAAACATTAACAATAAGAAGAAATGTTTATTTCTGAAGGGTCATGTGACACTGAAGACTGGAGTAATGCTGCTATAAAATGCTTAATAAATTGTAATAATATTTATTGGTGAGCCGGCGTAATCGACTCTTGCTTTGAAACATGAAAAAGTCTTACCGACCCCAAACGTTTGAACACTAATGCATCTTTTATGTTTTTTCTTTTCTTCTCAAAGGACGTGGCAGACAGTTATACCATGCAGGTTAAGGATGGCCCCAGCAGTCACCCCATTTTTGTGGCTCCTGTCAACGGAAATGCTCAGCGGTCATCAGGATTTGTTCCAGGCAGGATTGTTCCAGTTCGTTCTCCACCTCCAGCCAAGGCTCCTCCACCACCCCCACTGAAGCCCCCTGCCCCGCTCCCTGCACGGCCTCCAGTTTTTAATCTGACAGTAGATGAGAGTCGAAGGGAGCGTTCCCAGAACCAGCAGAGGAAGAACACTTATGTTTGTGTTGGCTTCTTCTTCTGTGTCTTCCTACTGATTCTCATAATCGTCCTCAGCCTTACCTCTAAAGATGATTTGGATGGTAAGATATGAACACCTTGTGTGTGTGCTTAAAGAGATAGTTCACCCAAAAATAAAAAATTATCATCATCTCACCCTCAAGTTGTATCAAACCTGAATGGATTTCTTTCTTCTTTGTTTTTCTCCATACTATGGAAGTCAATGGGGCCCATCAACTGTGTGGTTACCCATATTCTTTAAAAAAAATCTTCTTTTGTGTTCAGCAGGTTTGAAACTTGAGGGTGAGTAAATGATGACAGAATTTTCCTTTTTGGTTGAACTATTATACCAATTTCATCCTTGCTTTGATCAACATATATATTGCACTATCACCAGATCCTGATCTGACCATCTGCAGCTCCTCATCCATAAATGCAGAGGCACAGAAATCACTTTAAATGAGGAGGATATGCATGCACCACCCCCCTTCTTTTGGGATAATCAATACCCAGTGCTTTAATACACTACCTTTCAAAAGTTTGGGGGTCAGTAAGTTTTTGAAAGTGGTCTCCTTTAATGCCCACCCAGGCTTGAATGAAAATGTTCTATTTTAATATATTTTAAATGTCAGTTATTCCTGTGATGGCAAAGATGAATTTTCAGCATCATTACTCCGGTCTTTAGTGTCACATGATCCTTCAGAAATCCTTCTATGCTGATTTGGGGCAAACTTTTAAATAGTAGTTAATGTGTGGTTGCTTAAAGTATTAAGTGGTTGCTTGAAAAGTATTAATTTTACTAATCTAAAAAGTTACTAATCTACTAAATCTAAAAACACGTTGCTAAAAAATAAATATTGGTATAAAAAATATACTCTTTTGTGGTGAGACAAGTTAAATTCTGAACTACTGGTCTGGGAAAGTCGGAAACAAATCCTTATTGTTGATCCATATTGTCAATATCAAAATGTGGTTATCTTGTACTCAGACTCTGAAATGTCTTCCTATATCTTTTTGTAGTGAACTGCCCTCATCACAACCCCGCGCTGCGATCCTGGAACCCAGGCCATGATCTCGAAAAGGTGGTGGTGGTACGCAGTGGTGAGCATTATCGCCTAGATTCATCTGCCACTCTGTACTCTGTCACTATCCAGGCTGGAGGTAAGATCATTTGTCCAGTGTGTGGTACCCTAAAAATAAGAAATTTGCCTTTGAAAACACTTTGGCTTGTAAATTTGGTGTTTCTGAATGAAAGTGAATGATAGTACTTTTATTAGGGTTTAAAGTCTGATTTGATTTATTAAATTATAGGTTTGGTTGTCTTTGCGGATGATAAAAAAGGTTCCAAAAACATTACATTGCGAACACGCCACATTTTGGTCGAAGATGGTGGCGCTCTCCGTATCGGGGCTCCAAAATGCCGCTATCGCTCCCTGGCCACCATCACCCTGGTCGGCCGATCGGACGAGACCGCCGTGACTGAAGTACCCGGGATGGGCCGCAAGTTTTTGGGCGTGAATGGCGGAGGAACTCTGGAGCTCCACGGGTCAGAGAGGCTGTCTTGGACCTTCCTCACTTGCACCATACCCATTTCAGGTTTGGCTACCGGTGACCATGCCTTCCAGAAGAACTTCAGCCGTGGAATTAACCTGCGGGTGGTTGATCAGGACACGGCGGAGGTGCTGAATAATGAGCGCTTCGACACGCACGATTCTCGTAACGACAGTAAGAGACTGAGTGAGCTGCTGAAGTCTCTGCCCACAGGACGCATTGTTGCACTGGCCATCGGAGATTCTGCAGTGAAGAGCCTGCTGGATGAGACCAAGAGAACCATCCAGGATCGTCTAGGCAGCAACCATGTCAATAATCTCAAATACAGGTGAATAAGGGAGGCCTTTTGAAAGCATGATTACAAAAGTATTTCTACTGAAAAATGATCTTAAACCAGCCTAAAGTCGGCTTGCTAGTCTCCCAGCTTGATCAGGCTGGTTTGTTGGCTGGTTTTAGTTTTTTTATAGATGTTCAGGCTCAAGATAAGACCAGCTTAGGCTTTTTTTGTTGAGCAGGGATAGGATTAGAGTTGTCAAAAAGTACCTACTTCGGTACCAAGTCAGTACTGAAATTGTAAAATTGTGCTCGGCGAAGAGCATCATTGATGTATGTTTACAACATATTTTTGAAGCACTGGTCATTGTAGCCAATCACAGACATATCCAATGAGCGTGTGAGTACTACGGGCAATCAGAGGTGTTTACATTTCCGCTCAACAGCGGAATTTCAGTACCAACTGGTACCGAAGTCGGTACTTTTTTGACAACTCTAGATAGGATGTGGGGATAAACTCTGTATATGATTCCCCATAATTTTCCTTTGAATGTCATTGTAGTCCGAAACGTTTTTATAGCTGCAAAATAAGTCCCTGAGGGTGGTAGCAGGAAAGAAGCTTTTTCCAATCTGACGAGTTTTGCTTTGATATCTCGGAGCACAGCTTTAAGTTTACTGTGATTGGAAACTGACAGTATCCTGTTGTTCCATAAACCATATCCTAATTCAGACTCACCCACTGAGGACCAGCTACTAAATCACAAAGGCAGCATACATTGTGTATACTTTACGAGTCCCCTTCATGCAATGAAGCAAACTTATTGGATACTTGTGCCATTAAAGATGTAGGAATGTCTTTGCATTATAGAACTAAATATCAAACAATTTGGCATGTTAGGTTTCATATTATAGCACAACAGATATACTGTGCAAAATAAAGACAATGTATTTGGACCCTTTCTGGTTGTCAAATGATAGTGGATCATGTTCATAGTTAATGCCATAAACTACAAATCAAACACTTAGGACCACAAATAGCCCAGGGACGTTAGTTCTGAGAAAATTATGCCACTTGGTTTGATATTCAATGTTATTTTTGGATTGTGTTTAATGTTGTCTTATGCGGTGACATTCAGACATTTTTAAGTGTGACTTTGGTGTCCAAATACTTTCTGGGGCCACTGCACATTAATATTAAAGGAAATTTAAAGCAAATATAAAAGTTCTTATTTATTTAGACGGCATGTTGACTTTTGCCCGTATATGCATGAGCTTCTAATATAAGCCAAATGTTAGTAGCAAATAGTCCTAAGCACTCTTGGGCTTAACCTAACTGGTTGGTTGTTCCACAGAAACGCATCTAAAGAAGTGTTTCAAATGGCAGTATTCTGCAGGAAAAGCTGGTGAAAGGTTAAACAGGCATATTTCCAGGATTTGTGTAAAAAGAGCTGACGCGTGTATCTCATTGAAAGGCTTTTGTAAGAGATCAAAGGCAGAAGAAGCAGATGCTGTCTCTTTTGGTTACATTGCAGATGGAAAGTACAGGTTTTTATTTTCAAAAAGGGATATAGTTTTTCTTACCATGCAACTGAAAGTATTTTGTAAAGAGTTTGTCATATATAGAAATTCCTCCAGACAGAAAACATACTTTTACAGTCCACTGCAAAGGCACTTGTGTGTAGCATTCTCTTACAATTGCAAGAAACATGGAAAATATTCATTCTTATTTTAATGTTCAAGCTGTAAACTACGTCTCTAGACACATAAGCTTGGTCAAAGGTCTTGGGCATGAAAACTCATTTCTGTTACATAACTAGAACTGTAAGGCAAAGAAAAAGCATATCATATGAGGAAATAATATGTCTTCTGACTACTGACTTGGCGCCATTGCAGTAACTTCCAGTGAAACTGGTGTGGGAAATGGGCAGGATAAAGAGCTTGAATTTACTCATTTAGAGACTTCAGTTTGACACAGAAATTTCTTACCTTTCCACCCCTTACCAGTCAGACTCGCCACATCTCTGATGAAAACATGCAATCTTGGCAGCTCCCTTTGCAAAAACAGAACAATCTGGCACAATCTAACTGAAAACTTGCGCAACATAAACCAGCCTGTCCAAGTCTAACCCCCAGTCCCCGTAGGCATTCCAGAGGGGGTACATTAGCAGCACCACACATATCTTTGATAAAAATAAATTGACAAGCCTATTGTTGCTTAGTGATAAATCTACTATATGGGTTTTGCCAATCTCTGACAGACAATGAGGCAAATTACCAGAAGTTGAGGTATGAAAGAATGTTGATTATTAAAGTTTGACTGTGTTGTTAAGAAAGCACTTAACTTAACTAGTTACTCAGGGGGGATTGTCCCTGTGGAAAGTGGTGTATATTTGGATACAAAGCATGTGCTAAGTGAGGGACATGGGGACCCCCAAGGGTTGCAAGGGGGTCAGTGAAAAATAAAAATATTTAATTAAAAAGAATGTAATAAAATTTAAAGGGTTTTTGTTCTAAATTAATTCTAATAGTGGTTAGAAAAAAAAACACTTTAATTTTATATGAAGTAAATAGCATTTCATGAGATGTGAAATTTCAGTCATTTATTTTGGCTATGGTACAAATACAATATAAAAGGTAATGATTTAATAATTTTGCAAGTTTTTAATTTAACATGATATCGTGTTTATAGTTTCTTTCTCACACTGTATAAATAGGCCTTTTTAAGTAAAAAAATATTGTCATTTTATTTTTCTAAAAAGACCTTTGTCCTTTCAGAGTCAATGATATGATCCCTGGTGGTTGATTTAATCTGAAAGGAGAAAGAGTTTGTTGTGCTATTGTGGAAAATGGTTTGTTTACTCAAAGTTCATGCAGGGTTTGACATCATCGTGGAATCATGAAAATGATCGTTGCCTGCTTTTAAACTTTGTAACAATGTTCCATAATTGTTAAACTAAGACTTCTAAGTTTTAGTGCTACGCAGAGAAAATGGAATTACAATTGTTTCACATGTTGAAGGTGCTAAAAGTGCAGGAAACGTTGTGACGATTCACTCTTTAATGATATTACACATTAATCTCCCCTTTGAATAGCCAGGAACAATAAGGAAAAAGACAGGAAAGATTCCAGTGTTAGTCAGACATAATAGTTCTTCTGAGAAATGAGGTAATCTTTCCCTGGTGACTGCTAAAAGATGAAAATATGAAAGTTAGAACAATAATACGAGTGTGGTTTACTGGCCATCACAGACCTCCCACCTCAGCTAAAATGGCCTTGTTGGTCTCTGTGTGGGTAGTTTGTCACTCTGTTTATCCACAAAGATTTTTATTAACTTGCCCTAAATTGCAGTGAACCACATTCCTTAATGGGAGAACGTTCACTATTTTCCAAACCTCTGGGGACTTTTGTGTCGGAGGCTTGGCCTTTAAAGCTCATATGTGTCAGTAAAACAAATAGCAGTTCTGACCTAGTTGCTGTTAAGAAGTGACTGCTATTTTGTCATAGTGGAAGTATTAATGCTACTACAGAAACAGAAGCCAGTAGCTCCAGAGCCTGTTGAGCCATAATAGTTTTGTTTTTTGTTTCCACTCTTTTTAGTTCAAGTCTTGCCAAAGCTGATTGTTGCCATATGGGAAGAGAGGAAGTAGGATTGTTTATATTCTACATTGGGGAATAATATTATGTATTAATTGTGAAAAAAGGTCAAGACACTCACACTCATTATGTTTCTTTTTTTAATTAAGTATTTGGTCTTTTTTTTTTATCACTCATGTAATTCCAAACCTGTATGAACAAGAAAAAAAAGAAATGTTCAGAAGAATTTTTACGCTGCTCTTGGCCATGTCCAGGGGTTGTAAAGCTCCCAAAAATGACAAAAAGCATAATAAAAGTGGTCCAAATGACCCATGCACCCAAGTCTTTATAAATAATATAACAGCTTTTTATGATGAACATAATGAAAAATCTGTCATCGTTTTCTCACCCTAATTTTTTCCTCTGTGGAACATAACAAGATATTTTGAAGAATATTCCATTCCCAACACTGAGCCATTTCTCAAAATATCATCTTTTGTGTTTCAAAGAAGAAAGAACGTGTTTGAGAATGACACGAGGGTGAGTAAATGATGGTAGAATATTAATTTTGGGTAAACATCCTCAAAGTCATTAATGTATGATTTAACTATGAGTAAATGAGAATTTGAAGAACCCTTTAACATACTTTGTGACTGCTCTTTTTAAGGAAAGCAAAGACTTTCTTCACGAAAACACAATTCCACATTTTGGTTTATATTATCATCATAGACTAATGACAGAAATTCAGTTACCTTCAGTTGAGTGACAATTGCTCTTTTCACTGTACTAATGGGCTGACAAGATAAATAATAAGAAGGAAGGATTCAATTAGTCATTCTCATTCATCCTTGACAGTGTTTGACTTTTTCACCCCAGAGGTTTGGCTGCTCTTCTGTTAAATTCCATTTATGTGCAGTAACCGATCATCACTTCCACATGGGAGTGTGTTAACAAGTCTAAATGGAGTAGTCATTCAAACTAATTTGTAATTTATATTTTATTGTTATTGAACAAATGATCGGTTTTAGCCAATTTATATTTTATGAATACACACTTCTTCCAAATCTGTCACATCTTTTATCTTGCATGTTTTTATCCCTTACTGGCTTTCTTTTTAGCTTTTTCTCTCCATCCTCCATCTCTCTTTTAGGCAGGCATGGGCCTTGGTCTCAGTAATTGGAGGAGGGAATGGTTCATGCACAGAAGATGTACGAGAACACGAGAACCATGATACAGGGGGCAAGGCGCTGGCTCGCCGAGACTTCGTTACTGTGGACGGTGTTGGTTTCACTGTTACAGCTTACAGTGAGTGGAGTAATGGTACGTATTGGACAGCACATAATCAAATCCACAACATCGACCAGTAATGTATTAAAAGAAAACCCTTTTAAAACTAACATTGGTTTTTGTTCAACCATTAAGGTTACCCTACAACAGGGATCCAAGTGGATGCAGTGGATAAAGTGGTTCTGAACTTGCAAGATGATGTTAGCAGCTGGAAACCGGGCGATCGGATTGTGGTGGCCAGCACAGATTATTCCATGCATCAGGCAGAGGAATTCACCCTGCTCCCGTGTCCCCACTGTAACCGCAAACAGGTTCGAATTCAAGGTAAGGCAGTGTACAGCCAGTGTTTCTGATCTGAATCTTTCTGTGAATTTGTATACAGCCGAGTTTAAATGATAATAGTGTCATTGAGTTTAGGACAGGAAAAGGGTGAGGACTGTTTACCAGAATCCCATAAACAAACTGTCATTTCTCACTAGAAGCCAGCAATGGCTATATAGAAAATTCCACTATCATGTACACCCTGTTAAAAACGCTCACTAATTGCTTTGCAATGCTAATGTCCCAGCTGGCCTTTAGTGAGTATAGGAATTTGGACACTTAAGTCACACAAATTTTTGAATGTCATTTCATGCTCCCCAAGGCTGCATTTATTCAATTAAAATTACAGTACACACAGGTATATATGTGAAATATTATTATAATTTAAAATAACTTTTCTGTTTTAATATATATTTTAAAATGATTTTTTTTCTTGTGATGGCAAAGCTGAATTTTCAGCTGTCATTACTCCAGTTTTCAGTGTCACATGATCCTTCAGAAATTAAGCTGATTCGGTGCTCAAGTAACAATTGTAATTATTATCTGTTTAAAACAGTTGTGCTGCTTAATTTTTTTGTAGAAACCATGATAAAATTTTTGAGGATACTTTGATGAATAGAAAGTTCAAAGAGAAAAAGAACATTCATTTTAAATAGAAATCTTTTGTAACATTATAAATGGCTTTACAGTCAACCTTGATCCATTTAATGCATCCTTTCTGAATAAAAGTATTCATTTCTTTAAAGAAAGAAGACCCCAAACTTTATGATTGTGCATGTCTTTAAAATAAATGGCACTTGAATTTATATTGTTGCATAATGCTAAAACATTTATACATTTTTAAGTGTTATTTAAGTGTCCAAATAGTTTCTTTGGTGTATTGTGTATGAATTACAATATGGTCATTATTCCCAGCACTTGTGTTAAGTCCTTGGAGAATTGGAAATATCTCCGATATGTGGCCTTTATTGAAAGAATGTAGTTTAAATGTCACCTTGTGCATTGTGTGCTGTTGGCAAAGCTGTTGCAAGCCCTTCTCCTTCCGGAAGGATACTGTGTGCACTCCGGGTGTACGTAAAGGGCAGTCCGGTTGTGTGGACAGGTTGCTTTCCTTCCTGGATCCAGTATTTATTTAACTTTTTTTTAGATAATCTAATTAAATGGTCAAAATATTTAAATAGAGAAATGTTATTTGTTAGATGTTGTAAGTTCATTATTTAAGACAAATCTCTCAAAATAATCATATTTTCAAACTTTATCATTAGTCAGTGCTTTTAAAGGATGAGTTTTACAGTGAGTGTTAATGTGTTGGAATTTTTCAGGAAAGCCTCAGTTCACCCACGTGGGAGAAATACTGGACGGTGTGGACATGCGTGCAGAGGTGGCTCTCCTCTCAAGGAATATCCTCATTCATGGAGAAATGGAAAACTCCTGCTACGGAGAAAACTGGTGCCAGTATTTCAGCTACGACACCTTCGGGGGACACATCAAGGTCTGTTTGAGGGTCTGTGTGTATGTGTGTGAGAGCGGTTGTGTGTTTATTTAACACTAAGCTGTCTGGTGCTGTCATGTGGAGAAATCACAGGCTGTTTTTGTATGTTGGGGTTAGCGCCGGATAATTGAGTATAGCTCTTTTTTGAATGGAAGGAACTGAAAGTATAAAATTTGTGTTGTGTTTGGCAAAAGAATGAATAACACACAGTAGCACTTATACGGCTATTCATTTTTTACTAGTCTACTAGTTGACGGGTCAATGTTTATCTTATGTAAATTACTAACCATATATTATGCAGCAGTCTTTTTCTGGCAAGTCTGCTGCTGTGATTGTAGAGAACGATTTTTTGTTTTTAATTATTATAATTTGTTAATATAAATAAATGTTATTATATTTTGTAATTAAAAATTAATTTGAACAATTTTGTATCATTAATACCTTTTTTCTATATGATCTTTTTTATCATATTTAGTTTTATTTTAATATAATAATAAATACTTTTGTGCAATTAAAAACAACTTAATGATTTCATCACACTCTGTTTTTTTATTTGTTCACCAATACTTTGTGGTCTTGTGTTTTTGGTCTCCTCTTTGTGAATGTTTAGATTTTGGGGAACTTCTCATCGGTACACCTGTCTCAGGTGGAGCTGAAACACATGGGTCAGCAACAGCAGAAGGGCAGATACCCTGTGAACTTTCATAGGTGTGGAGATGTGGATCAGCGCGGGGGCTACAGTGACCCCACCTATGTGAACTCCCTGTCCATCCATCATTCCTTCTCCCGATGTGTTGCTATACACGCCACTAACGGCCTGCTGGTGAGAGAAAGATACCGAGCCATAAACAGCGGGCTTGTGTGCACATATAGTGAAGTCTGAGACCACTTTGAAAATATGAGATTTTGTTTCACCGTGATGTCTTCCTTTTATTATAGGTCAGGGACACGGTTGGCTATGACACGTTGGGACATTGTTTTTTCCTGGAGGACGGGATTGAACAAAGGAACATATTTTTCCATAACTTAGGCTTGTTGACCAGGCCAGGGACCATTCTACCTACTGACCGCAACGATAGCATGTGCACAGACATTATGGACCGGGTGCACAAAGGATATATACCATCTCCTGCAACCGAGTGCAAGTAAGATATTATAAACACATGTTCATTTAATATTGCTGAATCGACCTGTAACTCAAAATGAGGCCAATATTCACACTGCTTGAAGCCTCTCAGCCTAAAATTGTGCATGTGTGAGTATTTTATCTAAAAGTCCCCTGATGTACAGATTACAGAGCATTTGTTCTGCTCTGACTAGCTGACCTTGACAACGTGACCCACTGTATTGTTTGGTCAAATAACAGGAGAAACAGAGCTCTCATTTCCTGGGACTCAGCCATAGTCCTTTTCTCTTATCGGGGTAATAAAACACCCAACGTCCCAGGCAGCTAAGGAGGTGCTGTTTTCAAAAGAATAAAAAATGTTTTGGGACAAAAATGTTTTCTGTAGATGTTAAGGATGAATATAGAGGTTTGAATAGGTTTCAGTGTTGTTAATCTTGATCAAAGAGTGAGATAAAGTTGGTGGGGCAATTCAACCACCAACTGTTTTTTTTTTTTAAATGTATGTTTAACACTGTTACAATTATCAGAACAGAATGTGCTATTTCTTGCTAACATTTTAATTTCTAATGCAGGCAGGTTGTACATTTTTAAATAATTTATATTAAATAAAAACTGGCACTAAAATAATTTGTGGCTATTTTTACTTTGTTGTAGTTAATCAAAAATAAAGATAGTTTTTGTTAGCAACACTGTTTTGCATGCTATATTTCAACATAAAAACCTGTCTTACTCACTAACTCTAGTAATACAGTAATTCAGTTTAACCAGACACTGAATGCACTCAAATACTGCATACTGCTATATTTACCTGGATGTGAAAAATACTGACTGTAAATTGAAATATGTACAGTACCTACATATATCTATGCTTCATATTTTCAATATATTTTAAGGTCCTGATCCTGTCTTATGTGTGTATTCTAGGGCAGTATCTACATTTTGGATCGCACACCCCAATAATAATTTGATCAGTAACTCAGCCGCTGGATCACAGGTATGCACAATCGTTGATATGACCAAATGAATAATTTTCACAATGTATATAACAATATAATGAACACTGAGTACATTTTTGCTTACAACATTTCCATGGTATTTTTTCATTGAACGACTATTTCGTGAGCTTCTCTGATTGAACTTGTGCTCCTTGAAATGATGCCCGCATCTCTGTGATATTGATGAGAACATTAAGGAGGTTATGCAACCACAGATAGCATCTCCTCATTCCAATCCTTTATTAAATATGTTTTTGCCAATATAAATCACTTCAGTCTGGTGGTATTGTTATGCTTTGCTTTGTTTGTTTGAGGTTTTGAGGATGATCCCTCCACCCTTTTTTAATCAATAAAAAGCTTCTTATGAAGCTGTGCTCTCAGCAGGCCAGGTTAATAGAGACTCAATCTGGTTCCTGTGATTAATATCAGAGGACTCAGGAATAGATATTATTCAAACATTTTTAATGACTTTTAAAAAGGGAATTTTTAAAGCAAATTATAAGTTGAAGGAGATGTTTTACCATATTTATGAAAAGTGCCTAAATTTCCCCCCTCGTTCTCCGTTTCTGATTTTTTTTGTTTTTCTCTCAGGATGCAGGAATTTGGTACATTTTCCACAACTCCTCTACAGGTGACTCTCACGGACTGATTCCAGAGACGAAAGCTGAGCTCACGCCTCTGGGCATCTTCTTTAACAACCGTGTTCATTCCAACTTTAAGGTAATCAAACACCAAATTCTCTAGTAAGAAACCTTCAAATAATAAAAAAGGCTTAGACTACTTAGACTTTTTGATTTATAAACACATTCCTCTGTCCTTTTTGTACACAATCTTCAGGTGATATCAAACAGTATCAATGCTACTGCTTTTTCTCCATCTACATTTTATGCCCACCTCCCTGTGGTGAAATTAGCATTTCCTCCCTCTGGCTCATAACAGTTCAGTTCATAAATCATTTGGGATTTATAACATTGTATTAAAGTGGCTTTAGGAAAAACTGATGAAATCAATTACGAGTTCAGGTTTTTATTGCACGTACACAAAGCATCTTCGTTGTTTCTCTGAAACGCCTCATTGTTCAAAGTCCCGCACAATGTGCTTGTGTGACAGGGTGCTCACACATACATTTCCCTATACAATAGCTCTCTGTTATCTGCTTGTTTATGTTGGGTAGCTTGAGCTGTGTTCAGTGTTGGGACTGTCCAGGTGCAGAGAAAATCCAGGCTTCACTTTCACTGCACAACACACATGGTACCTGAGATTGAACACACAATTTCTAAGTGAAGAGTGATTGCTTCTTTCATCCTGTTTCAGGCTGGCCTCTTTATTGATAGAAAAGTCAAGAGCACCAACGCTACTGCGGCAGACCCACGTGAATATCTCTGTCTGGACAACAGCGCTAGGTGAGTAGATATGGTGAACGTTTCTCTGTGTCCAGGGTCTGTTGATTCTGCTTATAAAGAAAACACATCTGCCCAGATAGAGTTTCTGCAGTAGTTAGAGGATATGGTAGAGCCGGACAGAGTTCTGGTCTCTTCTTAGACCACAAACCACAGTGACCACACTATAAATATAGTCATAGTGTTATGGTTTGTATATGCTGTAGGTGTAAGTTACTCCCGTTTTCATTTATACTCCCATGACTGTATTTTTTCAACATGTCGTTCTTTAAAATTTGTGTGTGAATCTGAGAAAAACGTAGTTCACATTTTACAGCAAAATCCTTTTCAAATAAAGAAATTCGCCAAAATTTCTCATTACCATAATGTGTCTGGACATTTTATTTACTATTTACATATCAATTTATTTATTTATATAATAATCCAGTTGACATTTTGAATGTAAAAAATTTGATGAGATTTCACAATGAGATCTATAATAGGCAATCTATAAAATAGACTTCAATATAAATCAGCATACATTATAAGCAGTATAATAAATACTAATAATATATATATATACTGTATTTCATATTACAGTAGCAAACACCTAGCAGTCACACAGAAAACTACATAGCACCACCCTAGTATTAAGACATTTGCGTGGGATAGAAGCACTCACATTTTCTTCTCAAGGAAAGATTGAATTTCTCATTGTTTGACATTGCTTTCTCAGGTTCAGGCCTCATGAGAACTCTGATCCAAGCAAGCCACGGGTGGCCGCACTCATTGACACACTCATCTCTTTTAAAAACAATGATCTGGGGGCCTGGATTCGTGGAGGTGACATCATCATACAAAACTCAGGGTAGGGGACAAAACCTCTTAATTGTAGACCTGCTAAGCTTAAAACCTTTTCAGAAGCTCATTGCATAAAAAAAAATGGCAATCTTCTGATAATTGTTTTGTTTTTCTGATAGATTTGCTGACAATGGTGTTGGACTCTCATTTGCAAGGTACTGTGTCATTTTACTGTTTTTTAGAGCTGCCAGTCATCTCAGTATTCGCATCTATTGTTAATCACATATATTTATAATTCTTGAGAAAAGTCATCAAATGAAAAGAACGCAATGCCTTCTCATAAAAAATGAAGGCGGTACAATGTCTTAGATTGCTCCAATTGTAGGAAATCCCTGATTACGCGGTTCAATGGACGTGATCAATTGCATTAATTTTATCACTATTTTGAAATAATAATAATAATAATAATAATAAGATTGGCATTAAACATGCTAAATTGACAGCCATATTTTTTATGCGAGTGTGTGTGTGTGTGTATATGTGCAGGCATGTTCTTGTCTGTGTCTCTGGCTGCAGGCATATTCATTTAAAGAAACCTCTCTTTATTTTTCTGAAACTGTTACAATCTGATTGGCAAATATGTGCGAGGGTGTGAACTTGCCTGCTCTAGTGTTCTATATAACCCTCCTAAGGCAGGCAGTTAATGAAACCACTAAAGTGTTTCACTCCCCTCCTCCTCTTCCTCCTCACTGCAGTGATGGCAGCTACCCTAAAGATGAAGGCTCCAGTCAGGAGGTCTCCCAGTCCCTGTTTGTTGGCGAGAGCAGAAATCGTGGCACCAATGGAAGGCAAAATAAATACTGGGGAATTGGTGGAGTAGACGGAAAGATGAGGACTCTACCCAGAAACAAGTATGTGAGAGAAGAAATAAAGGGAAAATAGAGAATAGTGTTAACAAACTTTCAGTCTAGTTTAGCAGGAAAATAAATTCTTTGTTTGATCTGAATATTGTTTGGCTTTTGCCCTGTTCTTGTCAGGACGTTTCCGATCAGAGGTTTTCAAATAAATGATGGTCCAGTGAGGATCTTGGACAGTACGTTTCGAGCCTTCAGTCCCACTTCAGAGCGCTTCACCATGGCTGTGGGATTCAGCCTGAAAAACATCTGGCAGCTGACACCCAGAAATAACCTGTCCTCTCTCGCCTTCCACCCTAGTGTGAGTGCACATACACATTTAGCCTTGGAAACTGTTCAAACGCGCTCCTATACTGCTATATTTCTATACTTCTGTACTGTTATACTGGGACTGCTGAACCACATAACACACAGGGATTTAAGTTGCTTAGTTTAATTGCTTCTGTGAAAAAAAAAAAGAAGTCAATATTACAGAATAAAAATTGAGCACATTGTTTTTAATTTTTTGTACATTTTTGATCTTGCATTTTTATTTAATTTCAGTATATTATTCTTTTATTATAGTTTTGAATTTTTATTTTAGAAATTTTACTTTTTTTATTTTTGTATCTTGTATTAACAGTTTGTCATTTGCTTAGTTTAGTTCTCTTTTTTCCCCCAGTGTTTTATTTATTTATTTAATTTTTATTTTAGTCATAATATTTTGGGACTGCCAAAGTTAGTGTGGTAACTTTTAAAATATATTGTGTTTCAAAAATGAATTTGTGGCCATTCTTTATTATATTTGTGTTAGTTTTGAGTCATAAAAATGTATTTTATTGTTTGTTTGTTTTTGTGCAGTTTTTTGAGATTTTCACCTATGATTAGATTTTTTTTTTTTGGTTGGGTCAGAGAAGACTTGGACTAATTACAGTCTGGGATACCCACCTGGTCTGTCTAGTCTGTAATAACGCTTATTTACCTTAAGTGCTACTAATGCTTGTATTTATTGCTCATTTCTCAGGGAGAGACGACACATCTGGTTGTTCTCTCCTGATTGGTCACCATCTGCCCTGGGGCTGAGTAATGAAATAAAATCCTGCTCTGGCAGCTGGTATTTAGCATATGTTAAAAAGAGCCCTTGGAAAGCTCTAAGTGTGGTCATATTTTGCTTCACTTGATGTGTGTGAATGGTACCACATTGATTCTAGGTCTGTCCGGATGTTCTTTTTCTCAGTACCAAATCTCAATTTCAGGACATTTTATAGGTTTTAGAATCTTTCCGTTTACATTTCTCGTGACCAGTGATTCTCTTTTATCATCTAGGTGAATCTTAAAACATTTTTTGGGCGACCGGGCGAGTGGTTTGAGCAGAATGATCTGGATGGCGATAAAAATTCCATCTTTCATGACCTGGATGGCTCAATCAGCAATTACTCAGATACATATGTGGCAAGGGCCGACAATTTCCTGATCCGCCACCCTCAATGTGTGGATGTTCCTCAATGGAATGGGGTTGTGTGTAGTGGCAAGTACTCTCAGGTAAAGAAATAGATCTCTCACTCTGCTTTTACGTTTTCATGTCATGTTCATATGCAAGTACACGACCATTCAAATGTTTTGGGTCAGTACGATTTTTTTTTAATGCTTTTGAAAGAAGTTTTATGGGCTCACATATATAAAGTAAAAGCAGTAATATTGGCAAAACTGAATTTTCAGCATAATTACTTCAGTGTTCAGTGTCACATGATCCTTCAGAAATCATCCTATGCTGATTTGGTGCTCAAATAACATTTCTTATTATTATCAATATTGAAAACTGTTTTGCTGCTTAATATTTTTGTGGAAACCGTGATTTTGATCCACTTTTGATCAATTTAATGCATCCTTGCAGAAAAAAAAACTAATTTTACTGACCCCAAACTTTACTGACCCCCTTAAATCTTAACTGTTTTTGCTTCCTAAACAATGTTACTTATGTTCTATATAGGTGTACATACAGACACAGGGCGCATCTAATCTAAGCCTGTCCATCAGTAGAGATGAGTACCCTGATAAACCCATGGTTCTTAGAGGTGTCAGAAGCCAGACAGCACCAACCCAGCAATACCAGCCTGTACTGATGATGGGCAAGAGCTACACAGTGCACTGGAATGGACCTGCACCCAGAGAAACTGTCCTGTCACTTATTAATTTTGACCAGTAAGGAAAAAAGGAGGAATGTGATCCCCCATATCTAAAACAAAACATTAGGCACGGCTAATAAAGGGAAGGGATGGGCAACTTCAGTCCTGGAGGTTTACTGTCCTGCAGAGTTTAGCTTGATAAAAAAACACCTGCCTGTAGCTCTCTAGTAACCCTGAAGACAATGATTAGCTTGTTCAGGTGTGTTTGTTCTGTACAGTAGGGTTGGAGATAAACTTTGCAGGACAGTGGCCCTCCAGTTGCCCATCCCTGCACTAAACTCTATAACCATGAGATTTAGTAAGTAATATACATAAGTAACATACATGTTTCTCATACTAGAGACAATCTGATGTTGTTGTTTTTTTGGACTATTGCTCTTGTAGGGGGAATTGGGCTCTACTTGGCCTCTGCTACCCCAATGAAACCGTATTCCAGATCACATCAGACATCTACAACAAGCAGAACAATGGCTTTGATGGCATAGAGGACTATGGCCCTGTGTCATCCATTTCAGACCTAGAGAAACGACAGCAGGAGAGGAAGTACTTTTTCGACAAATCTGCTGGGTAGGAAAAAGTATATTTGAAATATTGACAAGCCTTTATCAACATATTGATTTCACAAAAGTCTGTAGGGCAGTAAAAACTGAAATCTGTTGTTTTAAGTGCCAAGTGAATAATATAATGTACAGTATGAAAAATTTATATAAATTTTTCTGCTAAAGATTTAACGGTAACGCTTTACAATAAGGTTCATTAGTTAACATTAGTTAATTTATTAACTAACATGAACTAACAATGAGCAATAATTTGTTATTACATTTGTTTATCTTTATTAACGTTAGTTCACGTTAGTTCACAGTGCATTAACTAATGGTAACAAGATTTTAATAAAGTATTAGTAAATGTTGAAATTAACATTAACAAAGCTTAATGATTTACAAAGGCTTTATAAGTGCAGTTCATTATTAGTTCATGCTAACTAATGTTAACTAATGAACCTTATTGTTAAGTGTCACTGATTTAACAGTGTTAATTATTAGATGACGACAAAGGTAATCTAAATGTAAAATAAGGGAAATTAGCATGCAAACATATATAAATTTTTAGCCAATTTCAAAGAGTTGAAATACAAATCTCAGTATCATGTAATAACGGTTATGGGTGTGGTAGCAATATAAACTACTGTTCAAAAGTTTGAGGTTAGTAAGATTTTTTTAAAATGTTTTTGAAAGAAGTCTCTTATGCCCACCAATTTCTTGATACATTTTTTTTTTTGTGCTAAAAACAGCAATATTGTGAAAATATGATTACAATTTAAAATATCTCTTTTCGATTTCAATATATTTTATATGCTATTTCCACTGTAGTTTATTCCTGCCCGTGTTTATTTGAAATTGATACATTATAATTGCCTGTAATGTCACTTTTGATCAATTTAATGTGGTCTTGCAGAATGAAAGTATTAATTTCTTTCAATCATTCAAAGTCTTGCTGACCACCAAACATTTGAAGGGTAGCAACCTTTTCGGAATGATTCCTCTTTCTGCCATTGGTTGGACAAAAGATAAATAATTCCAACCCAGATTCACACCATTGGCTGAGACAGAAATTATATAGTCAAGTACAGATAAATTATTGTTTACAGTGCGGTTTGATCAGTCCGACACATTAAGCCTGTGTTTAACCTCCAGTTTGTTATGGCTGTATGCGCGAGCTCGGCACAGACGAGACGGCCATAGCTACTGCTCCACCGCAGGCTGTGAGAGGGTGAAGATCATCGCCACCATACGTGCCAACCAAAAGACTCAGGCCTGCAACTGCACCGCCAATGCCTACCCCAAATACAGCAAGCCTGCCAGCAACATAGTGCCTATGCCAAAGCCGAACACTGTGCCCTGCAGAGCCTGTGGGGCCTCACAGGTAAGCACGGTCCAAGCTCCATATGAACGGACGACATCATTTGTGTAGCTCTGTGTGGGGCAGGCTTTGAACTGACTGTCCATCTGCCATCCTGACCAAGAGCCTTACCTTGCATTTTCTGGTTAATTTTAACATTCATTAAACTGATTAAGATTCATTAAACTGTCAACACTGAGTGACTTTTATTTTCCTCTCTGTAGTTAGCCTTCTCAAGTGAGCCATGGAACAGCTACCTCCAAACCCAGATCAAATCCCTCAGTGTAAAAGAAGAGCAGGATAATGACACACAAGCCTACATCACTGTAAGTCTGACCATTCAAAGCATGATTCATATCATTTTGGGAAAAATAAAATGTAAGAATATATATATAGCTTTGATTTTTTTTTATATATAGTTTTTTTTTCATTTTTATTGTAGTTTTAGTATTTTAAGGCTGATATAGTTTAACTAATATAATTTAAATTTATAATCACTTTAAATTAGTTTAAAAAAATAGATGTCTAGTGTTATCACTAGTACCATATTGTAATGAAAGAAAGTTGTGAAATTTAAAACCTTTATAATTGATTTTTTTAGTCCACTTTAGTTAGTTTTACTGTCATGACAATGTATTTTAGCTTATGTAAATGAAAATATATGTAAAGATTTTACACACACACACGCACGCGCGCATATACTTGCAGTTGTATATGTGCTGTATGTTCTATCCCCCTACACTAACCCTACCCATCACAGAAAACCTTTTGCACCTTTACATTTTTAATAAAACAGTTAGTATGTTTTTTTTTTTTATTTGTTTTCTTCTTTTTCCACAAATTTTGTATGTATGCAAATTTTATAATATCCAAGGTACACATTTTGTAATTTTATACAGTATATATGGGGGTATTATAGAATATTAGAATGTGTTTCCTTCATTTTACTTGTGTATTCTTTTGTGGATGCATTAAGAATGAAGGTTGTTTACATGTAAAACTGTTTTGAGGACCGGTTTCCTCTTTTTCTTGTCTTATAGGTAAATGGAGAGAGGTTTGACCTCAACCAGTCAGGGTTCCTCCTAGTTACTGTGGACGCATGCTCTGGAAAAGTCACAAAGAGCTTATTGTTTTCGACGCTGGACACTAAAATGAAACAGTACTTTGAAACTGGAATTATGAAGAGGTGAGGGGTGAAAACTGCACATCTGGAGGTTAGGAGAAGTTGGCAGAGGAGGAAGAGGTTGAGAGGTGGCTTACAGTGTTTATTGAGGGAGTTAGTGATGAGTGGAAGGATTTTTGCAGTGCCGATTTGATGTACTAAAGATTTAAGGAAATATATACACTACTGTTATAATCTATTCCAATGCATAAGCATTGGAACAGTCATTTTTTTTCTTGAAAGACATTAATACTTTTATTCAGCAAAGACATCATTAAATTGATCTAAAATGACAGTAAAGGCATATATATATATATATATATATATATATATATACACATATATATATAATTTATTTTCACAATATTACTGTTTTTACTGCCTTATTGATTAAATAAATGGTGTATTTTTGTTCATTCCTTAGTGAGCATAAGAGTGGTGAGTCAAAAACATCTTACCAACCCCAAACCTTTGAACAGTAGTGTATGGTCTCTATTTTGGACCTTCTGCTATTATGAACCTTTTCTTTTCTTTTTTTAAGGTGAGCATTTCCATATTTCACTGTTTAGACTAAATCATCTTGTTTCTGTGTAGGTCAATAGTTCTTCTCGCCACAAGAGGTCAGCCTTCTGACATTTCTGGGATTGCACAATATCTGGTCTCTTTGGGATCTGCTAAAACGCCAGATCTTCAGAAGAAAGGTAAGGTTTTCTACAACACGTAAAAAAATAACTGTCAAGATCTGTTTTTCCTGGTTGAGGTTTACTCTGGGTTTGCTGATTCCTATAATGTCTCTTTACAGAAGCCATTGCTTTCTTTGGGTTCCTCGGTGAAGGAGGACCTTCACCACAGCCATGGTCTGCTCTGTTGGCCTGCCAAGGCACCAAGGTACTGGGATTATTGGAAAGGTTCATTGCCCTGTCCCTTGAGGAATACTCTTGTCCACCACAAAAACACCCTCCCACACGGATGGATCTTGAACTCCTGAGAAAATCTCTAAGCCAAAAGTGAGCCTTTACTAGATGTGAACAAACAACACAACCAGCGAATGAATGTGAACTTATGAACGTAATTTATTTCGGCAAAGACAAGTGTTAATGGACTTTAAACAAGTATTTTATTAAGTGAGTTGAATGTATTTGTTTGTTTGTTGTTTTGTCCTGCGTGGTTGTTTTGTCATAAATGTTACAGCACAAAGTGATGCACTTTTTTTTTTTAGACACACCAAACATCTTTATTACAAACTGGATAACAAATGGACAGGACAAGCTAGAAGTACATGGTAAAAAATGCTGAGGGATGGTTTTGCATTTACAGTACAGCACAATATAAATTGTCACTTGAAGGGCCTCTTTCCCTCATCCAACCATCTGCAGGTGTAAATGACACTCAGGCTTTCCTTATTTATTCCTCTTAAATTAATGGGACATTTTGTTATTTAATAGTCATTCTGTTTTTTACTGCACACACACCAATGACTCTACAGTATATACTTTCAAACTTAATATTAGATTGTATTCATGTTTCATTTTTACACAAAACATTAAATAGTTTATATTTTTTCATAAAACAATAAACAATTGTCTTATATTAGATATGTGTACATGCAGAAAAGGTGTTTCACCAGTAAGCACTCAAGTTTTGTTCACTATCAGGTCACTTGCCATGTATCACAGGAAATCACACCAAAAGATTTTTGACAGATATTAACAAAATCTAAATTTAAAAATTAAGATTCTGTTATCATTTATTCACTTTCGTGTTGTTCCAAACCTGTATTTCTTTCAAAAGTGGAACTCAAAAGGAGATGCTGAAGCAAGTACCATTTTATTTTTGTTGCATGGAGGAAAAAAGTAATGAAAGTGAATGGTGACTGAGGTTGTGATTCTAGCTGTCTAATCTAATTGTGTGTTTGAAAGAAGGTCTAGAGATAATCATATGTTTGGAACAACATGAGGGTAAGTAAATGACAACTTGAATTTTTGGGTGAACTGTCCTTTTAAAATGATGCCCATTGTCAATTATAATGCCCTTTGTAGTGCTGTCCCTTAGCTTGAGAGATATAACATCCCATTTGAAATGTATTGTCATTATTTTGATTGAAATGGAAGCGTGAATTGTCTGTATGTGACGTTTTTATTTGAGTTGAATTAGTTAGGCTACTTAACCACTGTACAAAGAGTTTTATTGGTCATTTGAAATAGAGATAGTAGTTTTGTTAACTGTTTCTTAAAGATGCAAAAAGTCTTCCCCAAGTATATGAGTTATTTTTTTTATTTGTAAAATGCTCTCTTTTTTTTTTACTATATGCTTTTGTGCTGTAATTTGATGTTTTTATTTTTATTCAGATAAGATTTTACAAAGCTTATAAAACAAAACAAAAAACTCGTATTTGTAGTCATGGTTGACTTTTGTGTGTGACGTAAAATACTTGTAAGCACTCTAGTGACCAGTGGGGGCAGAGTTGTTTTACAGGTTTGTTAAAGTCATGGAGTAGGCCTACTACCACTATTTCCACCAGTGCTTTCCCGGTGAACTGAATGCGTGATCCAAGTCATCGAGCTTGGTCCCATTCAGGCGGGACTAGGGAGTGTGAAATATGAGGTGAGCCACTTGGATATTCAGAAATGAGATCTCTCCTCAACCATGTAGACTTCAAACACTATTTTATTCTGCCTTTCTTAGCTTCTTGCTCTTCTGAACGATAACATATGCATGACAAGTAAATTACTTAATCTAAATGAAGCTTATGAGCAATACTTAATCGTCTATTAGGCTACAGCACAGACACAATTTCACCTGCTGCTACTTCTGACACAAATGTTTGTCTTTAACATTAAATTATATAATAATTATTTTATTATTCTGACTAAAAATACTTTAGCTTTACAAAGAGACAGAGCATGTTTTTCGTCAGACATTGGCTGCGTCCGAAATCAAATCGCATAAGGTTAGGCCTTGAGTATGTAAGCCTACTTATTTTGAATTTGAGTAATTACTTCAGGGCTGCTTAAAAAAAAAGTAGAAGGTCATCCAGGTACTTTTTTTTTGCCTTCTCTTTTATCTGTAGCTAGGCCTACTGTGAATTTGGACATACAGCTTTTGTCATACTGTTTTTCGTCTGCGATTTGGGACGCAGCTAGACTCTCAGTAATGTTCCCGCCGAAATCTTCCACGCTTGGGAATATTGTCATCATGATTACCTTCTGTCACACAGAACTTAGTATGGCATGTTAGGCTGAGCGGCCGCTGACAGAACCAGAACAATAAAAAAAAAAAACTCAGCTCACTCCTACTCAAATGCTCTGCTGAAAGTTGGTTGCATCGAAGTCTGAAAACCTTAGCCAGCTACTGGCAAACTTCCCACAGTAAATCTGGGCAGAATGGTTGTGTTCTAGTGGTCTTGCAAGCAAACATCAAATCTGATACAGTACTGGTAATAGTCTTGAATTTCCTGAAGTTTACATGCTGATTCTAAAAGGTTGTAATACTCCTAATTTTATAGTTTTCATTCATTTGAGCAAGGCCGTAACCATGCCTTGGGGGAGTGGGTTGGTCTTTAAAGTGGATGCGCAAATATAAAACACTTTAACGTTCGTCTTTGGCACATTTTATCATAAATGAAATTCAACAATGGTGTCCTGTGTGGCTCAGATGCCGGGAGTCTATGGAGACTCTTATGTTCTTTGGGTACATCCAATAACAGAACATTTGTAATGTTTTTTGGCGCAGACATTGTATATCTTCAGTTGCTACAGCAAGGAAACAGAAATGGTGGACTGCTGCGGCTCAACCAGGGCAGTAGCCTATCTATGCTAATAGGGCAGATTGTCACCAGTCAGCTTCCCATTGCTCTTACGTAAGATTAGGGGGAAATCTGGAAACGCTCGTTTGGAGAGACAGATAGCACAAGTCTATTTGATGTGATGTTTACATCTGGAAGACGTATTTTTAAGAGTGTTTGCTCATCTGCAATACGTCTTTAGGACGTTTCCTGTCAGATGTCAAATAGACGTTTAGAAGATGTCAGTTTAACATGCATTCTAAATCATTACATCTTAAAGACATCTTCTAAACGTCTATTTGACATCTGACAGGAAACGACGTATTGCAGATGAGCAAACACTCTTAAAAATACGTCTTCCAGATGTAAACATCACATCAAATAGACTTGTGCTATCTGGTCATGATTTATGGGGATTATATAAAAAAAAGAGTGGGTGGATATTTTGTACCATTATAGGCTGGTTGTTTACACACTCTGGACACACATCTGTGTTCAAACCCCTTATAAAAGTGAATTTTGCATAATAGGTCTCTTAAAGGTAGGGTAGGCAATTTAGAGGCTAGCAATAGCAAGCTAGCTTTGAAAGCACAACAGGCGGTCTCCAAAGCCATGCCTTCTCCAAGAGACATGAACAGAGGCTGCAAAGCGTCACGAGAGACGGCGTTAAATTACCTTGTGGACTTGTCCTCAATGTCTATGGTGGTTACGGCCCTGCATTAAAGTCGTTATTGGCCGTGATTAAGTGAACTGATTGATGATCCATAAAGACATGAATGCACTGTGAATGTCAGAATTGTACCAGATTACACTCCTGGGAAACACAAACAATATGGATGCACCGAATCCAGATTTGGCTTCGGATTCGGCTGAATATTGGGCATTTTAACGGGTTCGGTGGAGGCTTACACTACGTGACGTCACGCAACCGTTGATTACGGGAAGGTGTTTACGTTAGGCTTGTTCGACTTGAATCGGCGCTACACAGACCGAGAGGTGAATGACAACAAAGTACCGCGAGAGCGAATAGAGAGCAGACGACTCCTTATGCTTTTGAATTGCTCTCGCTGTACTTAATGTCATAGTCAGTCGGTCTGTGCAGCGCCGATTCAAGTCAAAAAAGCCTGTAGTGTAACATGTTTTGTCAGGAAGAAAAATAGGGATAGCTCACAGTTAAAGTTATTGCAGAGGGCAGAGGCCAGACAAACTCACGGAGGCGATTGGCAACTCGCACGTTATTTTCCCAATCGAACTCGTGTAACTGTCTGTCACACGCTCTACCGTCCACAGCGTTACTTAATTAATAAACAAAATAAGATAAAAATTAGCATCAAACAGAAATAACCCGCATACATGGGGTGTTCGAGGTGCACGGCACATACAATACAGACTGCAGACAGTTCTACAGAGTAGGAGGTCTCTGCGGAACAAAAGTGGGTGTTTCTAAATTTGTGGGTGTTTTCACAATGGTGGGTGTTTATAAATCATGCAATGAAAATGATGCCCTTCTCCCGACCCCACCCCTAAGACCTACCCACACTGTGACATGGGCAAATCAGGTAACGCGGTTGAAAACTCCCCTCTGTTTATGGCCTCGCCCCCTGATCTGGTAACTCCTATTACCGTCTGCAGAGACCTCTATTTGGTTCTACAGGGAGCGCACAGCTCCTAAAGGGGCCACACCTTATTCACACTCGTTACAGTAGGTGGACCGTTCGAATGCAGTAGGCTGTGAGAAAGTGAAAATGGAACTCGTGAACAGAAAAAGTGTTGTTTGGCAGTACTTTCAGACAAAAGGCGGCAAGTCGAGCTACATGTTCAATTTGCAATGCTGATTTGTCTCATGGTGGCAAGGACCCTAAACAATACACAACATCACCACTGTTAAAATGTATTTTTTTTTTTTTTTTTTTTTACAGTTAAAATAAAATAAAAAATCCACTGCTGTGGACGTTGTTTACTTCATTAATGTGTTTACTGTGTTAATGGACTAAGGATGGGAGTAGGATTTGGTATTCGGTTTCGGATTCGGCAGAATCTTAATCAGTGGATTCGGTATTCTGCCGAACCCCACAAATCTGAATTCGATGCATCCCTAAAAAACAACTACTACAACAAACAAAACGGCCAACCCAAAAATAGCAAAATATTTAGTGGTCCTTTAATGATCTTAACCATTTTAATCACAAATCAGGAAATTAGCAAGAATTGCACAGATAAAGTATTGTAGAAAAAGTAACTTAGCATGAAATAGCCTTCCCTAACTTGCAGACAGGAAGAAGAGTCAGTGTTGTTCCAATCAATGTTAATGGCTTCAAAGTCAAATAGTTTATGAGTAGTTTAAAAATGTCTCCCAGTTCATTTGAATTGAATGCAAGACCAAATATTCACTATAGGGTTCAATTCTACACTCTGACCAGACCAAAACATGAGCCTGGTGGACTTGTTCTCAAGCCACTTCTTGGTTGTCTTTGTAATTTGGTCAGGATCATTGTCTCATTGAAAAGTTACATCTGACCATTCCTCTTTAGATACCAACTTTTCAGCTGTGGGAAGCAAGCCATTCTGCAATATTCTCCTGTACTCAAAAGCATTAAATGACTTTTCACAGTAAAGTAGCTCACCAATACCAGCAGCTAAAAACGCTCCCCACACAATGACATCTCTTCCTCCATGCTTCACTGTGGTATAGATGCATTTATTATTATATTTCTCAGCAGATTTTTGAAGGCACCACTCTGGAGCATCACCATGCAACTCGTGTTTCATTGTGATTCATCGCTCAAAACACAACTTCCCATATTCTGCCAAAAACATTCTGTCTTTGCTGATTTAAATAATCTTACTAGAAATTAGCTGATGATTAAAAAAAACAGCTTATCTGTTGCTTTCGCTGATGTGAACTCTGTTAAATTTACAAATAGTGCAGGAATTGAAGGTCGAATTTGTAAATGTTTTGTGGATATTTATGTGGCCAAGTGTAAACAGAACTGTAACAAATCAGATAGCTATCCAATCAGTGAACGCATGAAGTGACTAGATGTAAACGAGCCCATAGATTTAATATATAATTCTTTTTCTTTCGAAACTTGTTAGACTAAGGAGTAATTTTGTCTCAATTGAGCATCATGTGGTTTGAAATACTTCAATAGAAATGTTTGAAAATTGAACTCAGATTGTTCATATGTTTTACATTTTTCCCAACCGTGCTGTATGGTGTAAATGTTTGCACCAGACTAAGATATCACTGCACAGTTCAGGCATGGGTTTGTTAATAATTAAATGACTCAGAAAGTGACATAGGGGTATGCTACTATGGCAACATCCTCCCCCCACGGAGGTGGCACTTAGTGGGGTAGTGTAAATGTCGACTCCGTCTAATGAAAAGCCAGCAATTCACCGCACCTTAAATTTGTCCAAATGAGGTTCGTAGACCAAAAACTTCAATTATGGAAACACTTCAAAAAAGCCTGCACACTCTAACAATGAAGGGGAACCACCAATTGCAAGATAAAAAAAACTTTCTCAATGCCTAGTTAACAATGCTCAGTGCAGGAGCCATCTTAATATAAGGAGTCTCATAATTACATGGATCACATGGCCAACCAAAGGGTATACTAACAATCCAGATGACATATTTCAACAACATGCATAATACATGAAATGAGCTCACTACACCATCCAATAAAGATTCAATGATGAAACATATTAAACTAAAAAGAAATCAATAGAAAAGTCCCCAAAATATAAACAATAAAATGGAAAAGCTAGAGCAAAAAGTAACATTTATAGAAAAATGTATTATCTTAAAGGAAGAAAAAAAAAATATTAAAACGTATAACAAATGAACAAGATTCACCTTGCCAAGTCACCAACATGCTTGGTCACAAGATTTATATGCGTCTTAGCCAATAAATATGAATCTATACAAACAGTTTAAAAGTGGTGTCCATCAATGTATCTTAATTCAAAACAATTAGTGATAGAAATAAATATTATTCATCAAATTGGAGAACACAAACATCTATACTCTGGACTGATGAGAAGACATCTTTCATAAAAACATGACAATATAAATCATTCATTCAATCCCTTGGGGTGTACACAATCCATTTAATAAATCCACTTAGCTTCAGTGTTTAGTTTAGTTAATTTCTCTGAATTAGGAGAACTGCACAAAAACTGATGACTTTGAGGTGGAAAGTAATAAGATTTAAAAAGAAAACAATTCAAAAAGTTAAATCTACACCATAAGGTCACAACCTAAGATACCCAAAATACCATCTTAGATCTGTTGTTTACCACCTTCACTGTTAGTCAGGCAATTAAGTTAATCATCAAAAAACATTAGCATGTTCTTAGAACAGATGTCATTGGATACAACATCTTCAAGGAGCCTCAAATCTGGCCCTGGAGGGCCACTGCCCTGCAGAGTTTAGCTCCTCCAACCCCAATCAAACACACCTGAACAAGCTAATCAAGGTCTAAAGAGTTACAGTTAGTTGAGTTTGATCAGGGTTGAGCTAAACTCTGCAGGGCAGTGGGCCCTCCAGGATGGTATTTAAGGAACCCTGCTATGGGATGTAACATAAGAGACTAGGTTATTTGGTTAATTCGGCCACTTTTATCAAGGAGAAAAAACACATGACTTTCTTCCCATGTAAATATACAAAATTAGAGTGACCATTACCTGTTCATCGACATCTGTTATCTAACATCACATGCCCATGTGGTGTACAATATATTGGTAAGACTAACCACCAATTAAAGACCAACATCAATGAGCATAGGAGCTCCATAAGAAGGGCGGACTCCATATATTGAGACAATAACTAGACATTGGCTGCGTCTCTCTTGAGTAGGTACTTATTTGAATAAGTAATTGCTTCTCGACCGCTAGAAGCAATTACTAGACACTAGACCAGTCTCTATATAGAAGTATGTTGTATATAGTATGAATGTGTGTAATATGAATGTAATCTGAACATACTACATTTGCCATGTTGTCATTATCATGTGACCTACCAGCGTCAGTTATGTTGCTTCACTGCCATTATAATATACATCCTCTCCCGTGACCTCATGGGATAGTAAAGCGTCCATCGTATGCACACCTCAGAATCTCGCTGGAAGAAGCAGGTCATTTGGGTACTTTTTGCCTAATCTTTTATGAGTACTGTACATTCGGTCATGCTTTTTTGTTGTTGTCACATACTGTTTTTTGCCTACTATATAGTTGGGAAGTATGGGATTTCGGATGCAGCCATTGAGAAAGGTCACCTTTCTTTTTCATTAACTTTCATTTCATAAAACCATCAGCAATGGTTTTATCTTGCAATTGGTGGTTCCCATTCATTGTGCAATGTGCAGGCTTTTTTGAAGTGACTGTCTGATGTCAATGGAGTTTGTCTACACCAAACTGCCCCTTTCTAGAGGTTCCTTCACTTTTGTATGGTTAGTCTGCTGGTTTTATTCAAAAGGTAAGAAATAGGTCAGCAAGACTTTTGAGTGTGAGTTGAGTGATCTTGCTAAATGATGTTGAGATTTCTGATAGTTTTTCTGATATGTGGCCCACAGCTTATCAAACCCTCAAATGGAAAGAACCGTAAATCTTCCTTTCCTTAGGTTGGCATGTTCAAAACATTTCCTGTATCTTAAAGTATTACATGGCAGTTTCTTGAATAAATGCTTTATATTGGTTGTATGTGAATATTTAGGGTGATTGAAAGACAATTGTGCAAAATAACATCTTGTTTATTGCTAAGTGAATAAAGTAATGAATATATTCAAATAAATCTAAAATATGTAGATGGTTTGCTGAGACAAGTCCTGTGGCCTAAGTTACATAATTGTTTAAAAATATATTTAGTATTCATGACGTGGTTTTAAAAAGCTAATCAAGCTGTATTGGTTCTACTGATCAACTGTGCAGTCGTGCGATGTATACAATGGACCTCTGTGTAGCGGTGTCTTGTTGCCATGGAGCTTTTTAGGATTATTTGGATCTCTGACTGTCCGTTTAGACCTGATGGGTCCAGACATATGGGGCCACTTGTCTGCATCATTACAACCCTCAGATGTGCTAAAGATTTTAGATGGATATAAACAGCCACTCACAGTCCTGTGAGGATATGAAACCATCCCATGGGGGACGAATCACAACTCCCCTTCTATCTCTCTGTCACTCACTCTCTCTCTCTGACACCATCCCCCCACCCTTGCTAATTGACTCATTACATTATGGTTATTATAGAGCATGCCCATGGCTGGTTGCACTCTTACTCATAATAACCTCTTAGAAATGGCCCAGCCTTTTGATGGACTGTATTTGAGAGAATAAAAGCACAGAAGAGAATTCAGCTTGACCCCGGGCCTTTTAAAAGACTCATTTTACTGCTGTATAATACTTCAACAATATTGTAACTTTCTATTGAACACTTCCAATATGACTTTTGGAATTCTGACCCAGTTTAAATTTCTAGCATAATTAACTTACCCTCATGTCGCTCCAAACATACTGTTTTCAAAACAATTGATTTTTTTTTGTAAATATTAAATAATGATTTAAATTTCACCCTGATCATCATACAAAGCTGTTATATAACTCCCCAAGTTTTGATACATTGTAAAAGAAAGTTGGGACATTTCGTAAAATGCAATAAAATCAAGAATCTGTGGTATGTTAATTTTCTTGATCATTTATTTAACTGACAAATGTACAAAGAAAATATTTCCAAAGATTTCACTGACCAACTTAATAGTATTATATATATATATAATGATACTAATTGTTGCAGTTTTGCAAGTGGAATTTTTACCCAATCCTGCCTGATACAAGACATCTGCTACATGCATCAGTCCGTGGTCGTCGTTGTCTGATTCTCCTTTTCATGATGGGTCATAGATTTTCAATAAGAGGCAGATCTGGACTGCAGGCAATCTTGAACATCCCTTCTACAGTGTAGAGTGTCTAGAAAACACTCTGTTGTAGCACATGCAGAATGAGGGCTTCCCTGGAAAGATGTCATTTTGATGGCAGTGTATGTCTCTGATGTCTCCACATCAATGATACCTTCACACACTCTCGACAGCATCTCTGCATTGAACAGATGTTTAGCTCACTCCTTGCGTAACAGAGATTCAAGTTGCAGGATGCAGTGGCAGACTGTGTTAAGGGAAAATGGTTTTCCAAAGTACTGCTGAGGATATGTGGTTGTATATAACACAGTGGCATGATGGTTTCTCATGCAGTGCCATATGAGGGCTCAAAGGTCATACAATTTAAACAGAGGTCTCCTGCCTTGCCCTACACAGACTGAGATTTCTCTGGATTCCCTGAATCTTTTTACAATATTATGTCTGGTAGATGGTAAAATACATTAATTTTTTGCAATCTTGCATTGAGAAATGTGATTTTTGAATTGTTTGACAATTCTCTCCTGAAATTTGGTACAACCTGGTTTAACTTTGATATTCTATATTCTTTTCACTTTTATTTTGCCTCTGTCCCAACTTTATTGTTGTGTGTTGCAGCCATCAAAATAAAAATGTATATATATTTACAAAATACAATTATATATATGTTGGTCAGTGAAAACATTGGAAATCTTTGTACTGTTGTCAATAATTAAAAAAAAAGGTTCAAGAAAATTAACATATCACAGATTGTGTTTTTTATTGCATTTTACAATATGTCCCAACTTTTCTGGAAATGGGGTTTGTACGGATTACTTTTATGTGGGTTTGTGTCTTATTTGAAGCGTGACAGGCCCTGGTCTCTGATTCAAATCCAGCAAAACATTTACTTTAGTCTTCCATGAAAGAAAGTACACTTATAAATAGAAACACTTATAATTACTATGTAAATCCGTACATGACTGCAACATTTGATCATCATTGAGTTTTGTTGTTGTTGTGGTTATCAAATATTCATGCCAGTCTTTCAGTTTTAAACAAAATACTTTTTTCCCTCTCACTTACATGAGATCCCTTTGATGGAGCAGCATGGAAGCTAATGTGTTTTGTTCATCCTGATTCTTCTAGCCATGACAACCTCAGAGACAAGCCAAATCAAACCAACCACCTCAATCCAAACAGCAGACAAACCATGAAAATGAGAATGATTAGAGAGAGATAGAGAGAGAGAGAGAGAGAGAGAGAGAGAGAGAGGCATATGACGATAGACTTGAAAGCTACTCAGGTTTTATTTCTAGTACTTTAAACTAGTAATATATTAGAGGAAAGAAGGCTGAAAAGATGAAGAGCAGAACTGTCAGTGAAATCGGTAGATTCGCGGGCCCCTGATCGGAGCGGTGGAGTCCACAGTCTCCTGCCATTTCTTGCACTCACCATTTCTATCAGTGGGGTGCTCGTCATTAATTCATTACGTAGAGCACACTAAATTAGTCCTCATTAGCCACCGACTGTTTGCTTTATTTTATTTGACATCATTAGCCCCTCAATAAGAGAGCATTTATAGCCCCCTCACCTAGCAACCTGCATCTGTGAGCAAGCAGGCAGGGACTGCTACCCCAGCCCCCCCTCACTTACCCTTGGCCCACACGGCTTCCCAGACCGCCCTACCACCCTCTGGTCCCCACACCTCCCGTGTCTCGTTGGGAGAGTCAAACAGATGTCTGTGGCCCAGGTGCCTCCCCTGATGACGTGTGTCATGCGTTGGTGATAGGGAAACGACAGGCATACACTCTCTCCTTCCTGCGCTCTCCCTCTCTCTGTAGACACTTATAAGTTCGGACAATTTATTTCCCAATGAGTCATCTATTACAGATCAGTTTGTGAAGCTTAACTTTAAAATGGATGCTGAAGGACTTTGCAAGCACCATTGAAGTAGACATAAAGTTGTGTTGGGGTTCTGACGCTCGGACACAAGAACAACGCATGGGAGATCAGGGCTCACGGATGTCTGTTTCTGCTGGATGCCATGAACGCAGGGAACAGACCCAAGGGAGAGGCATTGCTGTCAAATGAGTCATGTGGTCAACAAGGTCTTCGTCTCTGAGAGACTTGGTCACCTGTGCATTTTGAACCAAAGCTACATTCTTGTTCATAAAAACTTTTATTAAGGGCCTTTTGGCTTTTTTGTGGCCTCACCGCCTGCTTGAGGCTCTGAACATTAAATCTTCACAGGGTAACAAGAGAGACCTCCTTGAGGAAAAAGAAAGAACTAGGAGAGGAATCATCAAACTGGTAAGAGATAAACACTGTTGTCTTTTAATACGAGCATTGTTTTTCGTCACATGTATGTTTTTGTGCTGCTGTTAACCTCTATCACCAAATAGAGAAGAGTGGATAGTTTTGGTCTTCTGATTAGTGTTTTTACAGTTTGGTCTGGAAAGATGGATACTTCTATTGAACTTCAAGCTGATTAATAATGAGGCCAATCGGTCACTGTGATATGCATTTGACTAGTGCTATGGTAAATAAATGATAGCTGTTACTCATTCACCATCTGTTGGAAACTGCAGTGAGCACAGAGCAATAAGGCTTTATACCATATGCTCTCAAAGGAGAAATCACTCATGCTTCTCTCTTGTATAACTCACTTTCACAGATTTTTCTGAAAACAGATGATTGCATGTGTGTGTGTATATATATATATATATATATATACATACACATGATTACGTGTCAATGCTTAGGATTGTTTTATATTTTCACAACTGGATATATTGTCAAACAATTGGCCTGTCTCTGTGCCTTTCCTTATTAGTTTGACTATTTACTTTCATGCCATAATGTTTTATAAGTTAGAAATGATATTTAGGAAGTTATCAGAGAAAACCACTCTGTTTTTTAAGGCAGGTTGTGACATTTGAGAGCATTGGATTTGTTGCATCTGCAGTTGATCTACTGCTGATTCTGGTCTGGAATAGAATCATTATTAAGACAAATATTAATAAAATAAGCTGTATCGATAATGCATATAGCATGCTATAGCTAATGTTAAATTGTCATTGATTCTGAACCAATTAGAATGAACGCCTAAATCTGAAATGTCTGTTTTTTTAAACAAATGTTTTGTTGCTAATATCAGGATTACCACACACACACACACACACACACACACACACACACACACACACACACTTTGTTGTTGTGGAGCTTGAATTATTGATGGCTCCAGACTGCTAAAAAATGCATCCACAACCTTTTTATCATTCAACGATCAAGAACCAATTAGTAGAGCAATCTGAAGTCTTCTTTAATCTTGACCGAGAGAGTGAACCATGTGTAATGAAGCTTGAAAAATAGACACTATGCTATGATAATCAGTTTTAGCAGGGAACTAGACTGCATACATTACCGAAATTCTGCCAAGCATTGTTTCAAAATGATTCCCTTCTGTTGTTTGTTTTGGGGGCTGACAGACAGATAACAAATTAGCACACTCAAAAGAATGCACAAGCTAGATATGAGAGACAGGAGAACATAAGAATTGATGACACTATCACAGGTGTAGTCTCGTAGCAGGACTTTTGACTTATTCTGACAGAGAACTGTTCTCCGTTACAAGAAAAAGACGGGTTATATCTGAAATGAATTATATCACAATAATAGAGTGCAACAGTTCTGAATGTAAAAATCCTATTTATTTTAGGGATATTGATTTTTAACCATTAGCTTTAAACCTTTAAATAGAACTACTGTTAGCTCAAAGGTTGTTAATCAGTGGTATATGCTTATGTTAAAGCTTTCAGTACATTATTTCAACTTATTTTTTTCATATCAGCAAAAAGGTCTAAATCAAAGCCTAAGATAAGTGTTGGCTCCAAAAATATTTCTCAGGTACATTTTTTTTTTCATTAGAATTAAAAAAAAACTTCATTAAAAAGTTCTGGGTATCTTTCAAATCTTTGATTTAATTTATCGGGCAAATTAAGTGATTAGTTGTGCTTATTGTATTTTATTGTAGCTGGCAATTACCATACCTTGTAAACATTACTTGGTTTTTCTAATGGAAATGAAAAACATGTCTGTTTTCTGTACTATGCGCTTAAGAATAAAACTGTGGGTGGTCCGTGGGAGTGCTGTTTGAGGCTGAAACTGTCTTCGGTTTCACCCACTAATTGTAATACAGAACTATCATAAAATCGATCACACGAATATTTACGTTGTGATGCACATAGCTTCTTTACGATGGAAACACTCCCCCTTCTCTTTTTTTTTTTTCCATATTTGAGCAGATTTATCAGTTTCTTTAAAATGACAGCCTATTGCTGCCTCAGAGAAATTGCCACTGTGATTTGATCAAATGAGTTCATGTGTTCCAGTTAACCCACGATACTTTCTGTCATTATAATTCAGTTATTAAACTGTTCATTAGAACAAATTAAATGAAATTTAAATATCTTGCCATTATAAATATATCTTCCTCCATTTATGTGTCTCTCCAAAGTCATTGCAGACTTACACATGCACACATGCTGACAGATACAGATGGTAACAGGTTTTTATTGCTCTATAGCTGCAAAATAGTCATTATTTTCTCTCGCCTTTAATAATACCGACCAAGATTCTCACGCTCACCCCTGCCTTGTGGGATGTTATTTTAGCTGCTCAGTCACCAGGATTAAGCCTGTCATTCTTAGGCTATAGACATAATTTTTTTGTAAGATTTATGGATTTGCCTGAAACTGATATAGTGATTATACTCCAGGTAGACATCCTTTGGAGTCATGAATTACTCAAAATGCAAAGAAGGAAGTTCATGGTTACTGATCTGAAAATAAATTTTTCCTAAACTACATTAGAATTTTAAAATAAATTATAAACAAATAACATTATAAATCATTATTCATTCAATAGAAAGTGACTACTTTGTCTTTTCCTCATTGAACAGGACTCCATGACAAGAAAAGTCCAAGCCAGGAGAGTTTTGCAACCTCTCTGCACAGACATGAAGGTAAGACTAAAGTTACAGTTTCAAGACTACAGAATGATATCTGCCGATACCGATAGTTTGATATCCTTAGTGAAAAAATCTCTCCCAACTAATACAACTATACAGGGGACCCTCTCAGTTGGTACAATAATATTCAAGGTTAAAATAAAAAAACAACTCAGTTGCACATAAGGTAGTTTTATAAACGTTTGTATTCATATTAAATTTATTCAAACATACACATAATTAACGGAAAATAACTTACAAATTGTGTACATTGGATAACTTTCCTGTGGTAAATGCAACTTTAAGTGACATTGTTCACAAGCTGTTTTACTGATATCTTTCTGATTACATGAGACATGATACATTTCAGTAAGTTCAGTAAGTTATGTTCATGCATCTTATTCATGCATTATTTTTTTTGCTATAACTTGTATTGTGTGGAAGACTCGCTGACTTGAACTGAGGTGCTACAGCGATCTGTCATGCTAAATATAACAGCGTCAAAGCGCCTTTTATTATTGTTTGAATTTTGTGATAAATTGACATAATTTGACAGACTTTGTTTCTTATCAGAAGTAACAAAGCTCTTTGCGATTATTGGATGTGAGGCGCACTACAAATAATGTTTGGTGTAGGGAGAATTAAAGGCAGGATAGGCAATGTTTTTCATAAACACTTTTTGTTATACTCGTTGAAACACTCTTCACATCCTGATAGCAATCAATAATAGAAGTGGTCTAAATAAAAATAAAAAATACATATCTGCACATTCCATTAGGCTATGCAGAGTTGTAGACAGACAGTCACTGAGTGCCACAAACAGCAGCCACCTTTTACAGTTCCTCCTGAACCAAAACAACAAGCTTATGCTGCTTTCACGCCATGTCGTAATTACCGTAATTAAGTGATGGGAGCGCATGGTGTTCTCGTTTCTATGGCAACACTATCAACGCCGAAATTAATCTGCAGCAGTCAAGTTTTATTATTCTAATGTTATGCTTTGAGATAGGTAATTTAATGCCATCTCTCATGATGCTTTGCAGACTGCATGGTTGTGTGTTTTAGCTGTGTGTTTTGGAGGAGGCGTGGCTTTATATTAGGGCTGTCGATTTAACGTTTTAATTTAATGACTTAGTTATGGAAAAATAAAGCAATTCAAAATGTAACGCAATTTGCGTACCCACCCCAGAGTTGCATAGTTCATCTTACATTTTATACAGTTGATTGATGATGGACAGCAGGGCAACAACTAGAATGGCCCTAAAATTCAAGATATTGAAAGCATCATCATAAAAGCCTTTTAGTGGTCACAACGTGTTACACGTTCTACCCTATAGTTTTTGTTTCATATTTATAGCATATCACACAAGCAACGACTGTGTCACAACTGATGGTAGTTAACAGTACCAAGACTAACTTGTTTAATGAACACGAAGAGAATATATACAGTAGATGAAGGCATAGAGCAACATTACATTAACTGCTCACACTTAGATGAGAACCAACAGTGAACTGATTGTGAATGAGACAGGGAGTACTACACTGGGAAACCTTAATGACAGACTGCTTAACGTAATCAGGAACCAAGGAGACTAACTAGGAGGTAATTAGGACTCAACTGATCTGAAGCCCAAGAAACAAACACAGGAATGAAACTAACATAATTCTCTTCAATATCACACGAGTGCAAGTGATATTTACTACAGTAATAAGTTAATATTGTGTAATATTATAGACCTAATATTGTCTGTTTGTACTATTACTGTTTTTTTTTTACAGTTATTTTTTCGGTATTCTGTCTTGAGTGAATGTTAGACGAACTTGATACTGAAAACTCTGAAAAACAGTGGCAACTGTGACTGATTTAATCTACCAATTTCTCAAATCAGCAATTTTGTGACAGAGGACATAATGGATAAAATGACCACAGTGAATAATGGGAAATTGGCTCCTGTGAGTCAGATGTCGACAGGTTGGAGAAAAATTTTGTCTAATTAAACAGTCAATGTAATATTGAATAGCAAATTTTATGAGCTCTGCTGAAATTTGTTCTTAAGATGAAAAGTAAAGCTGTAAAGGAAAAATCCTTGGTCCATGAGAATTACAAATTTTACATTGAATGACTATTTTTGTGCTATAAAAAGTTACTTATCTTTTGTTTTTGAATTAGTCATACATGGTCAAAGGTAAAGATAACTTTCTTTTTTTTATTGTTCAATTTTTATTTCTGATTTTAAAAAAAAGAAAGAAACCAGAGATGTTTTTTTATTGTTGCTGCTAACCAACAGCAAACTGTTCTTTTGGTCAGAAAATATGTTGGTCTTATTTGTTTTCTCAGATCTAACAAGCAGCTTTTTTATTAAAATACCATGCTTACTTCCAAGGGTGATGACTCAGTGTGCTGTGGGCTTTACATAAGGTTACATGCCGAGATTTTTCTTTCAGGTCCTTTGAGTCTTCTCGCTTAAACTTTTAATTAAAGTCATTGGAAAGCCTTTAGAAAATGTGTTACTTTCTTATTGCTAATCAGATTAAGGCCATTGGAATATCCATGAGGCATCAGAAGAAACTTCAGCTCTAAATTAAATCTTAAGTGTCTCATTTAACAAAAAAGATCCAAACTATTTTTCTTGTTTGAATCCCAGTAATCTAAATTTTTAATATCTTTCATTTGTAGTTTGAAAAGTCATAATCACATCTCTGAGAAAATGTTCTATAATTGTTGCTCCAGTATATGGTGCATTCCTTTGTAGTTTTTAATCGTGATGTAAACTGGAATGCTGATGAACCACCAGCCATGCTGGACTGGTGTTTTCTTGTGGTAACCTTGACAACTATGAGTAGGTGGGTCTTATGCTGGATTTATCACAATGTACAATATTTCAGAGGTGTAAATGGGATGAATGGTTTGTCAGTTTTTTGCACAAATCAGATATTACTATATGCCTATGTAGTAATAGTACAGTTTTGCTCTGATTTTGTGTGGTTGCATTGGTAGGCCTAGATTTAAATTTCCACATTCATTGCTTTGATTTGTATTTTTATCAGCTCAGCAGGAGGAAGTTCAGCTTTCATTCTCTATCTATGTAAAGTAGGTCTAACACAAGTAGTATGTGTTTTGTACAAGTGAGCGTGTGGGGCTCTGCTGACGTGAAGCCCGCATTCTTGTGTCGATTAAAACCAGTGTGGGACCACAGGGGAGAAAGAGAGGGGGAACCTGTAGAAACCTTCTGTTCTGAATAATTCTTTAATCTCAAACGCTGTACGGCGAGAGCTGGCGACACGTGAGCTGTGAACTTTGGCAGTGAAGCAGATGAGAGAGGGAGATATAACAAGTGGAGAGGGAGGGAGGAAGGGAGGGAGAGTGTGTGAATGAGGGTGGGGAGAGAGTGTGAGGATGAGAGCTCAGTTCCAGAATGACTCGCTTTGCCTTTGCCCGCTCAGTTTGAAGACATCAGAAGACTGAAACCAGGAGAGGAACCTTGCAGGCGGGGCCGTGCAGGCTACATTTTTTTTTCTGTCTCTCTCCTTCTGTGTTATTCTATCTACGGGTGAAGCCTCCTACATTAACTGAAGCTGCGGGACCACATGCAACAGGGTGTAAAAGCCAAACTCCCTCCACTTCTTTTGCTTCTCTGTTCAAGAAAAGGACAGGAAAGAGATGCCCTGACACTTGAGGAGAGTTTTAGAGGAAGACGAAACATCACATTGTAGGGTTCCGTGGCTTTTGTTCCAGAGTCGTCAAGAAAACCTTCAGAGTTATGAATAAAAGAAAGTGGGAGGGTAGGAGAGAAGGCTTCAAGGTCAGCACCACAAGGGAGGAGACGCAGGGGCCCGGACGCCCCTCCACCAGAGGGCGCTTCTCCGAGTCTTGGAAAAGACTGAGCTCCAGACAGGGGTCTACCAAGAGGTCAGGACTGGCCTCACAGCAAGCAGTGGTAAGAAGCAGAACAGCATCTGTGTGTGCTCTGTCTTCCATGATTTGTTGAACTTGGAGCGAGGAGGGTGGGTACAGGGGAGGGACCGTTGGTGGAAGAGAGGAAGAGTAGAGAATGAGGGCATGGGATCACACAGAGATGGACAGAGGGGTGCAGGAAAGAGTCTGGCTTAAGCAGGTGGGAATCTAAAGGTCCCCCTCTGAGGATGCCAGTGGAAAGTTTCAGGGTAGCACGTGTAACACGTTGTGACCACTAAAAGATTTTATGATGATGATGCTTTCAAGTGCACAGAACATGCATTGAGTGAGACTAGAGAGAGAGAGAGGTGAAGATGTTAGATATATACCATAATCGGGTGTTCTTCCAGGACCATGTGCCATTTTGGATGTGTTGTTATCGTTATCTGATAAGAAATTCTTTGTTTTACACCAGGACATAGAATACTCCATGTGCTAAATGAGGGGAAATTGCATTACACATCTGTAGTCAAATATGTCAGGCATGTGGCAGTTTCAGCAAGAAAACTCCAACCCCCTGATGTTTGATCTCATTTTGGCTGATTTGGAGTCAATAACGAGGGGAAACTCAGTGGGCCAGTTGTTGCTAAGCACAAGAGTGTGCCCTAAAGCGCACTCTAAACCATCTGTCACAAACCAAAGATTCTTTTGCCACTTTTATGCAAACTCTAGTTGCACAGCTAGAAGAAAAGATACTGTATTTTCCGAAATATTAGTCTGTGTGTGTGTCTGTGTGTGTCTGTGTGTGCGCCTATATTTTGGAGATAAATGTATACCTAGAAGTGAGCTAAATTTGACAAAGTCTTGGGTTAGAAAAAATAGGGTTTTTTTAAGTTTTCTGTTAGGAGGGTAGGTTATTATATTTATTACTAGTCTAGCTGTATATAAAAACAGTTGAAGTTTATGAAATATCCCTATTTAGGCATAGCTAAGGAAATAAGGATTTCATTTTGGGCACGTTGACAAGACAGTCATTTACCTTTTTGAGCTACTGCTGCGCTGCCACAAATTTTTACATTCATTTATCTTGTCCATCCATTTTTGTGCCCTCCAAATATAAATGTTTGGTTTTCTCTACCTGTTGTTGCAAAATTCTACTTATTTGTCACCAAGATAATGTTATCAAAAATTAGCTAGATGAGGTGTTTGTTGAAATTGCATGAATGTCTCATAGTTTTGAAAGCATCAGTATGAATGTTAAAAACTACAAACAGTTCATGTTTTGCATTTTATGACATAAATTTCTAGCAAAAGTGTCTTTAAATAATGTCGATAAAGTACAATTTTTAGCTAATTTAAAAGTACATTGCTAAAATCAAATATGAAAATTCTCTATTAATCAGTCTTTTGTGGCAGTCTAAACTACTGGCACGACTGGCCAGAATTTTTTTTTTTTTTTAAATCCTTATTGTTGAGCTCTGTACTATACACCAAAACACATGCTTAGACAAACAAATGAAAACTGCAGTCATAGAGATGGAAGTCATTACTAGCTACTTGTTTTTGAGTGCAGCTGCAATTAGGCTGTTGAATTGTTGCAGAGTAGCATTTTTAAGTAGCCTATACACAGTATTGTATGCAAACTGCAATTATTCACAATTGTTTTCCAACTACTATATTATTAAGCTTACAATGTCTCGAAGGCCACTGTCACTCAACTTTCTATTCAGTACTGATCTGAATGTTTACAAAGTATGCAATTTATACATGGATGTAAAAAATAATGGAAATAGAGCACCATGGGAAATTTACTTAACAATGAAAAATCTCTGAAGCCTTGATACATGTCTGAAAAAAGGACAAGTTTAACGACTGAAGAAGCTGATGTTAGAGTAAATCAAAGTCCTCTAAAGTGAAAACAGGCACATTCATTGAGCTAGTTTACTCTCATCCGCAGTGTATTTAAATGGAAAGATATGTATTACAAATCCATACAGTAAGTGTTTACTTTAGGTGGGTGGGTGTGAAATTATTTGTGGTCATGTTGCTATAGAAACGACTCCACTTTGTGTATCATATGGATTGCCTTTTGAATCCCACCTTTATCAACTTGAAGACACATCTAGTCTTTTATAAATGTCCATATCCACTGGCTCTAGACTTTAAGATGTAAGATATTTAGATGAGTTTAATATAGATGTACCTGATGGAGAACCAGGAGAAAAATAAACAGAACTAGAGAACAAATGTGTTACCAAATGGTGCTAGGGAGACATTAATGTGAGAAACACAAAGAAGTTCTAGGAATACTTGTGTTGAGTTATGAATTGTGAAATGTCTGTGAAATATGAATCAGGTCTAAGAGGGACTCCAACAGTCAGGAGTTTTACGGTTTTACATCCCAACTTGGAGGAAGTTTGCTTTCATGCTCGGCAGGCCGGACATTAGGCACTAAGTGGCAGTGCAAACATTGAGGAGCGTGAGCATGCCAACACAAATGCTCAAACTGGCTAATTGTTCTATAGCGTGGTTTTGAAACAAAGGAGGCTGATAAGAATGTGTGGATACAAACCTTGGCAACTGTAGCTTGGAAACAGAGTCATTTATATATCTTTGTTTCTTTATTTGGGCTTATCTCAGTGGGAGGTGTTAAGGGGGATAGTGCTATAGTGGGTTAAATTATAGAAATTCCCTTTCAATATTCTGTACTTTCATGTGTTACTTGCTGTTTGAGTCCTAAAGAAATCCCTGTAGACTTAAGGTTTAATAATGTTTAGCGTAAATTGGACGTGTGGACGATTCAGAATGCACTTAGTCACATTACAACCCTGTTCATTCAGTCTGAAGTTAGTCTGAAGCCACCAGATATGCGTCCCATTGTGTTTGACTACAAAGACTGGTTTACGAATTTCTTGTTCCTAAACATTCAGAAAATCCATCTTGTGCTCGGTTGGTGTCATGGCATTCTTAATGAGCATTATGGGCAACTGAAATAGGAGCGGATCAGAGTTTTGGAATGAGCCAGTACAACCTCGGGGGGCTGATTTTGTGCTACCACCACAGGGCTTTAAGCCTGGCGGATGTGGCTTACTTTGGTTGTTATAGCAACTGTGGCACATATCGGCCTGCACGTTTACAGTTGACTTCTCACTACGGTTACAGATATGTCACTGAAGTTCAGATGCTTTTTGAATGAGTCAAAATCGAATACTCCTAAATTGTAGTGATTTCATCACTTCCTGTCACCTAAAAAAAAACTCTAATCTGTGCTTTTATAAGGCACAGTCACAACCTTAATTAGCTTTAAAGGAATGTTCCAGGCTTAATACAAGTTAAGCTCAATCGAATGCATTCGTGTTGTTTACAGCATAATGTTAATTACCACAAAAATGATATGAAACTCATCTCTTCAAATGGAAGTAATGGGGACAATTTTGCAGGAATTTGAAGCTTATGATTTTATAAAAGCACTTAATTCTTCTGTAAATATTTGTGCATTATGTACAGTGTGATTTTTATAGTTGTTTTATATAAAGAATACAAACAAAAGGATGATAATTTATTTTTCACATTAAAGTTATATCTTAATACTCATATTGTTTGTCTCGTGGCTATACTTTGAAGGTATTTGACCATTTACTACTGGACCAAATTCAATTCCATAGTAAGTGTACGGAAGTAAAATAATGCCAAATGTTTTTGAAACAAAAAGCCTGTTGAATTGCACTACTTGAAAAAATAGGCATTGCATTAACTATGCTTGCATTTTAATGCATTGTATTTTTAGGACTTGCTTTTTTTATTGGCTCATATTTGACATGGTTGAATATTTAAGATGTGAATATTTCAATTCAAAACTTTTCAAACACATTTTCATTATTAAAAATTCAATAATCCATATTCACCCTTCATATTTCACATCCAAAATATTCAAACTTTATAAAAATACAACCTATAATATTCAACAGGTAATTTTCGGTCCATTTTATTTCGCTTTACAAATTCACTTCAACAAATTCAGTGGTTCAAATTCGACAGTAAATTCAACATTGACAACCAGGAACTGCAGGAAAAGCAGTGGATTACCGAGCGTAATCTCCATCTGCTGTAAATCTACCACACCAGCAGGGGGTGCAAGCGCGTGTTGTTGACGAGGACCGAGCAACAGTTAGAGCAAGGCATTCATTCATAAAAACTCATTTATAGAAATATAAGTGTATTCGTTAACTTTATATTGCGGCGATGTGCTTCAATACAAGGGTTTCCCTCAGGATTGCTGGAATATAAAGCACTTAACGTATCTTAATGTACTAATAGAGTGATATAAAAGACCAAACTCTACAAGCAAGCAGATGGACTCAGAATACGCGCAAAATTTCACGCAGCGTTTTCCTGTGATATACTCAGTGGCATAATGGGTGTGTGTGTGTGTGTGTAATACAATGTTAAATCATAAATCAGACGTAGGCTATGTACAATAACATTACGATGTCCAGCAATCGATTTAAAGAGTACATTGGGTTTCATCTGTGGTGTTTAATGAGATCTAATATGTTGTTAGTGCCGAGAATTTTTGCCAAGCGTGTCAGAGAGGTTCTGGGTTCTAATCTGCACTCGTATAGTTTTTTTCAATCATCAAAACCGATTATATTTATCAGTGGCTGTATATCAAGCAGGGACACGTCTGAGTGCAGTTTGTTTTGTGATTTCACCGGAACGAATAGAGAAGAGAGTCTCCGCAACCGATTGAAGCGCGCGTCCGAGTGTAACCACCCCCCACTGTATTACGGGTGACTTACAGGTTCCCTACTGGACCAATGATTTTCTGGGGCTCAATAACCAAGGAAAACACTCAAATACACAATTCCTTAAATATAAATATAACAAATTTATTTTTGGACAATCATAATATTAAAACCCAGGGGGACCGCAGGTTGATGAAATGACAGTTGCAATTCTAATCATGTTTTTGTAATTAATGCTGACATTTAATTAATACATTGAAAGAGAAATAAAGCATCAATCAAACAAGACAATATATTCAGCACAGGGTTACCAAGGTTGTTAAATACATGCAGTAAATCATTTCATGTGAGCACCAATAACATGCATAATTTCATGGCATTGCAAACCATAAAGTCATATAAATCACTTAAAGACCACACCAATAAATACACACCAAATCTCAGGACATACCATCAATACCACTCACGCTAAATACATAGCCGTCGTCAAGAGCTAAACAGTATAAGAGTCTTATGGGAGGTAACCTGCTCTCCTACCCCCTTACTCACACACGAGCTCACTTTACACACAAATAGCGCCGGGGGACCAATAGTCAACTTATACCCATGAATGAAGGCCTCCCCGGCGAACATAGCAATACCAGGAAGACACACATCAACAACATTAAAATGAGAGTGTACTGCTGGCTTCCTTACCCGCTACCGGACGTGGGTTCTCGCATTCAAGAAAATCGATGGCGGCCGCCAAACTTAAGGGGAAAACCCCAACGAAAGATCCCTCCCAGTCTACTCGCACGCGTCTGTCTCCAACCCACGTCCCGGTGTTGTGCCGAATTTCGACCCCCTGCCAAATTATTACCCCCCTCGTTAAAGTCAATACCTGATTGCTTAATCCTAACCCCACCCCTAATCTTAACCCCTCCCCCACAACTCATCCTAAACCTACCAATGCCAGGGGGGTAATAATTTGCCAGGGGGTCGAAATTCGGCACGGCACGGCAAAGAACTCAGCAGCAGCCACAAAAACCCCGCTAAACAACAAATTCATCATACCTTTATGGCTTTAATCTCTGATTGCTAATGCAACACAGGTGTTTCCCTTCCCTGGCACATCATGAGGAAAACACTATGGACGTTACCAGCGTTGCCACTCCCCTTATTTGGGATGAGCAGCTTACACGAGCACTTGATTTCATAAACAACACATTTCAGCGCTAGATCGCCTCTTATTTAACAGACGAACGAAATGAATGCTCTGCTAGTTAACTGGAGATGTTTTATTTAGGCTATTTGTTTGTATGTAGGCCTACATCGTGCTGCGAGAAGTGGTTTAAAAAGTGGTGGGGACAATATCCGCCCGCAAATTGTGCCTATGCATATCCTACTGGCATAAAGTTGGCTTGACATTGGACATTTGAGCGTAGGGACCGTCTCTAAAGTTACACAAAACATTACACACGTTTCTAACTTCAGTAGCAAACTCATTTATTTGAATACATATCAAAAATATAAAAGGGTGTGCCTCATGCCTGACACCTACTTTTCTGTAAGTCATTCTCTCCCAATGCTATTGAAGTTAGAAACGTGTGTACCAATGTGTAACTTTACAGACGGTCCCTAAATTTGAGAATGTCCAATGTCAAGCCAACTATGCCAGTATATGACTGGGAAACGCTTAGTGTGAAACTTTGCGCGTAAATTTCATATGCTGAGTCCATCTGCTTGCCTATAGCCATAGTAGCCTACAGCCTTCTCAATAAGGTGCGAGTTTGGTCTTTTAGATCACTGTATTAGTCAAGCTACGTTACGCGTTTTATATGTCCAGCAATCGTGAAGTATTGAGGGAAACCCTAGTACTGTAGCATATATAAAGATATAAAGTTAAGGCTACTAAACAACCAAGAGAAATATGTCTACCTCAAATGTAGGCCTAACCTTGGTCTGTACATCAGCATCGGGGGAATAACATTATAATCTCGTTCACGGTAGAGAAAGATATCACAAATACACTTAAATTTCTATAAATGAGTTTTTATGAATGAATAGCTTGCTCTAACTGTTGCTCGGTCCTCGTCAACAACACGCGCTTGCACCCCCTGCTGGTGTGGTAGATTTACAGCAGATGGAGATTACGCTCGGTAATCCACTGCTTTTCCTGCAGTTCCTGGATGTCAATGTTGAATTTACTGTCGAATTTGAACCACTGAATTTGTTGAAGCGAATTTGTTGAAGCGAATTTGTAAAGCGAAATAAAATGGACCGAAAATTACCTGTTGAATATTATAGGTTGTATTTTTAAACAGTTTGAATATTTTGGGAGTGAAATATGAAAGGTGCATATGGATTATTTAATTTTTTAATAATGAAAATGTGTTTGAAAAGTTTTGAATTGAAATATTCACAGCTTAAATATTCAACCATGTCGAATTTGAGCCTATAAAAAATGCATGTCCTAAAAATACAATGCATTAAAATGCAAGCATATAATGCAATGCATATTTTTTTCAAGTAGTGCAATTCAACAGGCTTTTTGTTTCAAAAACATTTGGCATTATTTTACTTCCATATAAGTGTCTCACTGTAACCCAAATGTTCCTTTTTTTTTTACAGAAAAGGGGGGACAAGTGAAAATTATTTTTTTGTGCCACAATTCACAGATGTTTTTGATTGAGATTAACTTGTATTTAATTCAGTGAATAAATTATACCTGATAGACATTTGCATAAAATGTGTAGACTTTAGTCCTGTAAAAGCATATTTCTGTATTATTCGACACCCACTATGACCATCCAGCCACTGCAGAATAGAGAATAACCCAGGTGCCTACAGTAGGTCTCAAATCACCGTCCCTCAGCATTAGATGAAATAACAGGCGTGAATTGGACAGGTCCTCCCTCTGGTAAAGCCAACTGGCCTCTAGAGAGGGAGAATCTCTGACAGTTGAAAAAGCCTAACAGAACCCAGCACTAATCTCAGTGATTTAATGAGCTCACAATCTTGCCTGTGTGTATTTCTGATAAAAGCTTTTTTCTCAAAAACCAGTCACCGCAGCCTGTTGCTAGAATGGCATCAGACACGACATGATTTTAAAAAACAAAATGTGTGTATAAACTATAGTAATAGGGCAGTATAATGCGAACAGTTATTTAGCTTACTCAGAGTTTGTCAACCGTTTATCCCATCACACACTGGCACAACAGATTGTCTCTAAACAGACGATGGTCTATCTATCAGTAACGGCCAACAAACCAACTAATCAAGTGTTCTTGTGGCAGATTAATTTATCTTGGCAGTATTTACCCCCAGCTCGTGCAAATCTACCAGAGCTTGCCCAGATTATTCCATAGCATCACCCTCAGTGAGGCAAAGCAGGTGAAATGCAAAGCATGTGACGCCTGCCTCAACCAGCACTCTACATTAGTATTCCCCATCTTGGAATGGCTGGAGTGCCCCAGGGTTGATGCATCTATTCATTTCAGTGTGGATGACCCCCTTAAAGTGGTCAAAGGGAGTAAGAGAACTGTAATAAACACCATTAGTTTTATACAGTGCAGTGCTGCTTTTATTGCTCTATTCCTATTAGCCGTTAATTGCCAGGTTGCCTTGGTAACACACTTGGCACAGGGAACTAATGTAAAATTTATGTCAAGCGAGTGTGGCATTTCCTCCGCTCACTCTCTGTTAGCATAGTTGCACTCAGCTCAGGGATCAGGGGTGCCATGGTATGAAAATAGATCCATTGTGTAAGCTGTGCCAAAAACATTGTTATTGTTATTAAAAGGTAATTTATAGCTCCATCCACAGTTTGCTTGCAGCTAAGCAATACTTAAATCTGTAGAAAAAAAGGTTTACTCTATGGCAAAATGATTGATTATGGATTCATAGAAATGTATTACTTTACCCCTTATTTTTGGATGTACCTAAAAGTGTTCTATGTTTTTACAGACTTCAGATGTTTATTTTTTTTAAATCAGTAACATGCCCGTAGGTCCCATTTCTTTTATAGTGGTTATTTGTAACAATAAACACTGCACAGCCAGGCCCAGACTGCAGTGTTATTTTCCCTTTCATTTTATATATAAAAAATGATTGGCGGATATTTGATATTCAATGCGTCTTTTCCTCTGTTTTTACATTTAGATTACATTTGTCATCCCTTAAAGTTAATCTTAAAAAATCCTTATCCAATTTCAAATTGAATATCCATTTTTCATACTTTACATTATAATGTGCTCATTAATAAGTTATCAGCGTATTGTTATTGGCCACAATTTTAATATCCATGCATTCCTTGTTTTGATAGTAAATGCTATACTTTTGGGTATGTAGCATATACTTAACCATATTTTGAGGACATATTTGTATCCAGAAGTGATCTAAATCTGACAATACCTCCTTTTGTGGATGTCCTCGTTTGTAAAAATGGCATAAAAATTATAATTAAGTATAATTATATTAAGTTTAATTAAGTATATAAAGGTGTTTTTTAAACATTAAAAATATATATTTAAAAAGAGTTTATTGTTAGGGTTAGGTTATATTGTATTATTTATAACTAGTTTTATGTAAAAACAATGAAAGTCTATGGAATATCCCTATTTAGATAGCAAAGTAAATGAAATGTAAGTGTAGAGTGATTGGCCATCTGCAGAGTTTTGTCTCTAAGGCAAATCATTGTCAGAGATAATATATGTGCATATTTATAGGAAGTCATTTGCAAAGCACTCCAATTTTCATAATGAAGGTAAAAGGAATGTCGCCACATTTAAATAATTGTACCAGCCTTTTTTTTTCTTTTTTACATTTCTTAATCAGCTCATCTGCTCCAACAGGACAGAACGTCTTGTATCATTCAGAGAGGTCTATTAGTGGTCTTCATATCCCGCTGCAGCCCTTATTAGTCCGACACGATTTCAGACAGAGGGAGATTGAGGCAAGAATAGTTCAGGCTTCACAGTGAAAGCCTGCAGAGTTGAAGATCCAACAAATGTGGTATCATCAACACAAGACCACATGAAAACCGTCTGTGCAGCCCCCTGTCAAGATGAGCAATGCTGTTTATAGTATAAAGCAAAGTAATAACCAAAACTATTCAATTTATGTGAATGCTGTTTTATGGGGCTGTAACATTTACATACAATATTTACCTCAAAGTTTGGGCGTTTGTAGCTCTGAACAAAGATCATATTTATATTCTGGAGTTTTGAATCTCATTGAGGTGGCACTTAAGTGTTTGATAGATTGAATGTGCATAGTCATAAATTTGCGCTGGCATTTATTAAACGAGTCTGCTCTTCTTTTGTTAGCTTTATAAGATTAGTGGGAATTGCTCTTGTGCAGACCTGCCGGTTTCTAGTCATTTGTCCCTGTAGGGATCCACACGTCATTCTTAAGATTTTCCTTTCCACTGCCAAATCAGATGACTCTCAAAACTGTCCCTTTCTTTTTGCCAACGTTTGGTCCATTCACCCGTTTGTCTGTCTTAGTCCTTTGTTGTGTCTTTAACACTATTGAATTGCTTCTAGGGACTATCATATACACATCATTTCTCTTTTATCACTTTCTAAAAAAGCAGGTTTGATCTCAAAAAGCTTAATTTAATAATGGATGGCACCTTTAACTGGCAACTGAAAACCTGTGTGAGATGCTGTGATTTAAGGGGGGCGGTCTTCTTTATTGGACGGTCTGTGAATAATTGCCCTCGGACCAAGACTCAAACCTGTTGAGTTTCTGAGACCAAGAGCAGAGAGACAGTCTTCACTAATTGCATTGCAACTTTACAGTTTATTTTGTTATAAAATATAATGTTTTTTTGTTTAGTCACAATCTGTGAGGTGTATCGGTGAGAAAGGTGCTTGGTGAGACTTTAATTGGCTGCTAAAGGCTGACAATCTCTTTCCTTAGCTTGACAGAATGCTTCTCCGCATGTATGTGTCGTCTGTATCCTGTCTGAGCTGAGACAGAAATCAAATGGATTTCAGTTACAGGGAAAGACTGTTGCTCTTTTTACAGGAACATTTAGAAGATGACAACAAAAAGTACTGAGAGACTAAAGAGTCTATATTTTTCTTCTAAGAGTAAAGTCCTACAAAGTTTTCTTGTGTTTTTTTCCAGTAGCGTATCGACCAACAGCCTTTAATTATGTGTAAATGTCAACCCTGCTGATCAAGTCTGGTAAATTTGGACCTGGCTCAAAAATAAAACATTTTGTGTAATTTCACATGAGAAGATGTAATTGTGAAACAGCCTGAATTTTAAGTACTCCATGGCGGGATCATATTTTATATCATTTCATTTCATATTATATATATATATATATATATATATATATATACAAATAAAGCATTCATATAGGCCAGATGTTTTGTAGTTATGGAGCTTTAGGCAGAGTTTCAGTTTGAAGGTTTATGCAGTACAATTTGCACACTTGATAGTAATTGTAAAATAGTAAAAAATAGTAAAATATTGCAGTTATTGTTTAAAAAATCCCTTCAAAACAAATCTTTATGTAGTGCATGACGACAAGAGGGAAAGATAAAGTAAGATATAAAAATAAAGTTAATATAATAAGGGAAAGGAAACAAAACAAAAGAAGACAAAATGAAATGAGGAAAGAAAATTAGGTAAATTAAAGGAAATAAAAGGATTGATACAGATAAATGAAAATGAAAGGAGTGAAAGGGAAGGAAATAAAATGAAATGATGGGAATGAAAGGAGAAGTCTGGAAACTAAATTCGAAACTTTTATAAGTAGAGTTAAACACTTATCTTTGATCAATCACTATATAGCAACAGATTGAAAAGTGCTTAAAGTGTGTGCATGTGTTTGCGTGCGTATGTGTGTGTGTGTGCACATGTCTGATTTGTGTAACTCTGTACAGGTTTGCCTACACTTGTGAGGTCAAATAAAACAATTTTAGATTGTGAACGATTAAAATTTCCCTTTGAAGTGAGATCCTATTGTGCTACAGTGCATTCTATCAGTTCAGTTCTGGCGCCCCGTCCCAAAATACTGTACAACGTGACATACATTCACATCACGTTTAACAACGCATCGTTAGGGTAATGCTTAAGTGACATTGCAGTTCTTCGCCATCATGAAAGTTTTAAAGCCTTGCCAGTCCTCTTCTGACACCTGAAGCGCATGCACACAGACTAATTTCCCTTTCACGTCTTATTGCGCTTAAACTGTCAAATACACACAAGGTTAAACAGTCGTTTATATCTTAAGTGAATGTAAACAGTTTGGATGCGTGTCAGTATATTATGATACGCATGTGTCATCTGTACATTAGGTCTTAAAGTAATAGGAGCCTAATGCTGACTCTATTGTCTTTTTTCTTTAACACTGTAAAACTAATTTTTACATCCAGGAGCAATGCAATAGTGGCCTCCCTTTTATTTTCTGATGCCGTTTCTTTCCCGTTTCCATCTTTCACTGTTTCTGTCTTTTATATTTCTGCCCTCCTATGTCTGTCTCTCTACTGCTGTATCTGTTTAACTTAGGCAAGACAACCAGTCCCCGTCACAGGTTGTAGTACTGCGCCCTCGCTACAAAAGCTATATTAAAACATATTTTACTATTGAATGGTTACATTTATCACGTTTGTTATGTAATTTTTGATTATAGTCGAAATCCATTAATTAAATAAAGGGGTGGTTGATTATGATTTCACTTTTCTAACTTTAGTTAGTGTGTTATGTTGCTGATTGAGCATAAACAACATCTGCAAAGTTACGACGCTCAAAGTTCAAAGTAAAGGGAGACATTTTCTTTTAAAGAAATTGCTTTTTAAGGACTACAACAAACGGCTGGTAGGGACTACACGACATTCCTCCCGGATCAACGCTAAAATTCACTAACCCTAAAATGTACATAAACCCTGTCCCCAGAACACGAATTATAGATTGTAAAGACAGAATATGCTAATCAATGACTAGAAGATAACTACACATAAGCTACATAAATTCATCAACTAACCATTCAGAAATGTTGTCTACATGTTGTCACTTCTTCTTGAGTCTCTCCATCTTTCTGACTCCAGTTTGAACATAAAAGACTAAATGTTTTTGAAATTTTCATTGCATATCTGTGTGAGGTAATCGAAGCTGCTAAGGACAATAATAACCAACTGCAGAACCGCAGAACCATTACGTCATAACAGTCTGAGGACCACAGCGCCAGCCCGACAGTCTGAGGGCGGAAGTGGGCGGGTAGCAGTCCGATGCCGGAAGTGTACGGAGTTCATGTTTAGACGTGTTTAGACTAGACAGTAAAATGTTTTTAGACAGTAAAAGGTTTAATTATGGCGGAGCACAATGTAGAACAAGGAAAAGAAGAAGAGAAAGAGGTAAAAAGAAGTTATAAAGTTGATATGGATCATGCAACATACTTAACATAATAACGTTACGCTTATACAAAACGGCTCTGTACTGAAATGTTTTTTTGAAAGGAAGTATTTTGAAACGAAGTATTTTGTAAGTTAATATTTAACAATATCAGCAGAAGGAAAGGAAAGGAAGAAGGAAAAGATGCTCTGGAACTGGCCAAAGAGCCTTTCATGTTTCGTGTTCCTTTCAAGAATTATTGTTGTCAAATTTGTGCCTGTATAACTTTTATAAGATTTATTTTCTTTGGTTTAATTTTGTTTTATATAACTTATTTATATAGTTTACTTTTGTAATTTAATTTAATTAGAAAACAGCTAGTGTGTGATTTATTTTTATATTTCAGAGGAAAAAACTCATTTTATTTAAATTAATATTTTTTGTGTTTTCAGTCCATCATATTATTGTTTATGGTGGTCTTTGTTGGTTGAGTATTTAAAAGTATTTTCAATTGAATAAAATGTTCAAACTCTCAAGCTTTGTTTTCATTGTATTATTTATTTTTCATTTTATGCTTTGTTTAATGTATAATATTGTTTATCAATCTTAAATATACATTTTCAATTAAATCGTTTAAAACAACGTTTTTATAATAACGTTGTTTTAAACTTTAAAACTTTCCAAAACACGGAAGTAGCGTAATGCCTTGCCGCGCCCACTTCCGCCCTCAGACTGTTATGACGTAATGGTTCTGCGGTTCTGCAGCCAGACCTATCTCAAGGACACAAGCTGTTTTAGCTCCGCCCTCTGTGCTGGGAGCAGCAGCTCGTTTGCACTTAAAGGGACAGACACAAAAACAGTGCGTTTTTGCTCACCCTCAAAAAGTGACAACTTTAACATGCTATATAAAAACATCTGTGAGATATTTTGAGCTAAAACTTCACATACACACTCTGGGGACATCAGAAATGTATTTTATAAAGGGCATTATACCACCCCTTTAAATAATGTTACCTTGACTAACTGCTTAATTTACCACTTTATTGTTAATCAAACAGCAAAATTTAAAGAGAAAATCACTCACTGTTCTTATCTGAGTAAGTAGCTTTATTAAGAATCTGTGTATATTTAATTCATAAAGTGAAGTCTATATTTTGTTTTATTTTTACATTTGTTTATTCAATTTCTTACTTAAATGCTACTGTTAAATACACCTAATGTAGCTGGAAAAATTAAAGCACTGTTTATTTCATTTGTACCTTATATTGCATTTGTCCTATTATTTGTAATTTGCATGTTCTTATTTTTTAAAACAAAGATAAAATAATGATATAAAATCAACTGAAATACATGTTGGTGGTATAGCCCACCTCTACTTTGGCCTGAATTTTCTGTCATTCTTTTTACTTTTGTTAAATTATAAGTTTTTTCTGAGAGGTTCATGGGTAGAGTGAGGTCAGTTTAGGTGATAAAAAAATATGCATTGTGATGAGGGAAATAAACCCAAAGTATTTGTACAAACCTAGGTACAGCATTTTTAATATGTAATGAAACCCTGGTGTTATTGGATTTAATACACACATCCAAACACACCCTAAATATATACGCTTTTTAATTTCAAGCTTGAGTCCCTTTTATGGTCCACATTAATAAGCACTGTGAACACAGTCAGTGTATTAATGATGTGTGACTGGTTTTTCCTGACGTGTAGAGGCTGGTTTTTGATGGCGGTTCACTGGGCCCTATGGGTTTGATGTCTCCAGATGGGGCAGTGAGCAGGGAGAGATCAGCCAGTGGAGGTCTTCCTGAGAGAGGGAGGAAACCCAGTAGGAGACTCATCCCATCCCCTGACTCCTCCATAGCCCCACAGAGCTGCTATTATCCTTTTGCCTCCAGGACCAGGCTGAGCATCACAGGCTTAGAAGAGAGCTGTATTGTAAAGAGACACATGCACACCTATGCACATCTCAAATATTCAAATATTCATGATCACGGTCACGTAATCCAGAACAAAACAAGCATGCTAATACAAAACATGCTCTTGTTATACCTGTCACGCTTGCAAATTTAATACGTCTGCATGCACATACGCACAAATAATTGCTTTAATTCCCAGTAGTATAAATAATTAGAGTGGAGCATATGTGTTTGGATTTATAAAGAGCATCTACTGTACAGTTTGCAGCATTTTTACATGGAATGAAATGACTGGCAGGTGGGAATTGGTTTCATATTCACACTCATCTGTTCGCAAATCAGATCTGGCAGAGGCACAGAGGAAGAAAATAGCTTGAGCCTGCAATGCTTCCCAGCTTCCCGCTGCTTCTTAACTCATCTATTATTTTTTTAATTTAATACTTAAGGCTAGCTACGGTGATTCTGTAGTTCCTCAGATGCAATTTGATCTCGTAAATCATTATTTTGGATGGGCGTTTGTAAATGAACATGGTGACATGATCAGAGTTGGTGCTGGTGAACGTTTTCTTTGTGAATTCCAGTCAATGATGCTTCCTGAACATGAATCAGATAAAAACAAATCTGCCAGCATGTGGCACTGGCAGCTTTATGTAATTCACTGTAAACTACCTTTCAGGGGCTTAAATGTTCATTTCAGTCATTTACATTGTAAGGGGTTATACAGTCAAAGACTCAGAACCAGATATGTGACTCTGGACCACAAAAGCAGTTTTATGTGTCCATTTTTAAAATTGAGATGTATACATCACATGAAAGCTGAATAAATAAGTTTTCCATTGATGTATGGTTTGTTAGGATAGGACAATATTTGGCCGATATACAACTATTTGAATTCAGGAATCTGAGGGTTAAAAAAAATCTAAATATTGAGAAAATCGCCTTTAAAGGTTTCCATTTCTATTGCCGATTGTGCTGCATCCACTTACAAAAATAAAATGTTGATATATTTAAGGTAGGAAATTTACTAAATATCTTCATGGATCATGATATTTACTTAACATCCTAATGATTTTTGGCATAAAAGAAAAATCGATAATTTTGACCCATACAGTGTTTTGTTGGCTATTGCCACAAATATACCCATGCGACTTAAGACTGGTTTTGTGATCCAGGGTCACATATATGAAAGAAGACCCGGAGTCAGAATTATAATAAATTAAAGACTTTACTGAAGACAGTTTGCAGTTTCATCAGCAGAAGTCAGCTTCAAGACTCACACAGGAGTTCGTACGCCGCCCCGCTTACAGTTACAAAGATCACAGCAGTTATACCATTTCCAAGGTCTAAGCTACGTCATTGCTTACAGGTTGAATGATTCTCATTGGCTAAGAAATATTAATAGAATATAACATAATTTTCCACACATATACAGATAGACATATCTCCATCGATTATGCAGCTGACACTCAGACCCTGAAGTTAGGCACGTCATGACTTTCCAGGTCCCAGATTTGGGTTGCTGGGCGGCAACATATCCAGAACAACAACTCAGTCAATCTCCAATAATGCCAGTGGTTCCTTAACCTGCAACCCAGAAGACTAACACACACACCGACACACAGCTTTTCCAAGGTTGGATTTGGCCAGGCTCTAACTAGAGTCATCTCAAAACATCAAGATAATGCGTTCTTTCTCTCTCAAGGATAGCTAGACTTTAGTCTAACTGGAAAGTAAGGCTTTAACAAAGAAATGGTCCCTTAAACTATTGGCTTCAATGACCCCTGTATGTTTTAACACGTTGAAAACCTTTCTCAAACACAAAACAAGTCCATATTTCATTTCTGGAAGCCGGAATAAACGTGCAAGCACTGTTACTGCATTCAGATATCAAATACAGACATTAAAGAATACATGAAAAGAACATTTCAGTAATCACACTGGTAACTTCTATAACAAAGTAAAATCTCCAGAGAAGTCATTCAACTCATTTGATATTAGAAGGAAAAACATTGATTAATACCTTGATTATAATCGCTCATTACATATACATTGAAGCAGCAGTGGATTCCAGTCCACCCCCTTCAACATGCAAGTCATTTAGCAGGCGCTTCTATGCTGAGTGACTTACAAAGCTTGCAAACTGAAAAACCTCTGCATCTATTGTTTTTGTCAGAATTACATTCTGCTTGATATCTTTTTTAATACTGTTTTCAGTCCTGGCTGTCATGTCCTTTATTTGCACATTTTTCATTTGCAAGTGGCTGGTCAAAATCTGATTGATTAATTATTCCCAATAGACTCGAGTGAATGTTTAGTGTGAGTTTTTAACGTGATATCTTGGTGCTAATGGCAAGAAAGCATGCTTTCCTGGGCATCCACTACAGCATATGGCTCTAAACAGCATGGCCATGTTTGTTTTGCTCTTTAGTAAGAGGGTCCCGGGTACTTAGGCATTTATTATGAGTAAATAATAAACCTTAATGTTTTACTACTGCCGTTCTGACTTCCCTTATAGTTTTTGTGCTTTAAAATATTTTTTTAATATGCATTTGAGGAGTCTGCTTTACAGAGAGCCATTTCTGACAAATTATCACCTGAACTGGGAACAGGAGAGTTTCTCAAAATACTTGGTCCCTCTAGTGGTTTGGTCTGGAAATGTAGGCTATTAGATCTAAACACAGTACTGCATACTTTAAATTACTGCATTTTTAGTCCACATTTTCCTAATAAAATGCAATTTTATAGAATTATGGTGACATTTTTGTATGTTATTAAGAGAATAAATGTACTGTAAATGTAAGTGATTAAGTTAAGTTATTTAGTGAAGCACACTGCATGCCCTTGCATTGTGTCTTAGTGAAAAAAATTAAAGTAAAGTAAAAATTCAAATGAGGATAGAGATGCATAGCATTGTCTGAGAAGTGAGAAATTATTTAAGGCTTTGAAAGCACTGTAGATCTCAGTGCAGGCTGATGATTTATACAAGGTAACAATCAGCATCTCTTTAGACTTGGAGTACAGCCTGTCCAGCAGAAGGTATATTCGAAAGTGATTTATTGCCTCAGTGTGATGCTTCTGCCTCAGACTTGCAGACTGCAGAGGTGAAGGATCATTGACTCGCATCAGTGGGTTAAGGTGAAGGCTTGCAGATGCAGTGGCTGTTCTTTATAACTGTACGTTCACACCGCCGCCGACTTGAGCTGCAAAGAAGCTCTGGCCGCCCTGTCAGGGCCGCTTGTCAAAAAGCACGGGGAAGCTTGTAGACGCTTTGGCCGCTCTGACGTAGCAGCATTCTATGTTTGATCATGAGAGAAGAGAAGTGTCACAACATGAAATGTAAACAGAAGTAACAAGCAATACACTAGAAACCTTTTATAATGACACCATTTTTATAAACGTTTTGGTCACATTTGGTGATTATTATTATTATTATTATTCACACTTATACACTTGTATATACACACGTATAAGTGCCTATACACTTTTAAACTATATAACATGGATTTTAAAATAATATGAAACACAACCATGAATGTTGAAAATATTTTACAATATTTATTGAAACTGTAACGGGCCCTATACGCAAACAACGTCATTTCATAAATGATAGGAAACCCTGCCACGGCGATTTTTAGCTTCTCCTCCATTTTCTCGGAACTAATGTTTTGGTAGGAACAAAAGTTTACATCGTATTTTTCTCCGGAATCAGCCAGCGCGAAAGACGTCTATATTCCGATTGGTTGCTGCCGTTTTGCCGCTGCTTGCCGCTGAACCGCATCATAGCTCATTCCTATTAAATCGAGCTACTTTGAAATTTCTGTTTGACACTCTGATCGCTCAAAACGCCCAATTTGCAGCTGAGGGAAGCCAGCTTCCATTGAAAATGAATGAAGTTCCGGTAACTTTGGAAGCTCAAGTCGGAGACGGTGTGAACATAAAGTAAGAGTGTCAGGGCAGGTACTTGAATTTAACAGGCAGCAACCAGTGAAGTAAGGCAAAGATGGTGTGAAGTGGCCTTTTTAGGTTGACTGAAGATCAGGTGCCACATTCTAGATCATCTGTAGTTTAATTGTGCATGCAGGAGAGTTAACCAAGGTCAAGCCCGCCTGTAATGACGTGTGCTGAATCCATGGGCTTTCTGGGATGACCATGATGCCCAACTCTGTAAGAAGTGTTTAGTAATTCACTTTCAAAGATGTAGAAGAATGTGAACCAGGTTTAGGCACATTTCAGATTTGGATTTGAATGAGTTTGAATGTGAATGGAATTGGCCACACCACAAAGATATCCAATTCTTCAATTTTGAATGAGTCTTTGGAAAGAATGGATGATCTGAAAGCAACTTTTATCAGCCACAGGTTGTTACTGATAGACAGCAGGTCAGTCTCCATGAAGGGGGACACGCGAAGCTTGATTTGCTTCCATCAGGTTGTTCTATGAAAGACCAGATTAAAACGACTTGTTCAAGAATGCTGCCAAGAACATGACAAGAACGGGTCATCTGTAGTTATTAGTGAGGTCATTCAAGACTTCTTAAATGTGATCAGGAAGGTGTCTGTAACAAGTGATGCATTGATGATTTGTTTGAGTGCAGATGAGGCTGTGAATGTTCGAGAAAGGAGAAAGATGGAGGAATGGCCAGCAGTTGATGGCAGTGGATGGAGTTCAGAGGGCAGGTGGTATATTAGTTGGAAACTTCATCCTCAGAGAAGGGTGGGTGGGAACTGTTTGTGAAATTATGGCGTGGTCGATGATGGCTACTACCTTTTAAGTGTAAAAAGTGACAGTCTTCCGCAGTGAGAAAAGTGGTGTGAGGAGGTGGAAGAAGAGAGAGGAGAATGACATGAGCAAATCTGCAGGCGTATGAACTGATGATCATGGTGTGCTGGTAGAAGTGACTTCTGCCACTTCTATTAAGATGAAAAAAAAAAAATTCTGAAAACAAATGTATCTGCTTCTCTGGGTCATTTGATCTCTTTTGGACTTCAAACACATTCTGATTTTTTTTTAAAGTTTATCTTTAATCATGCTGTTCTGATTATGTAATTAATATTAGCTTATTCAAATAAAACTTTTTTTCTTTTTGTTTTGCTCTTGTCCTCTTTGTTTTGACTTTCTGTCAGTTCTTTTAAGAGCTCAATGATTCTGCCACTTACCCATTTCATCAGTTTGGTACGCCTCTAATAATTCATTCATTCATTCATTTATATAAGTTTGAGTAGGATAAACCCCTTGAGATGAACCATCTCGTTTTCGAGGGGGTCCTAAAAAATAATCTATTTGCATAAATATTTAGTTATTCTAGATTTTTTAGCCAAAATGTTTCAGCATTTATATTTAGCAATAATGTCTTTATTTCATTAAAACAAGTTTAATCTTAAATGCAAAAAAGTGATATCATAAAATCTTTATTATTAATTTTTTGGGGGGCTGCATGTGTAAGTATTCTTTGATTATTTGTAGCAGTAGGGACACAGTATTTTATAGCCAGAGCTCCACAATATGCCATTGTGTATTTGCACAAAATGTACTGTATGTGAAAAGACTGCATTTGCTATAGATATAAGCTAATTGTGCTTAAAATACACTATTATAGTGCTTTGGGGGAATGCGCTATGCTTTGCTTTGTTTCAGATGTGCTTATATATAGATGTTCAGATGTTGCTAATAAACATGCTGTTCTGAATCTTTACTTTCATGTGAGGGAACTGTTTCCCTCTCAGCTTCAATATAGAGGCCTTCAATATAAAATCACATATGCATAATTAATTATACTAATGTTTTTAAGAAAGAATATTGATAAGTAACAGCCAGATCAATAAAATGATTTTCTATATAAATATCTCAGCTCAGTTAAGAGGTGCATTGATTTGTTTTATGGGATGGCCATCTAGTGTTTGAACAGATGCATCACACATACAAAAATTTAGTGCTTTCAGTTTTTCAAATCTAGAAAAATTAGTAAACGAGGAGATGTACATGGAGTAAGAATGAGCATATCAAAGAAGATATGAGGATGTTTAAATTAAAGGGTGGCAATGAAATGCCTGCAGGAGAAATATAATAAAATATATAGAGTTCAGACAGGGAGGAAATAAGGAGAGCCTAACAGTCGATAGAACTTTGTGTCAGTGAATACAGTTGTTGTCACGATTAAAAAGTTATCATAAAACAAGCACACAGATTCTAAATTCCCAAAAGTATGCAAGTGTGCAAGTATGCAAGATACACATTCCCTCAAATTCTTCCATAACTGGGTTCAAAATTGCAACAAAAACTGTTCTGGTGCAAATTTAACCTATGTCTATAATTCAAGCAAATCAAGTTGCATTGAGTGTACCTACAAGGTTATATTCTTCCATGATTATTCACTTAAATGGGCCAATGTTTCCATAAGGCCTAACAACATCAGTAATCATTTTACACAGTGCGGTGTTACATAAATAGGTACTGTGAGTTCCACGACCAAGAACGTTTGATTTTCACTGCCCACAACCGCATAGCATCCATCACAATCAACTCTGTTGCACTAACAAGCATACTTTTTACTCAATTAGTGCTTCTGGTGGGTAGTGGGTACACAAGAGATCCAAATGCAATGTTGTTCTAATGTGTTCTATACATGCTAAACAAGTCTATATAGCGAAATGTGATTTAGAAAGACAGAGACTATACAAAATAAGTTTCTTATAGAAAATGTCTTTGACATTGAAAGAGTAAGGGTGCAAAGTCACAAAGTGTTCTGCCCCTGCGAATTAAAGGATGATATAGTGTGCTAGGAAGTGACTGTTTCAAATTGGCAGGTCTTGCCATGCTCTTGGAGCTCATTAAAGAGAAAGTTCTCACTCCATCCCTTCTGAATAATGAAAAGGGTGCTTTGCTATAGTCTTTACAGGTTTCACCACAAAAGCAGTACCCTAGGGCCCTATTAATTGTTAAATCTTTATCATTCGAACATGATAATGGAGCAGTTTTGGTTGCTTTTGGTGTAATGTTTGTGAAGTGTTTGTTGAAGTTTTTTTTCTATTATTTCAAACTTTGTGAAAATCCATTTGTTGGTTGATGTATTTGTTTTGGTTAAAATAGTGTAAAATTGTTCTTTAGTGCAATTTTATAGTGCTTGGAGTAGGTCTCAATGAATGTGTAGGTATGGCCATTACACTGATGATGACTGAAAGAGAGAGACAGAATCCTAAAGCGTCACATTCTTTTTTTTACAGCACAACTGGTGAAAAGATTGTTGGTTTTGTTGGGTTTTTTGCAGCGAGAAGGTAGTGACATGTACACAAGCAGTATGTGATTGTTTTTGTGTGTAGGTCAAGAAGTAATTAGAGAGAGAGAGAGAGTATGTGTGTGTGTGTCTGTGTGTGTGTGTGTGTGTGTGTGTGTGTGTGTGTGTGTGTGTGTGTGTGTGTGTGTGTGTGTGTGTGTGTGTGTGTGTGTGTGTGTGTGTGTGTGTGTGTGTGATGAAGACTTGGTCCTGATTGTGTTGTGCAGATCTTGGGTGATGCATGGTGAAGTTAAAATAAATGCTGCTGGTTAAGTGGTTGACTTTTACCCTAAGCTACACTCACTTATCATCATTCTGATAGAGTTCAGGAGTTTGGCATGTGGAATAGTTTGTCTGGTCACATCCATAAATGTCATCAATTGTTTAGGTTTTTTTTTTTCCTCTCAGTGTTTTCTGTATACAGAAGCAATTAATTTGATCCTTAATTTAAGCTGCACTATGATTATTCTGTTTAAGGATAGACAAAAAAGATCAATTATTTACATCTAAATGTAATCTTTTTTTCTTTCTTTTTTTGTTATTGAACCTGTTATGCAGTACCTTTTTATATATTTTTTTATATGAATATGCTTACGGTGTGTGTTTGTTAAGATGGCAATTAGTAAGGAAATTTAATAAAATTTAAAAAATGTAATTTATTAATTGATCAGGAAGATAAATTTAGAAATTCTAATTTTTGTATTTATAAAAGTTTTTAGTGTATTGAAGATTCTGGCAAAAATAATATTAAAATAGTGTAATTAATACATTTTATTTAATAAATGAACATTTATAAAATCACCCCATTGTTCACTTGAATATAACATTGATTTCCATTTTTAATACTTTTTCTATTAAGACATATGTTGGGACATAAAAATGTACTGCATACCAGAACAACCCTACACATGGCATATGTTTATTGCTGTCACATAATATATGATAAGCATGTGTACAGCGTCTTCATGCTCTCTCTGTTTAAATCCTACTCACGAATATCTGTATTTCTGGGAGCTTCTCGCATAAGTTGTCAGATCTGATTGGAGGACGATCCTTTTTCCACATACCTGCACATTAAACCCAATCTCCCACTGACACTGGTAAATGGAGGTTGCTATGGATACACACCCTGCCTTGAAGAGTTGCATAATCTTCTCACCGTCTCAGGATACCGTGAGTGACAGGAGAACCCCGCATCCAAGGGGGAAGCAGGAAGAGGAGGAGCTTCCCACTCGGTGCAGTGCTTAGTATTCCATCCAGGTCTCTGTGACATCTCTCACATCTGCATGGCCAGGTGATGCCTGTGAAGAGTGGGGACTGATTGCTGAGATTCATTATTACGCTCTGCTCCGCAGGGATGCCGACCTAGTGACTGCAGTGCTCAATGGCCAACTGTTCTACTGCATTCTCTCCATTTCTACTGCACCATTTATTTGTTTAAATGCTTCTCCCTAAGGGAGTTTTTTTTCCTTCCTGACACGTTTTCAGAGGCAAGGGCATATAAGACCGTATAATAAACACTGGATTGAACTGCTCCCTTACATTGGATGGGTTTAATAATCCAGTCTCTCTCTCTCTCTCTCTCTCTCTCTCTCTCTCTCTCTCTCTCTCTCTCTCTCTCTCTCTCTCTCTCTCTCTCTCTCTCTCTCTCTCTCCCTCTCTCTCTCTCTCTCTCTCTCTCTCTCCCCCACCCCCTCTCTACTCCATTATCCTTTCGATGGTCAATGCGTCATGTGTGGAAAGAATGGAGTGTGCAGGGATGGAGGAGCAGGAGGGGGCTACAGAGGAAGAGAAAAGAGAGGGAATAGAGGAGAACAGGTCAGAGGAGTACAAATAGAAGACATTGGGGGGAATCAGGGATGTTTTTCCTCTCAGTTTTTCATTTGTGACCCAAAAGACCTAAATCAAGAGAAAGATGTGGTGTTAAAATGCAAAGATCAAAATGTATCATTTTTCCCATCTGCTTTCCATTATTCCTCATCAATTCCAGTGCTTTGCCTTCGCAGCAACTCTCAACCTCATTCTACAGCATGATCTCCTGAATCTTTTGTTTTTCCTTCTCTTTTCATGTTGCTTCCATCCATCCCCCCCCCCCCCCCCTGTCTCTCTCTCTCTCTCTCCCCGGGTTCTTCAAGACACTGCCGCTCTGCTGCTCTACATCGCAGCTACTGTTTCCCACTCTTCTCTCCTCCACTCAGCTTTGCTCCTCTTCTCTTTGCTTCTCTTCACTCATTCAGACCGCATGCTCCCCGTCATATCTGGCACTGTTGGGTCTGCGTGGCCAGTGGAAGTGGACCCGGACACCCTGTATGGTCTGAAGGTGTTTTCCCGTTCCTGTGGATCTGTGGGGAGGGGAGGGAGGGCAGGGAGGGGGTGCAGGTGAAGGGCTCCGTGTCGGGGGAAACAGGTTGCGCGGCTTTGCAGCAGGAGCTGAGGAGGGTCATGCTTAATGAGTTAAGAGGATTTCGGACAGAGACCACTTGTGCATCACAGCCCCAATGTGGGGCCCTTTTCCGGATGGCGGGAACGTCCGGCCGGGAGCGACGAACCAGCTGGATGCTCCTCGGCCACTCAACTGGACCATACGGAAACTGTGTCATGCAGCCTTCCTTCCATCTGTGCGCCTGCTTAAGGTACCCGTGGGATGGGTAGATGAGGGGAGGAAAGAGACAATGAGGTCTTTTTAAGAGAAAAATGCACAGGAAATATTTATTTTGACTTGTACTAATTGAATTAGTTGTTGAAAAGAGGGATATAGTGAACAAAATGACTTGAAAGCTCTTTTTTAAGCAGATTTTGAGTTGATCTGATACATTGTCTCTCTTGAAATGAGTACTGTGACCTATGGGATTGATTCTCTGAAATTCACTGCTTCATAGAGCTCTTTCAATCAGTGCGCTGGACCAGCTAACTTCTCCGTCTTAGTTGATAACGAAAGGTACTCTGCTCATGTCAAAGTATATTTTCAGTTTGAACTGTTGAGCTTTAGCAGCTAAATTGAACATTGCTTCACATGGTGTGCAGTAAGTGCTGCCAGCCTCTCAAGTGTAATGCTTTATTGCTTGCCCACAAATCACTTACAACTTGCACATGTCTTATATTACCAGCATAGTATTTCACATGAATCAGAAACGTATCAATTGTATGCATAATAAAGATTATTACCGTTGTTGTGATATTTTGCTCAGTGGTATTAGCTAATAGGTAGTAATAAAGCTTTCCTGCAAACTTGGGACCATAGTTGCTTTATGAGAGGGAAAGCTCCTGAGAAATCTCTGCTGGTAGTATAGTAATGTGCCCAGTATGTAATGTAATGTAATTTCTTTCTTGTATTATTGTCAGTGATGTTATATTACCTATTTTCTGCTCATATTATAGTAATAGTAAAGTATAGATAGGTCACAGACAGTGTTTTCTTATGTTTAGCATTCTCGGGTGAAATCCTCCCTTGGTCATGACTCACAGAGTTATGAGTGGATCATAATGTTCTTGGTTCAGTCTTTCAGCTCTAAAGGTGTAATATTAGAGAGAACTGTGCTTTTCGTCATGGCTGTGAAACACAGAGGACTGGTCCTATTCAGGTTTCCAAAAGAAATGACTACGGTGTCTGTAGCCGGGTTTCCATTACAGATCTGCGCAAAACTTTTGCAATATTTTCTAAATGTCGATACAATATTATTGCAAAATGACTGTTTCCATTTACCTACGTTATGCGATAAGTCTCTTCTCGCGATAAGTCATTCCAAAAATCATGGCAACAGATGTTAGTAGGTTTAAGTATATCGCAGTCACTGCAGTCGAAGGAGATGTATGCGATCCAAGCACCTTAAACCCTGAAGGCATTTTTAGAGTTGTTTTGTCACACACAAAAGTAAAGACTCAACTCCAAAACTATAACAAGGAAAGTCAAAAGGTTGGTATCGTTTGATAGAACACTTTTCAAAATTTTTTAAAATATAAATTACATCACATTCGGACATTCTCCTGCCGAAAAACTGCTGATAAAAGACAGAATATATATATAATTTTTATTATGATTTTGCATATCTTTCTTATGGAATAACTCAGGAAGTAAAAAAGGTAGGAGGACATTTTTTGTGAAGTCCCTCAACATGTGACCTGCATCTGGATCAAATTTTGTGGTGATTGCATAAAGGAATCAAAAGTTACAGCATTTGGAACCAAGATAGCATTTTTGTTCAGTCCTTGACGCCCCCTGATGGGCATTTTTTAAATTGTTTCTCCATGAAGAATTTCTTATCATAAAAGCAATAGATTATGTTAATTTTGGACTCATTTTAATTTTAATAATATGCTGTAAAAATTAATTGCCATTTTAAGGAATGTGAATGTTTCATGAGCTGTATGATACTTTTGACTCATTGCAGTACATAGTACAAAAAAGTATTTTATAAATTATGAAAAAAATAAATTCTATTTATCAGCAAATAACTCATCAATACTTTGGAGTTTTTCAAATTGGCTACATTCACTGTAAAGTTCAGACTCTAATTTTTCAAATGACACCAAGTTTGTGTTCATCAAGGCATTTTAAAAAAAAAAAATATGATAATGTGTATTTTCGTGTAATTTAATTTGTAATTTAGGTGGTGCCCGTGGGCGGTACAAGAAAAGACGAGATTCTAAGCCTTAAAATGATACGTATTTTGTGTTATTCCACGTTTGAAAACGAGCACGGACGACTCCGGGAAAATGTTTAAAACACACTGCACCCCGGAAAGATGAGAGACTTGTTTTTTTAGCCAATAATGCATCACTTCATGAGGAATATCTCGTGACCAACGCGATGGATTTTGTTGTGTTTGGGCTCTTTGTAATCGTGAGAATCTGCTGTTGATTTTAAACAATCGATGCATGTTTCATGGAGTTATGAGCTGAAACGTCACATCAAAACAGCACTGCATCGCTGCTACTGCTACTTTATGTGTTAGAAGTCCATGAGGAATATCTTTAGATCTGAGTGATGGATTATGGTGAGTTTGGGCTCTTTTTATTCTTAACAATCTTCTGTAAATAATGTTGTGCCATTTCCCACAATTTATGCATGCTTCATTGAGTTGTGAGTTAAAACGTGACAACAGTGCTCAAGGCTCTGTGTGCGCCTGTGGGGGTTCGAGTGTTACGACTCCGTTAGGAATATCTTTAGATCTGAGTGATGGATTATGCTGAGTTTGGGCTCTTTCCAATTGTGAGAGTCTGCTGAAAATAATGATATGCAATGTGATTCAATTTATGCATGCTTCTAGAAGTTATAAGCGAAAACGCGAGTGCATCATGAGTATAATTGGCTAGGTGCGTCTGTGGTGTTTTTTTTGTGTTAGAACGCCATGAGGAATATCTTTAGATCTGATTTTTGGAATATATTGAGTTGGGGCTCTTTTTAATCGTGAGCTCCTGCTATAAATAACGATGTGTAATTTTTCATGATCGATGTATGTTTCATGAAGATACGAGAAAGAAAGTCAAGTCTAAGCCACCTTGCTTGGCTACGTGCGTCTGTGGATTTTTTTTGTGTTAGAACAAAAACATATTCCATGAGGAATATCTTTAGTTCTGAGTTATGGACTATGTTGAGTTTGGATTATTTTTTATCGTAAGTATCTGCTGTAAATAATGTGTCATTTTCCACAATCGGAGCATGTTTCATGAAATGTCTAAAATTCAGCATCCATATGTGGTTTATAAATGGGTCTCTTGAGGGGCTTCTTTTACAAAACCTCGCTCAAGTTTAGTAAAAAGCCTGAAACAATTATGCTTGTTGTATTCTACTCATTGAGACCTTTCAAATGACATATGACACAGGACTATCTGAGCTGTATGATGTATTTGACATTTTGCAGTAGCCTATGTAGTACAAAAAAGTATTTTATAAATTATGATTTTTTCTTCTTCTATTTATCAGCAGATCACTCAGCACTAGGTTGGAGATGATCAAATTGGCTACATTCATTGTAAATTTCAGACTCTAAGCTTTCAAATGATACCTATTTTAAGTTGATCAAGGTCATATTTTTTAATAATATCATGAAAATCTTTTCTGCAGCTAGGTGGCACCCGCGTTGACGTGTTTCCATTTTAAATTTCTAGTTGCGCAATTTGAAGGGTTATGGAAATGCAGCATTTGACTCCTAAAATGAAAAAAATAGGAGCCAAATGACCTTTATTTGACTTATTACTCATTTGCTTGAAAAGGATGGATAAAAATTGCTTCAGTTCACTGAGTGAGTTTCTTACTTGCTTGCACTAGTCTCTGCTGTGTGCCCCTGCATTTTAATATGTAGACTGTGATGATTTACTGGCTACATTGTATAAACTACTAGGGTGTTTTCCATAAGTATTTCATATGAAGTTGTTCCAATTTGATGTTGTCACTCTAATGGTCTTGATTGTTTTTGTGTAATAAATCAAATAAACTGTTAAGATGGTTTAGGTTCCAGCATGTCACACAAAGGTCTAGGCCTAGTCCGTTCAGCCTTACAATTGGACCTCATATGTTAGACAATCAAAAAATGTGTAAAGTATGAATGTTTTTAGAAAGCCATTATTAATTGATTACAATAAAACAACTCGTGAATGTTTATCTTTAATTACACAACATGAACAACCAATCAGTAAACTGATTCTCACAAACCTTAATATCCAGCGTATTTTGCAATGCTTAAGTAAGCTATTTTCTGTGAATGTGTGAGACCTCAACAGTTATAGATAAATAACTAGAATAATAATAAAGTAAAGCAGTAAACAGTAGTTAAGAGTTAAACTCCACACTTGTCTATGATTACGATAATGAATTAAAATAAAATAACGACTGTCAAACTGTTTTTGTATAGCTAAAATAACTGGAAGCGGATAACACCAGATGCCTCGCACATGTGAGTTACAAATGGCCAAATTTACAGGTTTTCGTGTAAACAAAAAGAGTCACGGTTCTAAATGATACACTGTTTAAGTTAGTCTGATTCAAACCGCATCTCCGAATGTTCGCAAACAAAATACTTTTGCAAAACTATTTGGAATTTGTTTTTACTCCTGAGCGAAGAACGAGGGAAAGATTTGCGTAAACCTGTCATTTGTTCACGAATCAGACATAACAGCCTATTCTGTGCTATGTGACACAAACGCATATGAATAAGTACAAAGCTTTCCATATGATGTCCAATTACCATATTAACTAGAAATTAAAATATTCCCAATGGCGACGAAACAAATAAAACGTGCGACAATATTTTAGTTGTGTTTTAAAGCCTTGAAAGTCATGTAAGTATATAGTGTACAGTAAACATCGACTCTTTGTTTGTGAATCTGAATTGTAAAAGTATGAAATGTGGTTGTGTTTGCATAATATATTCTATTGCTGAGTTACATAACAGTGATGGTGGGAATTTAGATTGATCATGGTTTACCAATGCAGCATGTATGTGTTGGCCTCAAGGTAAATGTTTTTGAGTGAATTTTCTGGGTTAGAGGGCAGATGTGGTTTAAACTACAGGTGCTCTGTGTAGGTGACTGACCAGAGGAGTGGAAGATTATTGGAGTTGAACAGACAGATGTGAGATTATCTCAGCGACGAGGAAACAGCGTATGTTTGTTCAGCTCTGCTGCGGTGTAGTTTGCCAATAGTGCACTGAGGTGGCGGGTGTGTGTGTGTGTGTGTGTGTGTGGGTGTGTGTGTGTGTGTGTGTGTGTGTGTGTGTGTGTGTGTGTGTGTGTGTGTGTGTGTGGGTGTGTGGGGGGCTGGCAGGCCAATAGCTGGCAGGCCACTGATATCCAGCATAGCAACACTGTCAACCCTCCGGATGTAATGAAAAATACCTCAGAGCAAATGAAGGTTTGTGATTGATGTGGCTCTATCTGTCATCGCACTGGAGCTAATCTAATTTGCTGATGCCTTCGTTTGGTTATCATGGAACTCTGGTAATGAATCAGATGCTTTGGCACTTTGCACCAATTTCACATGGTATTCATGAGTTTTTTTTATAGATGCAGAAATGTAGAAGTACAATCTTCCATCCTATAACTGAATTCTATGATTTTCTTTTCTCACCCTCATGCTGATCCAAATCTGTATGCTGTTATTTTTCCATAAAACACGATCAAATTATTTAATTCATCCTTCTCTTTTGTACACATTGAAAGTTTATATGCCACCACCTCTACCAAGCTCCAAAAATATTATTAAATTATTATAAAAGTAGTGTACACAACTATATTCCATGTTTTCTGAAGCCATACAATAGCTGTAGTGTGAGGAAATGACATTTATGATGGCATCTTGAGAAAGTATTTCCCCCTCTAGAGGTTTTCAGTCTTGTTCTCCATCCCACATGTCTAATCTGGATTATTGTGTTCCCATGCAAAATATGCAACAAAAATAAATAAATAAATAAATAAATAAAATAAAACTGGTATCATTGCTGTCAAACCTGTCACAGTATGGCTTCATTTTGTGACTCATTCATCTGAATGAGTTTAGCAATGAGATTCTGTCATATAGCTTCAGAAGACTTCGGAATACAGCACAATACTACAGTGCTTAAATGATCCTTTTTTTTTTTGGAGCTTGACAGCTATGGTCACTGTAAACTGGATATGGCAAAGATCTGCATATAAGTTATTCAGTATATCTCCCATTTTGTTTCCGTAGAAAAAATATAAGTATACCAGCTTGGAATTCTCATTTTTGGGTTGTGTGTAGGAATATATCTTTTGGTTATGGAGAGGAAAAAAAGTATGTATAACTGGCGGTCAGAATAAAGGCTTATTTGCTGTTTTTTTTTTTAAGTTACAGCAATGTGCTGGATTTTTTCCTTTTAGAAGTTGGCACTGGAGTATGGAAGCTTGTTTCCACCATTGAATTAAAAATAAAAAAGGTAATTGTGACTTTATATAAACTCGCAAGTCTGTCTTTATAACACGCAATTGCGAGCTTTTATCACACAATTCTGAGAAAAAAAGTCAAAGTTTATATCTTCTATATTTTCTGTGTGAACTTAAGTTACACTTTAAGTGTGCGCTCTGATCTAACTGTTGCATAATTTGCACAAAATGTTTATGTAAAGTTTTGTAACAAATTTCTTGATTCATTTAGCAATTGACAAAAAGGGATGTGTGCAATTGGATTAGATTGTCTTCAGCAGCTCAGTTTATTGTTTAAAGACATCTGTCAATTATGTGATAATTAAGATGAATTCGATTTGTGGGCATGCTTGATGCTGGAATGAAAATCCAGAGTGGAAACATTCCTATTATATACAGTAAATGTCAAAGTTTCATATGTTTTATGTAGGCTATTTCTTATATTCACTAGCCTGAGTAAACTCATTATGTCAAATGAGATATTCAGCATGCATAGCTCAGAATATTTCATTGTTATATTTAATTATTTATTGTCAGTTTATTCTAAATTATGTATTACTATTTGCATTAATATTTAAGATTGCAAGAGTTACATTGGTTATCAGTATTAAGAAACGTATTTAATACGTATTTAAGTCTAAAGACAAATGCAGTCTCCTGACTCTCCTCATGGTGTTTCAGAAGAGTGAACCCACATATCTCAACAGCAAATGTCTTCAGGGTTGGTGGCAGGTGTTAGGACTATATACTGTATATTGAATATTATCTCAGTGACACACTCTGACAATCTCATCTCTCTCTCATTCTCTCTCTCTTTGGCTCACTCACATGTCTTGTGTTTCTCCTTTCTTTCTACACTAAAGCACATTTACTTTAATATACTCACTGTGTGGAAAAGGGATTGATATAGTGATGAAAGACAGATTTTCAATTCTGCTGTACACTGAAATGAAGCACTTATTCTTTAGAGAATCAGCGAATACACAAATAGCTAAGAAAATACTCAAAAGGATTAAGGCACACAACATTTTTTCATGCACTGACATCTCAGCAACTTGGATTTACAGATGGATTACTCAATTAAATTAATATATTTCCGTACAAGACATGGTAATAAATGTTTTAGCTCCCTAAGAAGCCAAATATTGTCAATATTGCTCAAGGTGAAGTTATTTGCACATTTAAGTTGTCTTTTTTCAAAAGTTTATTTAATGTGAATTTTATTTTCACATTTTCTCTTTGGTTTTGATTGTATAGTGAATTTCAATTTATAAATTGAAAATACACGTTGCACTAAATACACATCACTATTTTCGGGCAGAGAGGAATTAAATTGTTGTTAAATTGTTTGTGCGTGCGTGCGTGGGACAATTAATGTAAACTGCTGATTGAAGCAAACTCTTGTAAATGGAAAAGTGGATATCTATTTCTTTGTGATTGTGAGCAGGAAGACTTATGCCTTGTAATAAGAAAATGTTGAAAACTGTATAATGGTTATGTGTCTGGGCTTATGCAAAGTTTGATGCTTGAGTAAGCCTTGACCCAGATATTAGAGGTATTGTGCTTCCATTCTGGCCTCTGCTGTTAGTGGATTGAGGGCTTCTTTGGTGGTGTACTGTCTCATGACAAGTTCTATACATTTATTATAAATAATTCACAGGGTGCTTACTGATCTCAGGTAGGACTGCTGCTGTGGTTTGTTACATTATGATATTCAGTTGAAAATGCATTATGTGAAAAGGTGGGCAACTCATCATTGGCAGGATTGCATCTATCATTATTCACTTAATCAACATAAAAGACCGTCTGGTAAATCTTCCCATACTTGAGGAGTGAATTTCTGAAGCACCGGTCTTTGATCACAGAGACCTTGCAGCAAAAGTCTGACCTTCTTTAGATAAGTGATGCATGGTTTTAACGTGTAAGTCTATGCGAAAACATCTTAGTCTAAATGAATAAAATTTGCATTGCTTTAATGAGTCAAATCGTGCAAATCTGAGCCGAAAAATAGTACCAACAGCTTCAAATGAAGTGCATCTGTCTGACTTTGTGGTTCAAAAAATGTCTCTTAAAAGCTTGGACAATCCTTCTGTATTCTGATCTTTATTCTTTTGAATGTTAATAGCAAAACATAAAAAGCAATAGTTCACCCTAAAATGAAACATCTCATCATTTACTTACCCTCATGTCGTTTCAAACCTGTAAGACTTGCTTTTGTCGAAACTTAGAAGTTTTGAAAAATGTTTTTCTCCATACAATGAAATTCAATGGGGTCCAAAACAACAACAACAAAAAAAAAAGAAAAACTATTTAATGAGTGTTTTCATTTTTAGTTTGACTATCCCTTTAAATTTGAGAGTCTGAATCAATGTTCTATGATTGCTCATTACATATTTACATAGTCTTTAATAAAGGACAAAAAAACATTGCATCACCAAGCAGCTCCTTCTGGTTTGCTGCCATTTCACTGGAAAACATGAATGGTTTCAGTGATGAGGTGAAATGGGACAGTTCCCTCCTTTTTTCTAGATGGAGGATTTGGAATTAGCTTCCCTCAATGGGAAAAATCATGAATGGGCTCTGAACGGGACCGGCCCTTCGAAGTTGGCCAGAAGTAAAAAGCTTCCCTCATCTTTAAAATGTGTGGTAAAATGTGCCTCATAGCCGTGTCAAAGACGTATGCAATGAGAGTCTCAGAAATGGAAATCACTTTTAATCTTTTTTTTTTTTTACTCAGCTCTTGTCTTTGCTCTTGCAAATGGTCTCTAGGCACCTGATCCAATCAAGTATATCCTCTTCATGTGTGCTTTAAGATGCCCCGTCAGCACGTTTGATAGGTGAGAGGCATTCTTTTGCTCTCTCTCTGTGTGGGTCCATTTACACACTGTGATTTGTGTGGCCAGAATAAATTGAATGTGTGAACACATAAAATGAGAGTGGAACCAAGGGCTATTTTCAGGAACCCCTCTCTTATTGGGTGTTTGTGCGTAGTACACACACACACACACACACACACACACAGTCCCCACATTTCAGATTTAATGGATATTGGACCTATGCTCCAGTTTCTTTCTCATTCCTTAAAGTGATCTATTTCTGTCTCCTCACCCCAGAGTCCCAGATCTAACCCTCCACCACAGCTGTCCCCGGCTCACCACACCTATTTTTCACTCAATCACTCCCTCATGTTCTCACACAATCATTCCTATCCTTCCATGTCCTTGATTTATTCATTTATTTCCCCTCTTTATGAATCTGGACAGCATGTTCTCTCATCTGTCTGCTACAAAATACTTTCTTCTCACCTATTGAAATAGCAGTTCCCATATAACTCAACTGTAAAGATGAGCACAGGGCATGACTGGATTGTTTTTCTGTGTCTGTCTATCTGTCCGTCCGTCTGTTTATCTATCGTTTAATTTGTCCGTCTGTCTATTCATCTATCAGTCTATCTATCAGTCTATCTGTCTTTCTATAATCTCTATGTCTTTTTGACATTTATATTTAAATATTTTTGTACAATATTCTGTAAAATAAATGGATGGGATCCCGGCATATGATGCGTTTTTATAGTGTAAATCCAGCTCTAAAACAATCATCCTTGAAAATGAGCTGAATGTGTGTATTTGTACATGTATAGCCTATGGCTATGTGTGAATGTGTTTTTTTTTTTTTAATGTACGTGTAGGCTAGATGTGTGTCCATTATAGTACTCCTCTATTTGCGGACATTCATTTGAAACTGAATATAGTATTATCTTGAAACCTGGATGTAGAATCGTCCCACTCATTCTAGAGCTAGTGGCACTGAACCAATACAATCCTATACAAATGACACAAACAGCTGACAATGAAGGCATTTCCCAGATTTCCCAGGTGTTGGTATAAAGAGTTTTAGCTGGCACATACACGACTGTTTCTCAGTTGGTGACTTCATTGTAATTAATAAAGATAGAAAATTATACGTTTATGGAGATATATTTATATTCATAAACCATATTTTACATTAAAACATTAAAAAAATGGTGTCAGGAGGCAGCAACTTTAATTATGAATGCACCAAATGAAGCCAAATATTTTTAATTTGCATCAAGATTGGGGTGTCAACCTGTGAGGAAAATGATGTATGCATTTCATCAATAATATGATATGGGCTCCAGGCTAACATTTGAGAGCAGTAGTAGCACTGTTGCCACTAAGAGTGTGGCTCTAGCTACTTGTGCACATCAAGAGTGCGCACGCAAAAGCCGCCTCTCATTTGAACAGACAAATACACCAAAAAATTATATTAAAACATCCTTATAACAACAGTCGGTTATGTCTTAAATGATCGTAAACCGTTAAAAAAGAAAACGTGTAACTGTATTGAATCCGTGCATTAGGTCTTAAAATGACAGCAGACTAATGAACCTGCTGCTGTGTGTCATTAACGTTAATCAAAGAACAAAATAACTTTTGCAACTTTAATAAGGATTCATCTATATTTTATTTATAAAACAAAAACCGTGCCGTGTTATTTTACTTTGTTCTCAATTTCGGAACTTTGTTCAGGTGCATTTATTTTTGCTAATTTGCTTATTTGTTCGTAATGTATTACTGACTGTATGCTTGTCTTTTTATAATATTTGAAATGTATATCAGTTAGTCTAGTTTGTTTATTTCTTTAACTTTAAAATGACATTGGAAAACACTGCATCATGATCGCGATGCGATTGGATCCCAACAGTCCCAAAGCTTTTAGCCAATCAGCATATATTCTGCTGGTTGAAGACCTTTTCAATGTTTTATGACACAAGTCTATCTGTTATAATACGTACTATGATTTTACACATCACATTTTCATGTAAAGCAGTTAATTTCACTCAATAAAAATAGAGCACTTCTAATATGTCGAAAAATTTAAAAGCACTTGTTAAATGACGGTCATGTTCCCTACTATGTTCACTGTAAAGTCCAGCTTCTAACCACTAAGACAACACCTATTTTGTGTTGGATAAGCAAGTGGTTACGTAACATGATAACTTAGTAGTGCCCCTCGCTTCCTATTTACGAGGTTTAGGTTAATGATTAATTGATTTATTAATTTAAACAACAATCGATAATGGGAATTTATGTAAATTGGTATCCCTACTTTCTATACTTTAATGTTTTAATCAATGATTCAAACATAAAACCATTGTCAAATGATTGTTAAAAGCAGGAATAAGAAAGCTGCAAACTGCATCTCTCGTTCAAACTCGCTCTCTCTCGTACACTGCGCCAGCCCTCTCTCCTCGTTGGATTATAAAAAAAGTCAAATGCCCCTTAAATTAGGTTTTAGTTGTCTGTATATGCCTTAACATTACTGCAATAATGATAGACACATGTACAGTGAGTCTTTGTTACTGTACAGATTGCCAGTTTCAAACTCACCTTTATTATCTTAATTGTGCTTGATACAAAATAAAAGGAATCTGGTGTTTTATGAAAGAGTGGGCACCCTGTGTTGGTGATTTGTGGACTGAAAAACTTTCTATCACTTGTACTTTCATTACACATTATTTCTCTTGGTTTCGACACCAGGACTGTTTGATGTGATATCTATGGTTTAGAACAAAGAATTCTGCGGCAAATTTGAATGCTTTTCACTAGATCTCACAGCGATGTTATTAATACTGCGACAAAATTAATCACTTTTTCACTGGATCTCCCAGCGCTGTGTACATGGTGTCACGTAATTGAGATCAACCCACGAGTAATCCTGTTCTGAGCTTGCGCTGAGATATCTATTATTGGTCCAAGCTGATATACGGTCCACGCTGCACAGCTCAAATGAGTAGCGCTGTTTCTTTCCACTTTCGTTTTGTTTGCCGTTTGATGTTTCTCATATGCAACAGATATGGCAGCTCTTATCAGCTGGGCAAAGTGGTGGGGGCACCAGTGCCATTTGGTCGCAATCTGGAGCCCTGTATGGTTTTTGTGCACATGTTTCACATACTCTCACCTATCATCTTACCTCCTCATCATTCACCGCCACAATCATATCAGCTGCTTATCGTGTAATAGCCTACATCAAAAAAGCTTGCCGCAGGCCTGCAAAATCTGCATGTATTATTCATTAGAGATGCATAACGGGAAATCCACAGCTATCACAGGAGCTATTGCACTTATCTAACATATCACAGAAGAGGCGGCTCATTTGTGAAGAAAACTGGCATTCCATTTATGTGGCACTTGAGCAAAGAAGGGAATGTGTTCAGAGAATGCTGCATGACTGTTGTGAGCGTGCTTGGTAGGAATTGCATCTACATTTGAGCACAGAGATGCCATCTCCTCCCCTCGGAGAGCGAATACATGCTGACATTGGGTAATGACACTGAGGGTTTCGATAAATGGGAATGAAAAAGTTTTGAGACTAAATGACTTAGCATTTTTTATGAATTTATCTTAATGTCACATACAATTAGTTCGTTAATATCTGTAAACAGTGCTTGTTTGTGTCAGCTAAACAAATAATTTGTGAAACATAATATGCATTGGTTTTGAGGCTGAAGCATAATGAGGATTAGATGTTATTTGGTGATAAGGCAGAAGCATACAATCTTTCACACAAGTGGTATTCCAACACATACACTCAAAAAATGTGGCACTGTTCTTTTTTACCCAAATATTTTTTTGTTAAAGTAACATATATTTCTTTTACCACCTAAACACTATTGTATTGCTTTTAATTAACTTAACCTGTACAATTTTCCACTATACTTAATTATCAATCGTTAAACTAGGTTTAATTTTTAATTTTAAAATCCCTGAATGTGACAATTTCCAACGTATTGGATGAAGACGGCGTGCGAAAAAGGTGGTAAGGTGCATGAGCTAAAAGTAGCCAGGTAAGAAAATATAAAGTTAATCTAAAGGCAAAGTCTTTCATTTCTGTTAGTATTTCTGAAAGTCTGTTCTGGGATGCTTTTAATATGCACTTCATGGATGAGCAGTCCCTAAAAAGTTTTTTACGAAATACCTTTGGCCATGGTAAATGATAGTTCATCCAAAAATTTTAATTCTGTAGTTGTTTGGTCACACTAATGTCAAAAATGTCTTAATGCTGAAGAACTCCATTTAAATTCCACTGAACAATGTTTGCTCTTTTCTATAATATTCATAGTCATATGGGTTTGGAACATCATGAGGTTGAATAAACAATGACAACAATTTTTTTTTTTTTTTAGAAGGTCCAGTATGGGTAAGTCAGTTTGTACCCAAAGCTGGTTTGCCCTTTTTCCGACCTGATCTCTTTTTTTCAAGGTTTTGAAGTCCTTGCCTCAGTTCTCTACCACTGAATTTATTTAAGTTGAATGGTTGGAGGCAGTTTTTGTATTTGCTCTGCTGGGTTTCAGTGCTGGTGGTCAGTTGGTGTGTGTGGTCACAGTAGTGAGCCCTGAATCTCTGGCAGTGAGTCTTCTGTTAATCCTTCCTCACAGCTCAGGACCGAATGTTCCACACGCTGCCACACACACACATACAGCATTGGGTAGATTCTGAAATGCATCCTGGTACTGATTGCGAATTACACAATTAAAAGTCAGTAAATGGATACTCATCCTCGTACCGTCCCAGATTTAAATGACTTGTATTCTTCAGATGAACACAAATGAAGAAGATTCTTCAAAAACCACACAAAACGAACACGGCGGTAATCCATAAGACTCCAGGTAATGAATCAATGTCTTCTGAAGCTAAACGATAAACTTATAAACCATCACTTCTGGCCAATGGTCAAATGCAGGTTCATAAGTTCATGCTTGAGGGTCGTCACTTCTCACGCGAGTTTCACAACTTGCATCACGCTTCACAACATGCTGACATTTACACAATTGACAGCTGGATTGAAACAGTGGTTTAAAGGAATAGTTCACCCAAAAATTTTAATTCTGTCATAATTTTCTCACCCTCAAGTTGTTCCAAACCTGTATGAGTTTCTTTCTTCTGCTGAACACAAAAGAAGATAATTTGAAGAATATGGGTAACCAAACAGTTAATGGTACCCCATATAGAAAGTCTCGGACAGCATGAGGGTGAGTAAATGATGAGAGAATCCCTTTAAGTGGTGCGGTAATCTAATCTAAAAATATTTTGTTTATATAATTAATATTGGATCACTTTTGAGCTATTATTAATTTGATGTCACATACAACATAATATTGTACTGTTTTGACAAATATTTAAAACAAAAAAGTGAAAAATATTCCTTTAACTAGAGCTTGTTAACTGATTTTGTGGTTAATTTCATTGTGTTATTTGCACTTAGTTGCTACTTTAACATCACAGTGTTTTCCACTTCAGTTGCTGGAGAGCTACTTTCCTTTAGAGTTTAGTTCCAACTCTAATAAAATGCACCTGAATTAGCCGATCAACATTTTTGTTGTTTACTTGAGAGAGAGAGAAAAACCCTCCGGGTGTGCTAAAGTATGGTTTGAAAAAAAAAATAGCTCAGCTGGAAAGTATCTGTCCAAAACTAGGAATGAGGAATAGACCTGTGACCCAATTTTGGGTTGTGACGACAATTGCGAACCACTGCGTCAAGGTACATCTTAAATAAAATTGCACCTAATCTACCTCTAAAGGTGCAAATATGCACCCTTAAGGTTCTAATGTGCAGCCTTGGGTAAGGTACAGTGGAGTACTTTGAAGGCACTGCCCCAGTGATAATTTTTGTATTTTAATTTTTCTTTTTTGACTATATAATCCAAGATAGCACAGTCTGTTACCACACAACAAACACTGTGACAATGCAAGCAGCTGCCACTGGGCTTGACTTTATCAGAGAAAGGAGTGGGATACAAACAAAGGACTTGTGAAGGCAGAGGTGGAGGTAATGGGAGAAATATGGAATGGAAGAGTTAGCATTAGATAGCTTGAACCAGAGCCAAAGCGAGCAAAAGGAAAGAGGATGTGTCGGATGTACCGCGGCTTTCGCTGGGACTGTGTCTTATCAGCTTTTCCAGACTCTCCCAGAGTCACATGTCCTAGTGAATTCAGTGGAGTGTCAGTCTCTGCTAGCTGGATGGCTCTTAACCCTGAAACCTCTGATCCCTGATCACCGCCCAGCCAGAGGTCACATGATCTGCAGCAATCACTCACACTGCCTTACAGGCCTGTAAATACCGCTGTCTGCCAGGACCACTGACATCCTTCATGTAGATGGCTTCGAGTCATGCCATTTCAGCACTGAGCTGCCCAGCGCCCATTTGACACATGCAATAGACAAAGTGTAAGAACGATTCAATGTCAGTCAGACACCATTGTTGTTTTTCATTTTACCGTTTCAGTTGGCTTTTGTGAGGGCACTCTTGTGAACCGACATTTTCAAGTGGGTGGACCTCTATTCTGTGCCTGCTCTCTAACTTCATCATGATAATTATAAAGTGTACTTTCTGAGGCGTAATGAGACAATAGCTCTGTTATAAAACCTATAGTGAACTTCCTCCACAGGCATTTTAAGGCATTAAGACAGTAAGGCTGTTCCAAATAGTAGGCAATTGAACTATGCTATATCCAAATTCTTTGTATATTTGTATATTTCAAATTATTTGTAATGTTTGAGCAGGTGCGGCCATTTCTAAAGTTTGCAGTTTGGCTGGGTTATCGTATTCATAAACACTGCTTTGTAGCAAAAATTGTTTAAACTATAAACATCGTTTTAGCCAATTGACTTTAAAAGCTATTAACATCTTCAAAGAAAAGTACCTCCAGTCCCCCTTCCGCTTTCTTATTAGTAAGAACCCTTTTCTTAAAGGTGACCTATAATGATTTGAAATAATATTTAAATTTGGTCTTTGATATCTACATAGAGGGTATTTCATATTTTAGGTCATTTAAAATGTCCAGAAATGGTTTTATAGGTCCATGTTCAACTCTAGAAATTGCCCCTAGAATGAAATGGTCTGTTTTTACCTTATTTGGAAGGTTAATGAATAGTAATGAAGAGCTCTGCACTGATTGGCTGTGGTGCACTCTGAAATACAAGCGTGCAAAATAATTCATCGTCAGTTCACACAAATGTAAAAGATTAACAAATGGACTAACGTTAGATGCCTTGTCAAATTATTCTAGCTTCAGTTTATGGTGGTGGAGATTGTCACGTTAGCTAGAAGGATCCAGTGAGCTAACATTATCCATGAGGATATAAAGTAACGTAGTTAGCCCCTGACGTGCTGTTGATGAAATCGAAGTTAAATTATTTCACAAAAGGGAATTTGCATCTGTTTCTACTGTATTATTTTTTTTATAATTATATAACAACACAGGCAATAAATATTAATCCTCAGCATAAACACTTTGTCACACTAGTTATACGTTGACTCGTTACTTGGAGTATTATGTTACTGTACTATGGTGTTGCGCTGGATCTAGATAACAGTGTAAATCATCGTTAATAAGATCACTACTTACCGCTTGAGGGATTAGAGTTGGAATTGCTCCCTTCTTCAGTAAAAGACTCTTAGAGAAGCCTGCTTGAAATTGTCCCAGATTTGTAAATGAGTCCGAGGTGAAATGCGCGGAGCAAACTAACAGTTTATAATTAAAGTTTTGCGGTATTCGATTGTAAATAAACATCAACCACGCCTGTTGACATGTCTTTTCTGAAGGAAGGGTATGAAAAGTAGTCACATTTCCTGCATAGCCTGGGACATAACATTTATTGCCATGGTCTGCCATTTTCCCTATGAGTCTCGATTGTATCTTCCCCTGCAAAACTTCCTATGCTTCGACTGCGCAGTTACGCTTGTCATTGAACATGGGCTGGCATATGCAAATTTGTGGAGGCATACATATTAATGATCCCGACTATTGCGTCACAGTCGGTATTGTGTGGAGAACCGACCGTTTTTCAGGGGTGTTTTTCATAAACGTGAATTAAATGAGAACGCGAAAACAGTACAGTTTGAGATTCACTCTATGTCATGTCCATACACTGAACTCTTGTTATTTGACTATACCTAGGTAAATTCAATTTTGAATTATAGGTCACCTTTAAGTCTTTGAGATTTGTTTTTCCAAACAAAAGAGTAAAACAAATTATTGATATCTTCAGTCTTTAACGTACAAAGATAAGGATAGAAAAAAACTAGATAAGCCTTCTGCTTTAGATAATAGGACATGACTATAAACTGAAAGATCGCGTTGTAACCAACAGTTTAATAATGCTTTGGTCTTTTTTCAATCTAGAGAAGTTTAAACTGTCTTTCTAGGACATCCTTTGTTGCCATAATTCTAGGTATTTAACAGAGGGTTTCACTGGAATGTCAGCAACAACTTTATCATTTAAACTGTGTAACGGAAGGATTTCACATTTGGATAAATTTAGAGTTAAACCAGAAGCTTTAGAGAAAGTATTGATGAAGGAGATAGCATTAGGAATAAATGATATATTCTTTAAAAATAAGGTTGTGTCATCTGCTAATTGCGATATTTGAATTTAATTTAATTTGAAACCCGTTTTCAAAGGTTTGCATTTTCAGGCACCCAAAACGCTGTTGTCATGTAAATGAACGGCCAAAACGCATTAAAAAGTTTTATGTTTTTAGTTAAGTGGTGTCGTGTAAACACCCCCTTAGTTTGTTTTCATCAGTCTTATGTGTTCCTTTGTTTGATTTTCCCACCACTCTTTAGGACCTGTTTACACGAGAACGCTCACGGGTGAAAATGTAAAAATATTTTATCAGATGTTTACCTTTCGTTTAGACTGCGACAGCGTTTTTGGGGCTTAAAAACACAAAAAAGTGAAACCACCCTCCAGAGTGGAAATCTTAAAAACGCTCCACCTTCGCGTTCCCATCTAAAGGGTAAAAACACAAAAGTCTGCTAGACAGTGAAGACACCGATCTGCTCACGGTGGCTCTTGTCGCGTGCGCGTTTACGTCACAGGCATGCGCCACCTCCTCGTCTGTCCAGACAAAATTGTCAGCTTTTGCTGTTCGCTTCGCCATGTTGTGTTTTGATTCCACACTACTAGGGAGAAAAGTAGAAGGAAGGTTGTACGCAGGTGCGCGGATTTGGTGTTGTTGTGTGGCAGTGATTCACATTGCCACTTAGCCGCCTGGAGTGCATACTACATCAAATTTCACACACTTTTGCGTCACCATATGCACACAGATCCCCCCCCCCCCATAACGCTCATCTAAACGCGGAAATAAAAAGTGATAACGCAAAGCCACTTTTGCGTTTTCTCTTCATATCGTTTCCGTGTAAACATAGCCTTAGTTAGCATGTTACTGATACGATTATTTATTTTAGTTCAGCTGTGTATCATTAATTAACCTTTTTTTGTACTACTACTTAAGTTCCTTCTTTTTCTTTGTTCTGTGTCCGGTCTTGTCTGTGAAAAGAGTGTTTGCACCTACCTTTTGTTCTGTGGCTAAGTGAATTATTATTAAAACTTTGTGTTGAGTCGTCGTCATCGTGCGTTTGTCTGCAACCCACTGTGACAATACCTGCTAATGAATCAGAAGTCTTACACATTCACAGAAATTGACGTCACTTGTCCGCCGGGACACGCCCCATCTGCAGGACTGAGTGGCAAAACATCCTGCAGCATGACTGGAATTAATTGGGGAAACTGGAGTAAAGCAAACGATTATCTGCTTAAATTAAAGGCAGTTAGACTCAACAGTGTCCCTTACAACTTACCATAGAACCAGTGGTCCATGGACATTGACGTGGCAAGGAATTGGTTTTCACATCATTTTAACTTTGAAGCGAAGCCTGCAAGCAAAAACTGCTTTATCATATTGATACACACTAGTACGCTAGAGCAGGATCAGTCATGTGTACTACTAAGAGAGGCAATGCAGCACAAATCAATGTCAAGAACAGACTGTAATATCAGATTGTCCAACAAAAGGTCACATCATGGGACATCTTATTTAGTAATGAATCTGCCTGCCGATCTCTCTTTTGCGGCATCAAATGCATCCATGTGTGCAAATGCAATTTAGCATGCACAATAATGAAAAAATCACATGCATAGAGGAAGAGATATTTACAGTACTGTGTATTTTGTTGTCGGTGATCTTTAAAGGATTTCATATGAAAACACTGGGACACTTTTGTAAGTAGCTAAATTTAAAAACTATGAATTTTTGAAAAAGCCCCAGCAGCCTGTTCTGCAAACTACAAAAAACTGGATGTTTATCCACAGAGTATAAATAAAACAAGGAGAGATATTCTCTCTTTACTAAAAATTCACTTATACATAGCCGTCATATAATACAGGGATATGAGCTGCAGTATTCATGCCAGTAAATGGGATTTTCTTGTGTCAAGATTCAATGACTGAAACAATCAACACCATTAAGTAATCAAACCAACATTTCATCTCATAGCAACAAACCACAGCCCTTAAATCACTCTTTATTCATGTACAGGTGTTTATTGTATGACAAATGGTGCATGCGGCAAATAATTGCTTCGTTTTTCTCGGTTTTGCACAGACAGCCTTTAAATTTGTTGCAGTGATTTTTTACCACTTCATGAGTTATGAGTTTAGTGTTATGAATATATTAAAAAAAGACATTACTATGGCTGTCCGTAAGTCTAAATGTTAAATCTTAATCTTACATGTTTGATAAATGTTTAATTTAAAGCAATATATTTAGCTAATACCGCGTTGCAGTAATCTGCAATCAGATTTAATCTTTGCTGCAATCAGATTTAAATCACTAAAATTAAAAAAAATCTTTAAATCATTAAAAATTATTAATTGGTTAAAGCTGGGGAAAAGAATGTTAATAAATGGAAAAGATGATTACAACATCTATTTAAAGACCTATTTAAGCTAAATCTAGAAAATCAAATCCTAAATGTATTGCAGTTATTTGAAAAATGCTTCATGTGCCATTTGGCACCCTATAGGTATTCCCTACTTCACCAGTGAGTCATTTAGGATCCAACTGGGGAATAAACTGGCAGTATCTTAAGTGTCCTAGCTTGAAGTTATCGGATTGGTTTAGCACTTGATTTCTGCCTCTAGTGAGTCATACATGCAGAGATATGAAAGATTTACCACCACTTTTTTGTATTGCTCTCTCCATATCATGTTTTATTGTGAGGTTAAATGCTTCAGTGATGTGTTAGGATTTAAGTGTGAAACGACTGTACTTAAAAGCTTGCTGTGTATACTGAATATTATATATTTCAATATGTTGGTTTAATGGATTATTTTTTAGTTTTCTTGCCAATGCCAAATTTTAAAGAACAGGTGGGGTGGGGTGGGGGGTTGTTGTTGGTTTTTTTGACAGCATGGCCATATCATTTATCAAATGAATCATTGAATCAAATGATATTCTTTGAAGCACCTTGAAGTACCATGATATGTGTGATATGATATAAGAATGATCATTCACAGTATCTCTTGGCATATATAACAGTACCGCAGTATTATACGGTTACTGCCTCAATACTTTTTAAGGCTAGAGAAGAGTTAAATATTGAATATGGGAGAAGATTCAGGATAGCCCTCTCTCAATTAGTGAGGTGAGGATTTTCAGTTTGTAGGTGTTATTTCAGCGTTTTTGCACTGGTGACACCCGCTCTGCACCAGCCTGTCTCTTTTTAAGCCTTTATGATTCTGACACTTCATTATCAGCATATCGGCTGACACCATAACAGGCCCAATCTGAGCCAATCAGTGCAGCTGCTGATTTGTGGGCAGAAAACAGGAAGTCGATAAATGGAAATGCACTTATCTGCTGTCCTTTATACACATTGCTTAATTGTACTTTGACATGTTATTTTCCTATAAGCTTATAATTACTATGCAAAATTGTGCATCTAATACAAATGTTTCATAAAGCATTAGCGTTGGTGGCATAAGTTTGTACTTTCATTTTTAATTCCCAGGCTGAACAATTTAGTTGCTAATGAGCAAATGGTTTTCGCTGAATGAATAATTTGAGATGTGAAGCAAAGTTTAATCACTGTAAAAAGTCACAGTCGTTGCACATTGTGGCATCAGTTGACATCAGGTGAAGTGAAAATGTCAGCTTTGACAGGATCTAAATTTCAAGTATAGAAGTACAAAAACAAAAGAAAAAGGCAGCAGCAGTTAATGGAGCTCAACAGAAACCCTGCAAATGTAGCCCCCAGAGAATATGTGGATGAAATACTAGCAATTGTCCAGCTGCAAAGAGTAGTACCAGTCATTTCAGGACATATAAGTCTGATCAGACTAACGTAGACTTGATAAAAATGAAGAATCTCCTTGCCCTTCATCTGAAGCAAGGGCTGATGTATGTCCAGAATGCCAAGCATATTTTAAAAGCATAGACTGTAGTAGTAAATTTACTACATAACTCGAGAAAAATGGGGTGAATTCACTAAGCGCTACTTTTGTCTGTGGTGTTATTGGCATAAAAACCTACCTCTGATTTATTAATCACCTGAAATCCAGGTTAACTAGCAATATGTATCACTCACGACAATACGAACAACATTTCTGTTCTTTTTATTCATGTAAATATTTTGGAGCATTGAGCTGTGGGAGGCATTTCTTTTGTGGAACAGGTGGTGACTGCTATTGGAAAATGTGAACTGATCACCCACAGCTCTCAGGCCAGGGGATATTGATAGAAATGCCTATCTTTCGCAGTGTGAGGATCGTGATGTGCTTTTATGAGATATACAGTTATGCAATACACATTCTTTGACTTTTAGGTTTTAAAGATTAATGGATGCTTACTATCGACTTCCTTCAGTTCTGCTCAAAAAGAGATAATGCTAATGTGTCTTACAGAAATGCCATCAGAGAAAGTATTGCAATACTGAATCAATTAATGATGAGAATCCTTCAGCTTGTGGGGAAGATGAGCCCCGGTTATCCCCTGTGGATGGAGTCAGCACATTTAGTTGCACGGAGAGCTGATTTATCACAAATAAAATAATTGTGAATTTTTGCTGCCATCAGGAAGAGCTTGGAATATGTATGAGGATCTGTTTTCTGTTGATGTGATGGCAAGGGAAGTTTGTTTTTAATTTTCATAGTGCAATCACATCTGATTCGTTTATTGATGTGGATGTGGATGTGAATGCTTGGCCACACCATATTTACAATATTTCTTATGATTCACTGTCCGTAATTTTCTTATGTGGCAATACACAAAAAACACGGTCCTGTTGTACTTAAAGGCCGTGTTGTAGGGTTAATTTTTCAACGAATTTGTGCAATTTGCTTGTTGGTAATAAACATTTTAACTGCTATCAATTGTATTTTATGTTGTTGGGTATCACAAAACGGAATATAATACGAAAAAGTAGGTACTATCTTACTGTAGTGAAGCGGCGGAGTCAGGAGAATCCATTTGCAGCATTTATTAGAATAGTCAACACAGGTAAGGTCAAACAGTGGCAAACAGAACAGAGAAGGCAAGGCAGAGACAAACCAGGTAACCAGGCAAAGGGTCGAGGCAGGCAGAGGGAATCAGAGTCCAGTAAACAGTCCGGGGTCAGGGCAGGCAGAGAAGGGTCAGCAACGATAAACAATCCAAGATCAAAATACAGGAAACAAACTCAGGGAAATAACGCTCAGAAATGATAGCCAGGAAGGTCAAGACTTCGCACTGGTGTGGTGCGTGGAAGTGGTTTATATGTATGTGTGTGAATGAGATGCAGGTGTGTGTAATCAGCGCTGTAGAGGTGTATGGTGTTTGGTGTAATCAGTCCAGGGATGTGCATGATGGGAAATGTAGTCCTTGATAACCCAGGGAGTGAGTGGCTAATCGCGACAGAGCCCCCCCTTTAAGAGCGGCTTCCAGACGCAAAAAAAACAACAAAAACAACACAAAAGTTCAGGAGGGTGGTGAAGCGGAGGTGGTCTTGGGGGAGGGATGGAGGGCCAGGTCCGTGCAGGGGAACAGGACCAGGGCATGCAATGGTCCCATCATGGAGCATGAGCGGACCTGGGTCGTGGAGCGTGGGCGGAGCCGGCTGTGCAGGCGACCAGGGTGGAGCAGGTGGTTCAGGGGTCCAGGGTGGACCAGGCGGTTCAGGTGGCCCAGGCAGTTCAGGTGGCCCAGGCAGTTCAGGTGGCCATGGTGGCTCAGGCAGTTCAGGTGGCCATGGTGGCTCAGGCAGTTCAGGTGGCCATGGTGGCCCAGGCAGTTCAGGTGGCCATGGTGGCCCAGGCAGTTCAGGTGGCCATGGTGGCCCAGGCAGTTCAGGTGGCCATGGTGGACAAGGCAGTTCAGGTGGACCAGGCAGTTCAGGTGGACCAGGCAGTTCAGGTGGACCAGGCAGTTCATGTGGCCATGGTGGACCAGGCAGTTCAGGTGGCCATGGTGGACCAGGCAGTTTAGGAGACCATGGCGGCGCGGCCACCATGGTCCCATAGCGGGACCTACTGCCCCCCCCCCAAAATTTTCTTGGGGCCAGCTACGGGTACATAGGCTGGAGCAGGCAGTGCCGGCGGCTCAGGAACAGACAGCGGCTCAGGCAGCGCAGGTGGCTCGGGAACAGACCAGGGCGGTTCAGGAACAGACAGCGGCTCAGGCAGTGCAAGCGGCTCAGGAACAGACAGCGGCTCAGGAACAGAATCAGACTCTGTGACGGTGGCCATCTTGTCCGTAGACACTGGCTCGGAGGCGGCCATCTTGTCCGTAGACACTGGCTCGGAGGCGGCCATCTTGTCCGTAGACACGACACTGGCTCGGAGGCGGCCATCTTGTCCGTAGACACTGGCTCGGAGGCGGCCATCTTGTCCGTAGGAACTGGCTCGGAGGCGGCCATCTTGTCCGTAGGAACTGGCTCGGCAGAAGTGACGTGAACCGTCTCTGGATTGACCGGAGGCTCAGGAAGGGCCTCCAGGCATTGCAGGATGCAGGAAGTCCTCTTCCTCGTCCGTCTCCGAGAGGGCTCTGGGTTGGACGGCACCAGAGGTGAGGACCCTGGGTTGGACGGCGCCAGAGGTGAGGGCCCTGGACTGGACGGCGCCAGAGGTGAGGGCTCTGGAATGGACGGGAACAGTGGCGAAGGAAACTCTGGGCTGGATGGGACCAGCGGCGAAGGAAACTCTGGACTGGACGGGACCAGCGGGGAAGAGGGCTCCTGCTCTGGCTCGGCAGGCGTGACGTGAAGCTCTGGCTGGACGTGGCTGACGTGAAGCTCTGGCTGGACGTGGCTGACGTCTAGAGCCAGAGATGATAGGAATTTCCCTAAGGCCTGGTCGCTAACAACTGCTGGATCCATTGGGTAGCGAAGTCTTCTGTAGTGAAGCGGCGGAGTCAGGAGAATCCATTTGCAGCATTTATTAGAATAGTCAACACAGGCAAGGTCAAACAGTGGCAAACAGAACAGAGAAGGCAAGGCAGAGACAAACCAGGTAGCCAGGCAAAGGGTCGAGGCAGGCAGAGGGAATCAGAGTCCAGTAAACAGTCCGGGGTCAGGGCAGGCAGAGAAGGGTCAGCAACGATAAACAATCCAAGATCAAAACACAGGAAACAAACTCAGGGAAATAACGCTCAGAAATGATAGCCAGGAAGGTCAAGACTTCGCACTGGTGTGGTGCGTGGAAGTGGTTTATATGTGTGTGTGTGAATGAGATGCAGGTGTGTGTAATCAGCGCCGTGCAGGTGTATGGTGTTTGGTGTAATCAGTCCAGGGATGTGCATGATGGGAAATGTAGTCCGTGATAACCCAGGGAGTGAGTGGCTAATCGTGACACTTACAGCGGTTTGCAAAGATTCTCCTTTCCCCCACAATGCATTGCATTACGTCACCTGCGGGAGAGAATTTACCAAAGCCCGCCTTGAGAGCAACTAGAGAGACGAGTAGTTGACGAGAGTATTCAGATAGTGCAGATTATAGATAAATACATAGATATAGAGAGATAGATACTGTATATAGATAGATAGATAGACTAGATGTATAGATTGACAGACTAGATATATAGATAGACAAGTATAGAGAGAGATAGGCAGACAGCATAAAGTTAGCAGCTAGATAGAAATATATAGTAGATTGTATATTGATAATGGGTGACAGTTGTAGGTTACAGTTTGACAAGAGTTTAGAGTGTGACAGAAGCACAATGTTGTGTTTATTGCGAGTGTACACAAATATAAGTAAACACTTTGCAATTTGAATATCCTGTATGAACAAAATGACGGAGTATGTTTTTATGTTTCCACTGTTCGATCGCGCCCGCGCCTCTCTCTCTCTCTCTCACACACACACACACACACACACACACACACACACACACACACACACACACACACACACACACACACACACACACACACACACACACAATACGAATAGATGTATAATTCCACCCCTAATAGCTAGTATGATGCTTTCTATTTCTAGATGACAAAGACAAACTTTACCAGTACTACGACACTATGACAAAGGTTACCGATACTTATCTGAACTAACGTCATGATCATGTACTGCCACTAGATTTAAAGAAAACGTTGATTTTTCACTCGGTGCTATTCAATGAATAAAAAAATATGTTGTTATTGTGCACTGCTGCTCGTAAGTTAAAACGGCTTGCCATAGCTCGTAGACTAGCTCCAGTGCTCAATACTGCGTTGCTAAATGATAGCAACTCACCAGGACACTTCACCAACTCTCCACTCATTCTCCTCGGACCATAAATATATTGGCTTTGGCGACCATCAGTTCTTGGCAATTCTTCATTTGCCCTCTCACGTCTAGCAGGTTCAAAATTATACGGCTGCGGGCCATCATACATGTTGGCTCTTCTTGCCACCTCTTCCTCATCCTAGTCAGTGGCCATAGTTCTAATACTAGGCTGAGGCTACCTTTCCTCCACTTCTCCCCAATGTGATGTCATCACCGAATTGCGTAAAAAAAAAAACCCTGTTAATACCAAAAACGTAAAAAATGGTCTTTAAGACCATTATTAAGACCATACATATCTTGAGTCTATCTTTTATGTACCCATTAATCAACAGTGGTGGTTAACCTGCAACATGGGCTATAAATAGAGGGTGTTCACATGACATGGCGTGGTGGCAGCATTGGTGTTCAGCTTGAAAGGCGGGAAAAACACACAAAACACATCTAAAATGGGATAAAGCTTTGTGATTGACTACAAATATTCAACAAGAAATCGGAGCTATTTTTTATATATTGCCGAAAGCTACAGAATAAGAGAAGCAAATTGACTATTGCAATTCGCAGAATTTCATTCAGCCAGTCTGTGCTTTTTGTTTGTGAAACTCATACCACATTTGTATGAGCTGTTGTAAATTTTAACCAGTTAATGGAACATAAGCTAATGTGCATTCTAAAAATCGAAACAATTTGGATAATAAGGTATCTAGAATTATTCATCGATCTGATAAAATATTAGGTTTATAATTGTATACAACATTTTAGTCAATACTTTATTTGAACATGTAATACATAGTAAATAACATTATGTTGCAAGTCAAATCAGTCCATAGTTGATGCTATTATTTTAATGTTTCTGCTGTTGTTGCATTTATTTAACGATTTTAAATGGTAAAATAGGAGTCTCTTGGAAAAAGCTCTAGTCATAAGTGCAACAGGTCTAGTCAACAGGTGCTTCCAAGCATTTTATGGGATGTTTATGGAGCAACAGCTGTCCACTAATCTGAACAAAAGACGGAGGAATACTCATAAATCAAAAATATTGATGAATTAAACATTAACGCGAGGAGGTGGCTACTCTATTATTATATAAGAAGTCTTACATAATTCCATCATTGATCTGTATGGATCTGCTTTAACACTGAACAACACAAAAATGAGAGGGCTGAAAGGCACAATGCTTAGCTCGGGTGAATCCCATCCTGAACCACCGCATTAACCTCCTCTATTGATGCCAGTTCTGCTCTTCAGATGACAAAAGAGCCCACTCACAAACGCAATTTGAATTTGACAGCATGCAAAGGAAAGTTTGTACTAATGAACTTTAGTACCTGTGCCTCCCATGCTAAAAGCTGCTCAGATAAACACGCTAAGGTCTCCAGCAATGGCGTTTGGGTTCAATAAATTATCTGGGGTATATCAATGTCTTTAAATGGTGGGTGATAAAACCAAGGTATAATCACCTACCTCTCTCATTCTCTTCCTTTTCTTTTTCATAGCTGCCTGCCCCCACATGCAGTTAACTTGAGAAAGTAGCACTATGATCTCTCAGGCATATTATAGCTATGTAGTGAATGAACCAAAGAGCACAGAGTAGCTACTGAGTGTTTTTTTTTACTGCTTTAGACTTGCTATTGAATACTTTCCTTGAAAATTGAGAGAGTAATTAAAGAAAAGTGACTCATAGCGTTAAAGTTAACTTAGAGTTATGTTAGCCATCGAGTTACATTTGTGTAAGTTCACACAAGTACCTTGTGAAGCTGGTAAACTGAAAGGTCAACAAAATGTTTTATTATTCAGAGAAGTGTCTTTTGTTTATACCATGTGTTCTTGTTTTCACTACATTACAGTTTAACAAGACTGCTCTTTGAAAGTGTAACATCTTCCCACCTCAGACAGGCTGGTAACAGCTGGTTTTGTGTTGGTCTAACTGGTTGACCAGAATCCAAAATACAATATATTCTGGTGACCAGAAATGTTGGTCTTTGCAACAGGGTATGTGCTGTATTATTGTGAGCTATGTAAAATAATGAGGTGTAAAATAGATGTGTATACCTGCATCAGGAATTTCATTTATTTGTCACCCTGAATTCAGTCCTTTGTACCAAATACATTGGTGATAACTTAATGGAGTCATCACACAATCCTTTTCACTAAAAGTAGTGAGACTAAATTATAGTAACAGTGATGACCACACTTTTCTCTGATGTGAAAAGACATTAAGTCATTGTTGAGTTGCCAAAGTCAATAACCAGCGCAAAGGGAGAAGACGCAGGGACAGGTGAAGCTGAACTTGCCATGTAGTGGCCAATCGATCACCGGCATTGTGTTCGAGTGAGAAAAAGAGAACACGACGGTTGTGAGATGCAGAAAGGATAGTTTGATATCGATCTCTTTTAAAACGCACTTATTCTTTCAAGCTATGGTCTTTCAAGTCAGTATATGACCTTAAATTTTATACCTTAAATGTCTCATTTGAAATCTTTGTCCAGTAGAATTAGTAACTGTTTAACACAATGTGATAAAGTATCAGGTAGCTCCGCCAACCATAAAATCTCAAAAATAATTTTCCTGAAGCTATATTTCAAAAGCAAATGTGTTGTGATTGGCTGTTATTTAAAATGTTACACAGCATTTTCACTTTTAATGTGGAGAAATTGCTTGACACTGGACACTGCGTGGTGACTATTTTGGACTCTATGTGAGGTCTGTGTCTTAAGTGTCTTATTGTTTTAGCTCACAGAATAAAATATCAGCAAGAAGTAGTGCAATTTTTCTTGGGAAAATGGCTTTCTGGAATTTCCAGGCTCAGGTGGACAGGAATTCAATTGTAATGAGGTGCCAGAATTATTTTTTATATAAATCCCTTTAACAGGGATCCATCCTCTAGCTCTCATAGTTTATTTCTTTTTACATTTTGGGAGGAGTAAAATTTACATGTGGTTTCAACAACCAGATGCATTTACACTTGTCCAGTTTCGTCTGGAATGCGTCTCAGACCACCTCTTGAAGTCGGAAGTGTTTTGCAGCATTTACACCTGGTCTTTTCACGATCGGAGAGCTATCCAATCTGAGAAAATGCATGAAGTGACCAAGTGTAGACATCCCCTAAAAAAAACTCTTACAAACTCAAAATTTCACTTAACACTAGAACAGCCATGACGGTCATTTTGACCGTTTTGAATTTTATGTCTGCAATAACTTTGTTGCAAAAATAAATAAAATCCTGCTGGTACCTGGCTTTTCCTAAAAGTGTCTGTATTTTCATTTAAAATGTTTTGCATATAAATTACACATATAAGGTAAAAAAACATGAACATATTTACCTATTTTGGCTATGGACGGTCATATTGACTGCACTGATTTTCACGGTATTCTTTTGTTACATTTATTTCTATTTGCCTATTTTCTATGTTATTATATTAAAATAAAATGTTTTTTTAATTAAATAAGATACTTTTAATTGTTATTATCTTGTTCTGAGTTATGTTGAATGGATATAGGAATATAGCCTACATGCAATTATTACGGTTGGCTACTAATGATATTATTTTTATTTATAAATGTGTAATTAAGCTTGTTTAAATGTACAGTTTGGTGTTGTTTTGTTTTTAAAAGATATCCTAATAAAATAAATGCATTAATCCCTCAATTGGGTATTTATCATTAAAAAATATAGAGTTTGGAATCTAGCGTCAAAATGACCGTTTGTGGCAGTTCTAGTAGTTATGGAATTCTGGCACTTCTAGTGTTAATATTATACTGAGAGTTTGCAAACCCCTAATGGGTTGTGATGGAAATGCTGGGATTTTTCTTTTTTTTGCACAATATTTCTAAATTTGGTGAATTCAGTTTAACCTTTTGAAAGTCATAACAATTTACCTAAATTAATCCTGTTATGTAACATTTACATGAAATAAATAAATAAAAAAGGTTAAAATGAAAAATCTCAAAATATAGCTTGTGCTCAAAATAACATCTTGAATAAATTGAAGACTTGTTAAAGTGACTCGCACCATTTGCACAGCATGCCTTTTTATCACTGCTTACAAACATCATTTGTCAACAAAAAACTTTTTGTAAGTCCTAAAGCATTATTATCTCCACTAGGCATAAAATTGCATTTGAGTGATTGAAAGTTGTATAAAAGGTTTTCGGAATCCTACAGTGTTTTACATGCAGAAATTGATGCTTTAGCCTGTAAAAAGCTGTCAATTTGAATTTGTTGTGTTTTACCCTTTAGCTTTGTTTCAAGGCACATTAGTAATTAGAAGAATAGTTATTCGTTTTACATATTTTTTGTAATTATTATATTTTTATTGTATGCTATGATTGTAAAGAGATACCTCACTTTACCTGCAGAAGACTGAGACTTTAAACTATTGGTTTGCTGAGGGTGATCTAGGGTCATCCAATAATTAGAAACTGTTTTTCCGATGTGAAGCAGGAGACATTGATGAGGGTCCTACGGTAACACTGTTAAATTTCATTTTCTAATGAATGTGAATGTGTAGACAGTGTTAACTGTGTTGATTTCCAGAGATGTGGTGTAATGAGGGTTTTCAGCCTCAGGCGACAATAATGGTGCGTCTCTATTAGCTCCCTAGCTATAGGTTGTGAATCCATATTTCGAGTACAGAAATTCGGGCGCTGGTAAGGACATTAAGGACCTTGGCTCACTACACATTGGGACACTGATTACTCTATTTCCAGCTATGTGACAATTTCCCACTGTACAACATCACAACTGGTATTTATGAACAAGAGCAGATATTATATATTACTGACATTATTTGTAAATGTTATTTAAAGTACATTATGATATACTTTACTTGTTACGCATACATGCAACATTTCAGCCGTAAATAAATTATAAATGTTAGATTATGTTCATTACCTTTCTGGCGAAGTTTATGCTGAAATATAATACAATAATGGTTTATATTTTTAAAAGGTGAGTTGGCTCACGTGATTTATGTTTCGCGCTTGTCTGTGCATTGTGGGACTTTTTATGAAGTGAAAGTTTCAGTGCACTGGACGTATTTTGCAATAGAGACAGCCATTAAAATGGCCCTGATCAGTGCCCTGACTCTTGATCTAGGGAGCTGATTGAGAATTATATCTCTATTAGATATATGACAGAATTATTGACTCGTGCCTCTGGACCCTCACTCTAGTGAAGTGTCATGTGACTCTAAACAATGGAAACCTGACAGTTTGCTGCTGATATTATGGTTATCCCCATATACATTTTGAAAAGAGCAAATGTTTGTGAAACTCAGCCTGACTGGTTATGAGGGCAAAATGTAGGTTTGTTTTTGTGTGTGTGGGTGAGTGAGTGTGTGTGTGTGTGTGTGTGTGTTTTAATATATATTTGTATTTCTTCAACTTCGAGCACTTTTATGTCCCAGGGTGTTGTTTTCTATTAAATCGTACAACTTTTTTTCATTTTGTTATTTAAAGAATACATTGCAAGAAAAATTGGTCAATTTTATTCTACTTTTCTTTAGCTAACAGAACATTGAACCAAGGTCATGGGTTCCAGGTAATACATTAAATGTTAAAAATGTATACTTGTATACGTGATGAATAAAAAAAAAATCCTTTTCACAACAATGTAATCAAAAACAATACATAATTTGATATGTAAAAATGACACTGTAGTGGAAATTTAAAAGAAGGTGGAAAATAACAGATTGTGGTGCATGTACAGTGCAGTGTGTGTGTGTGTGTGTGTGTGTGTGTGTGTGTGTGTGTGTGTTCATGTTTTTCTATCCCGGTGGGGACTTCAACCTGAATGCAAACAGACTCATGGGGACTCGTGTCACAGTGGGGACCTAAATAGAGGTCCCCATGGGTAAACAAGCTTATAAATCATACAGAATGAGGGTTTTTTTTTTTTGGAAATGTAAAAATGCAGAAATTTTTCTGCGATGGGTAGGTTTAGGGGTAGGGTTAGAATATACAGTTTGTTCAGTATAAAAAACATTAAATCTATGGAGAGTCCCCACAAAGTAGTAAACCATGTGTGCGTGCGTGTGTGTGTGCGTGTGTGCGTGTGTGCGTGTGTGTGTGTGTCTGTGTGTGTCTGTGTGTGTCTGTGTGTGTCTGTGTGTTCCTTTTAAACTTTCTATTCATCAAAGAATCCTGAAAAAAGGGATCACCGTTTCCACAAAGATATTAAGCAGCATAACAATAAAATCACTGAAGGCTGGAGTAATGGCTTCTGATATTCAGCTTTGCCATCACAGGAATACATTGCTATTTAAAATATAAATATAAAACAGGTATTTTAAATTCACATTTTCACATTTCATTTTGTTTCAATAAAAAAAAAAAGTAAAATTGTAATAATATATTTCACATATATTATTTTTACTGTTTTTTTTTTTTTTGTTTGTTTAAATAAATGCAGCCTTGGAGAGCATAAGAGACTTATTTCAAAAACATTAAAACACTATTGGAACATTCTAGTGGATAACTTTAATTGTTAGTGAGAGTGTGAAAAGTGTTCGAAGAGTTTTTTTTTATGAAAGTCCACAGGGCCAAAAGTGCTCATAGTTGAAGAAACACCCATATGCGTGTGTGTGGATGTTAAAGGATTAGTTCACTTTAAAATGAAAATTAGCCCATGATTTACTCACCCTCAAGCCATCCTAGTTGTATATGACTTTCTTCTTTCAGACGAATACAATCGAAGTTATATAAAAAAATATCCTTGCTCCTCCATGTTTTATATTGGCAGTGGATTGCAACCAACAGTTTGAAGCTAAAAAACGTGCATCCATCCATCGTAAACGAACTCCAAACGGCTCCAGGGGGTTCATCAAAGCCTTCTGAAGCAAAACGAGTTTGTGTAAGAAAAATATTCATATTTAACACGTTACAAAGTAAAATTCTAGCTTCCGGCCAAACGGCCATACGTAGTCTACTTGCCCCTAATGCGCAACTTACGAAATGTATGACGTCAGAGTAGCGTAGAGCGTCATGGCGTAGCATAAATATCTGCAGTATGTCACATTACTCGCACAAGTTGTGCTTTACACTTAAGTGGAATCCGTATGTTCGTTTGGCCGAGTTTTAAATATTAATATTTTTCTTACACAAACTCATCGTTTTGCCTCAGAAGGCCTTTATTAACCCCCTGGATTCTATTCACATTTGATTCTATTCACGTTCAATTCACATTTCGTTCACATTCGATTCACATTCGGTTCGAAACTATTATTCGATTCTGTTCACATTCGATTAACATTTGTTTAAATTCACATTCGATTCAATTAACATTTAATTCACATTAGATTCACATTTGATTCGATTCACATTTGATTCACATTCGATTAAATTCATTTAGAATTCGATTCACATTCAATTCTTTTCACATTAGATTCAGATTTGATTAGATTCACATTCAATTCACATCTGGTTCATATTCGGTTCAATTCAAATCCATTATTCGATTCGTTTCACATTCAGTTCGATTCACATTTGATTCAATTCACATTAGATTCACATTCAATTCTATTCACATTTAATTCACATTTGATTTAATTCAGTTCACATTTGATTTACATAAATGTAATAAATGTTTCCATTTGATTTACATTCAATTAACATTTGATTTACATTCAATTAACATTTGATTTACATTCGATTCACATTTGATTCAATTCACATTTAATTTACATTAGATTTACATTTGATTCAGATTCTATTCATTTTATTCAATTCACACTGGATTCACATTTGATTCACATTCGATTTGATTCACATTCAATTTTATTCTCATTTGATTCACATTTGATTCACATTCAATTAATATTCAATTCATGTCACACTTGATTCACATTTGATTCACATTCAATTAATATTCAATTAATGTCACATTAGATTCACATTCAATTCAATTCACATAATGTAAGTCAATGTATACCGTCAACTGTCTGGTTACCAATATTCATTAAAATATCTTCTTTCGTATTCAACAAAAGAAAGAAACTGGTTCAAGGTTTGGAATAACATGAGGTTGAGTAAATGAGGTGAACTATTCCTTTAACCATTCTAACGATCAGAGAGTGCCCAAATGCTTTTTAAAAATTTAAATCAATCAATTATTTTATCATTTGAAATGTAATAAGCTTTATATATTGCTTGAAAAGTCCAAGTTCCACTTGGTTTCTTTCATACATTAAGTGTGACATAAGAGTCCACATTTTGAGGCCACTGCACCGAATATAAGCTGATCTGATGTATTCAGCTTGGGTAGTCTGTCTGTCATGTTCTCTGCACTGCCAAGTTTTTCCAGGTCAGTGTGGGGAGATGTTTGGAGGAGTACTGCCACCCTAGAGCTTCTCTGACAGTGTGATAATTTCAGCAGAGAGTCTGTGACCAAAGCAAGTCTGTTGCGCTGCATTTCAGTCATTACATACATCATCATGAAGTGGCTCTCAGCCGGAAGCTTAGGTCTGTCCCAATGTCTCCTGTCTCTATTCTTTTTCTCCCTTGGCAGATGACGGTAGCTGGGTTCAAAGGAAACAGACTGGGCGCAGTGGAGAGCTGCGGTGGCTGGCACCAGTATCCTGGGTAGAGGGAGAGGCTTACGTAACACAATCCTCTCCCTCTCTCTCTCTCTCTCTCTCTCTCTCTCTCTCTCTCTTTCTCTCTCAATTTCAACAATTTCCCTCCTAAAACCCTTATGATTACGTTGGTCCGTGTTCCTCTGTGTTATCGTAGCAGTAACACGTGGTGTGATGCTTGAAATACACTTGAATAAGAAAGCTGGGGAATAGGTTTTGGCAACGGTGCTGTGGCGTCTTTGTGAGGGCAGAACAGGAAGCTGGGTGATGAATTTGCATTTTCATGTGTCTGCAACACTTTCAAAATGTGTTTTTTTTTTTTTACTGTTTTATAGGTTTTTCAGGCAGAATTTTGGATTACGTTCATCACATTTACATACATTTAGTCATTTAGCAGACGCTTTTATCCAAAGCGACTTACAACTGAGGACTAAACCAAGCGAGTCATCGCGAAGAGACAAAAACATCGCAAGAAGTGCTCAAAATACAAAGTTCAGACATTGCTCGGAGTATCATAAGCCAGATAAGCAGGGATTTAACGGAAAAGGAGAGAATTTTATTTTATTTTATTTTTATTTTTTTTATTGTTAAGTGCTCACGGAAGAGATGAGTTTTCAGTTGTCTTTTGAAAGCTGTCAGGGATACTGCATTCCGGATGAGGGTGGGCTGATCATTCCACCAGCATGGTACCTTGAATGAGAATGTTCTGGAGAGTGATTTTGAGGCTCTCTGTGATGGTACCACAAGCCGTCACTCATTGACTGATCATAGGCTTCTGGTAGGGATGTAGACTTGTAGTAGTGAGTGGAAGTAGGAGGGAGCTGATCCTGTGGTCAGTCTGTAAGCAAGTGTCAACACCTTGAACTCTATGCGAGCAGCGAGTGGTAGCCAGTGCAGAGAGATAAACAGAGGAGTGACGTGGGCCCTTTTGGGCTCGTTGAAGGCCAGACGAGCTGCAGCATTCTGGATCATTTGTAGAGGTTTATTTGCACATGATGGAAGTCCAGCCAGAAGAGCATTGCAGTAATCAAGCCTAGAAATGACCAGGGCCTGGACGAGAAGTTGTGTTGCATGCTCAGTTAGGAAAGGCCTGATCTTCCTGATGTTGTGCATAGCAAACCTGCATGACTGTCTTTGTGAGCTTTAAAAATTACATGCACAAAGTCATCAAGTCAAGTCAGTTTTAATTATATAGCGCTTTCCACAATACATAGTTTCAAAGGGAAAGATAATTCGGGTCATTTTATAAATAAGACCATTTTATTGTAGGCAAAACAGCATTCGAAGCTTGAGAAAATTTAATTGAAATCATATTGGTAGATTTGGTTTTGCCAATCTGCCTTAAGGTACTTGATTATTTGTTTTTGTCACTGACTTTACAGTCTCTGGCGTTGTGAAAATTCCCTGTGCGGCACATGCACTGCGGGTTATATTTAATTACAGGGTTGAAATCCTAATCACAGCACACTGGTATTTAGGTTGATTACTGAGATGATAGAAAATAAAAATGCCTATAATTTGAATCCAATATGTGAATTTGTCCATGTCATTTTTAAAGTCCTCTTATGATTACAAAGCCAAATACTATTATGCTAATGTCACAACATACCTGTATGTCTTTAAAACGTATTCTTTTCAATTGGAAGTAACGATGTAACGGCAGCTTTTTGTTCTGTTGCTGTACGCTGCAATATTTAGCAGTTCGAAAAACGTTCGAATCAGACCCTAAATGATAAGCTTCACCATAAATACATAATACTAAAGTAAAAGGGAGCATGCGCTCTTTTGTATGAGTGTTTGCGTGTCAGCCTTAGGATGGGGGAGGAACGGCTTTTTCTCTGCACTAGCAGTTCTGCACACCCTCTATTACAGACTCCAAATTGAAACTGCATTCTCACTTTATCCTCTGAATGTGGCCAGATGAAAAACCACGGTGCTGCGAATTGAGAGAAACATTTCTGTTGTGTGTGTTGGTATTGGGTTTTTTTCTGCTTCCCTGCTTCTGTTTTCCGACTTCCTCGACAGAACAGTTGCATTCTGATTGACCTGCTGCAATGTGATAACCTTCAAAAGCATCTCTGTTGACACTGAAAGTGTTTCGTGGTTGAAGGAAGGAACCAAAAAATGATATACCGCTGAAGAACATAGCGGTTCATAACGTTTGAGGGCACGAAACCAGAGCTATTTTTCACACTGTCCCTCATATTAAAGCTGCAGACCTTTTAATGCAGTATATTTAATCTCCTTTAACATTGGATTAGTGTTCTCAGGAAACAGCAACAGTAATGAGATTAAGGTTGAAGGAATGAAAGTCACTTATATCAAGGAATGGAATGAGCTACGGGGGGTTAGGACATTTTTTTTCCTTTATAATGTGGAAAAGTGAGACCTTTTCCTCTGCCTGAAATCATTGATAGGTGAAGGGCTTCCATTAGGGGTGATGTCATTGATGAAAGGATTTAGCATTCGAAAAAATGTGGAAGAGAGAAAGGCTCTACAAGGTACTATATGTAATTTCACACTCAGCGTCGTTTAATTGAATGTTTCTCATTGGTTTATAACAGTAGTCAATTAGATGGTTTTCATGGCAGTGTGACTCCTTGATTAATGCTCCTTTCAGAAATGATTCTGCCTTGACCTGCATTCAAGGTTACAATGGACAGCTATAGATCCACAATATGACTGGCAGTGAAGGCAAGGCCAGTCACCATTGATGAAATATGTTGATATTTTATTATCTACAGTATCCACCTCTTTCCTGAACACAGGAAGTGAAGTGAAGCCTGAAGTCTCGCACGACTCATAGCGGAATTATCCTTTACATTTTTGGTTTCCTGTGTATTTAGTCAAAATTAGCGTATTTTTCAAGCTGATAATGTAACGTTCAACCATATGAAGATGGTTTTAAAATGCGCATGGCTCTATAGTACCATTATTTTATAGTGATGCAATGACGTCTTATGTCAGTGCCTCACCCGTCGAAGTTTAATGAGTGCATACCCTTATGGAGAAAATATATTTCCATATATTTATGATCAATATTGGCCTATTGGTTTAAATATATATTGATAAAATATATTGAATAATACATAATGAATTGACGCTTTTCATATATTGATAAATATGTGTCAATATATTTACTTTGTTATGCTAATGTATATTCAGGTGAGTTACTTTCACTCAATTGAGTTATTTTCCTGCTACACTAACCCCTGGTTTCAGAGACAAGGCTAAAGCCTAGTCCCAGACTAAAATACATCTTTAAGCTGTTGTAACTGAAAGCAACTTGCACTGACATGTTTTGTCTCAAGATTCACACCAGTAATGTTTTTTTCTAAGGCATATTTATAAAATATGTTATATTAATATTGTCGCAGGGTCCTCTTCCAAACTCCTCACAATAGGGAAAAACACAGGCGTAGACGAAGAATAGTGAGGTGTTTTATTATGCCGGCCTCCAAAGTACAAATGGTGAAGAGAAAATAATAATAATAAAAAAAACTAACTAAAAAAAAAATTACTTATTATAATAAAGTTATACACAAAACAAATAAACCAAAAAAAAAATATCCTCAATAACTGTCATAATCCACACAAAAATGCCAGCCACTAGTTACCCTCTCTGTAACCAGACCAAGACTGACTTCACAGGCCCAAAGCTGCGACTCTTAAAGCCATTAGCCCCTCCCACTAGGCTCAACCATCATTGACATAATACAATCAACACATTGAACTAACTCCAGAAAAGGTCTTATATCTATTATACTTCAGCATTTTCCACAATAATTATATCCATCTTCACAAACATTTTCCCTTCCCCATACACAGTTACTTGCATCACAAATTATTATTGCAACCCAAAACCCCCTAATTATGCAGTTCACGTGACCATGAAAGTAAGCGAGAGAATCGCGCTATTTAACAACCGGAAATGTTACGCTTCGGGTCTGCCAAACTGGATGGGAAACAGAGAAAACCCGCGACGCATCAACACATGGTAAATGTTAATAATGTTCATTTAAATGTATGTTTACAGAAGAGTGGAACTATCAAGTGTGCACCCTTGATCGCGCTACTTAACAGTAGGAGAAAAGTGCATAACCCCGAAGTTTATGACCAGCTTAATTGTGACTGTAAGGGAACAGGGAATGAGTATGTGTATGAGTGTGTGCGTGTGCGTGTGTGTGCGTGTGTGTGCGTGTGTGTGCGCGTGTGTGTGTGTGTGTGTGTGTGTGTGTGTGTGTCACACTCAGTGACGGAGCCGTTCCGTCACATCATCCCCCTCCTCCGGGAGGTTGGAGATGTGCGGCAACCGTGAAAGGTAATCTGCTCCCACATTGGCCTGACCTGGTCGGTGTCGAATGGTGAACCTAAATGGCTGGAGTGAAAGATACCATCGAGTAAGGCGGCTATTGTGGTCCTTCATTGAGTTAATCCAAGTGAGAGCTCGGTGGTCAGTTTCCAGGTCAAACTCCCGTCCTAGCAAATAGTACCGTAGGCTCTCCAGTGCCCACTTAATGGCCAAGCCCTCTTTTTCTACAGTAGAATACCGAGTCTCACGTGGCTGCAGTTTCCGGCTTAGGTACAGTATGGGATGTTCATTACCAGGGTCTCCTTGGGCCAAAACTGCTCCAAGGCCGACTGCAGATGCATCCACTTGTACCAAAAATCTTTTTTTGAAATCTGGACTCTTGAGGACAGGGGAAGAGCACAGACAGATTTTCAATGTGCTGAAGGCGGTTTCACAGTCATCTGTCCAGGTTACTGGGTTCCTCTGGTCCTTCCTGGTAAGGGCTGTGAGGGGTACAGCAATAGTTGCAAACTGGGGCAAATCGCCTATACCAGCCTGCCAAACCCAGAAGGACCGGACTTCCTTCTTAGTGCGGGGACGAGGACAGTTCTGGATAGCTTCCACCTTATCCACCTGCGGACGCACTTCTCCTCGCCCTAGCTGGTAACCTAGGTACCGTGTCTCCTTTCGTGCCCACTCACATTTGGAGGGGTTGAGCGTCAACCCTGCCTTCTTGATCCTTTCCAGTACCAGTGACAGATGTTGGATATGCTCCTCCCAGGTGTTGCTAAAAATCACCACATCATCAAGGTAAGCGGCGCTACAGTAGTCACAACCCTGAAGGACCCTGTCCATCAACCTCTGGAAGGTGGCTGGAGCTCCGTGCAGCCCAAATGGCATCACAGTGAAATGGAAAAGTCCGGCCGGTGTTTGGAACGCGGTATATGGCCGGCACGACTCCTCCAATGGCACCTGCCAGTAACCCTTACACAGATCCAGGGTGGTAATGTATTTGGCAGCTCCAATTTTCTCCTGTAAGTCATTGATTCTTGGCATTGGGTAAGCGTCAAACTCTGAGACGGCATTGAGTTTCCTGAAATCAATGCAGATGCGGAGAGAGCCATCCTTCTTATAGACGATGACCACTGGGCTGCACCACTCTGAGTTAAAAGGCTCGATCACTCCAAGCTTCAACATCTCTTCTACCTCCTGCTGCAGTTTTCCCACTAGATGTTGTGGCACACGATAGGGACGTTGGCGGATGGGTCGTCCATCCTTTAGGCGCACAGCATGCTCAACAAAGGTGGTTCGCCCAGGACTGGCTGCAAAGAGCGAAGGAGTCTTTTGAAAGACTTGAAGGAGCTGTGCTGCTTGCTTTGGAGCCAGATGAGCGAGAAGGGGAGGCGCAGTTGCAGTGACAGGTTCCAGTCCAACCTCCCCATCCACTTCCATGTCCACCTCCCTCACCATCAGAGATTGCTCTGGACCTGGGATTGGACATTCCTTACACTCTTTCAGTAAGTTTACATGGTAGGTCTGTTTGGGTTTCTTCTTATCAGGGTGATGGACCTCATAGGTAACTGGACCCATCTTACGGAGGATGATGTATGGCCCTTGCCATTTTGCAAGGAGTTTGGTGTTGGAAGAAGGGAGAAGCAACAGGACTTTTTGGCCAGGTTGGAACTCTCGTTGCCGCGCCTGTTGGTCATACCAGATCTTTTGGCTTTTTTGGGCCGCACGCAGGTTGACTTCTGCCTCCCCCTGGTATCTTGCCAGCCGATCCCTCATCTCTAACACAAACTGCACCACCCCTCTGTCACTTGAAGTGGAGGATGGCGCCTCCCAGCCCTTGCGGAGCAGATCCAATGGCCCCTGCACATCCCAGCCATATAGCAGCTCAAATGGGGAGAAGCCCGTAGATGCCTGGGGAACTTCACGATAGGCAAAGAGCAAAAACGGCAACCAACGGTCCCAATCCTTGCCAGTATCATCCACAAACTTCTGCAGCATCCTCTTCAGTGTCTGGTTGAACCGTTCAAGCAGACCATCCGTCTGTGGATGGTATGGTGTGGTTTTAATTGCTGAGATGCCCAGTTGTTTGTGGAATAGTTGCATCAATTTAGAGGTGAAATTAGTTCCCTGGTCCGTCAGAATCTCATCCGGTATCCCCACCCTGGAAAACAGTTGTACCAAAGCACGCAGAACAGTGGGAGCAGTAATGGTGGGCACGGGAAAGGGCTCGGGGAAACGGGTAGCATAGTCACACACCACCAATATATACTGATGGCCCCCGCTACTTTTCACCAGAGGGCCCACAATATCCATGGCAATTCTGCGGAATGGAGTGGCAATAACCGGAAGTGGTTGCAGGCAGGCTCTGTCCGACTTACGGGGAATACTGGTTTTCTGACATGTGGGGCATGTGGTGCAATATCTCTGAGTGTCTGTGTACATGGAGGGCCAATAAAAACGATTACTAATGCGAAGATAGGTTTTATGGCGGCCAAGATGCCCGGCCCATGGAAGTGTGTGTGCCAAGTGCAGGACCAGAGATCTACAGCTAGCAGGGACTACTAAACGTCTATGGTCATCATCAACTGCATACAAAACATCGTTATCAACAATGAACCGCTCCTTTCCCACACAATTCCCATTTGTACCTTCTTCTACCTTAGCAAATAACGGTTTCAAAGTTTCATCCCCCCTCTGCAGTTCAGAAACATTTTCAGGTACTTCCCACATTTTATCTGACAGCAAACCTATTTTCCCATATTCTGATGGCCTTAGCTGCTTCTCAAAGCGACGTTGTCGGCGGGATTTTCTTGCCCCTTTGGTGCCACCCTCACACAGACTACTATCCAAGTCTGGAAGTGGTTGGACACCAGTTTTCGCCAGGGCTCGAGTAATCACAGGGCAAGACACATTCACATCAACCTCCCCTTCCTCCCCACAGTCAATTTCCCCTGGCAGTTCAGTTTCCTGTAATAAGTCCATAAGTACCGGTAAATCCCAACCCAGAATGGCATCTACAGGCAAGTGTTCAACCACTCCAACCGTCAACAGGTAATGCTGTTCATCAATGGTAACAGTTAAATCCGCTTTGGGATAAGGGTGCTTATCCCCATGAACACACAAAATGTCTGTTTGTCTACTGTAGTCCACACTGCCTACTGGTACCAAACTATACTTAACCAGAGACATAAAGCTCCCAGTGTCTAACAGTGCAGTAACCTGCTGTCCATTGATAGTCACAGTTTTATAGCGCTGAACTCTCGCTTCCTTATCCCTGACAGGCCCTCTTTCAGGCCGGGGTGCATAGCAAGCGCCGGTGACCTTAGCTTTGCGTATGGGACACACAGAAGCTTTATGGCCTGACTGCTGGAAATAAAAACAAACAAGTTCCTTACCGGATGTTCGTTGATTTGGCACAGTTCTGAAATTACCCGGAAACTCCTGGCTATCTTTTCTCTTTACAGACCTTGGCTGGGGTGGCTGGAATGCTGGTCGATTTGCTGCACCGATGGAGCGAGTAGCTGGTCCTCCTCTCCTGGCGTTGAGATACTGTAAGGCCAGCCTGGCCGCTGTAAGGCCCTCCACTGGCTCATGCTCCTTCACCCATGTCCTCACCTCGAAAGGAAGTACCCGAAGTAACTGCTCCAAGATGATAGCCTCACCAATCTCCTCCTTGGTGTGCTGCTCTGGCCGAATCCAGCGCCGGTAGAGGCCCTTAAGGCGGTGGTAGGTCTTGGTGGGGTTCTCTCCAGATGGTATCATCGTTGATCGGAACTGTTGCCGGTACGTCTCTGGGGAGATGTCGAACTTAATCAGCAGCGCCGCCTTCAGGTCTGTATAGCAGTGGGCTCGCTCCTCATCCATTGCAGTGTAGGCCTCCAATGCCTTTCCAGACAGCAGGGGAACAAGTCTGCATGCCCACTCACTCTCTGGCCATTTCCACGTTTTGGCAATGCGTTCAAAACGTAACAAATAATTTTCAATGTCCTCATCCATCTGATATGGCGGAATTTTTGGCTCACTTTAATGTCTCCATTCTGACCTTGGCTGGTCATCTCTGCCGCTTGAGTCATTGAATTGGAGAGGGGCTGTCTCCAAAGATATATCATGTTGCACCCGCCGGGGTGCGGGTGTAGGAAGTTCCAGCCTGGGACTACTTGCTGTCACTGTACTTGGGGTTGCTGCCGCAACTGGCAGGTTGATAGCAGGAAGTGTTTGGGCAGGTGCTCTACTTGGCTGGGTGGAAGGTTGAGAAACCTGGTGTGTTAATGGAAGAGAGGCCCTCAGCCCTCTGAGCTCTGCCAACATCCCCTCCTCTCTTCTTTGCTGGGCTGCCAAGAAGTCTCTCATCATTGTACGTAATCCATCACCTGATCCACTTGTTGTTGTTGGCGTGGTACGTGCTGCTGGAACGTTCCAGAAACCACCCTCCTCCTCACCCTCCTCTGATGACGACGCCAATGAAGGTACGGTCTCCCAAGCCGGGTCTACATTGCCGGTTGCCATTCCCTCCAGCTGTCCCTGACGCTGGGACCGCAGGCCTGTGCGCTGCCTTGGAGGGCGAGATACCTTTCTCCGACTAGCCATCCCACTTCTGACACCATATGTCGCAGGGTCCTCTTCCAAACTCCTCACAATAGGGAAAAACACAGGCGTAGTCGAAGAATAGTGAGGTGTTTTATTATGCCGGCCTCCAAAGTACAAATGGTGAAGAGAAAAAAATAATAATAAAAAAAACTAACAAAAAAAATGAATTACTATAATAAAGTTATACACAAAACAAATAAACCAAAAAAAAGATATATCCTTAATAACTCTATTTTTCTTCCCACACAAAAATGCCAGTCACTAGTTACCCTCTCTGTAACCAGACCAAGACTGACTTCACAGGCCCAAAGCTGCGACTCTTAAAGCCATTAGCCCCTTCCCACTAGGCTCAACCATCATTGACATAATACAATCAACACATTGTACTAACTCCACAAAAGGACTTATATCTATTATACTTCAACATTTTCCACAATAATTATATCCATCTTCACAAACATTTTCCCTTCCCCATACACAGTTACTTGCATCACAAATTATTATTGCAACCCAAAACCCATAATTATGCAGTTCACGTGACCATGAAAGTGCGCGAGAATCGCGCTATTTAACAACCGGAAATGTTATGCTTCGGGTCTGCCAAACTGGATGGGAAACAGAGAAAACCCGCGACGCAGGGTTTAAATGTATGTTTACAGAAGAGTAGAACTATCAAGTGTGCACCCTTGATCGCGCTACTTAACAGTAGGAGAAAAGTGCATAACCCCGAAGTTTATGACCAGTTTAATTGTGACTGTAAGGGAACAGGGAATGAGTGTGTGTGTGTGTGTGTGTGTGTGTGTGTGTGTGTGTGTGTGTGTGTGTGTGTGTGTGTGTGTGTGTGTGTGTGTGTCACACTCAGTGACGGAGCCGTTCCGACACAAATATAAATTTGAACTAAGGCCTAATCCTGGCTTAATCTAAGCCCTGTCTGTGAAACTGGGCCTATGTATTTGTGTTGCGTAAATGAGGAAAGTTGTGTTGGTATTACTTAAGGGTGCATGGTGAAAACATGTAATGTCTTATTGGTCAAACATAAATTAGTTGAGTTCAAAATACTCAAAATTCTGATGCAAATAGTTAATTATTTTTGAGTTCAACCAAGGTAATATGTTTTACAGTTTGTGGAAACTGATTGCCTTGAATATTGCATGTTTTACTTAAAATTGTAAATTGTTAATACAAATACGTACAAAAGAGTGTTGGGACAACAATAGGCCGTTTCTTTTGAAGTCACCAATATGGTGATTAATGTTTGACTTTTAATGTCTGTAAGGCACATTTGCTATGGCAAAGAAAGCCAAGGAACATTTTTGGAGATGATCTGTTAGTTACTGATGGTGACATCATCATGTAGCCAATCATCATGTTGCCTGATTCACAGATCGTAAGGTTTATCACTGATCAAAAGTGTGTTAGTTTAAGATATTGTTTTTGTCTATTTACTGTGAAAATCAGGGGCAAAACAGCTCTGGATCCCTATTATTTTCATCATATGGACAAAAACATATATTTTTCTAAATATCCCTCTGTGTTCTGCAAATGAACAAAAATTAAACAGGGTTTTTCCAGGTTTGGAACATAAGTAAAATATTACAGAATTTTACATTTTGGGTGATCTATTCCTTTCTAAAGCCATTAATAAGAAACATGTCTTATTTTGATCTGATATGAAAAGCGACAGATAGGCTGGCCATTTGGTCAATACGACCTCACACGCCACTAAGTCTATCTTCTGTAGTCCTCCAGTATTCCATATTTAATAATGCTGCTGGGTGAAAACTTCCATTCACAGAACAGAGGGAGAGCAGAGGAGTGGCTCATTATTATAGAGGAAACGGAGGGTGACTTTGGCAGTGAGAAAGGTAATTTCACACCTTTCACCTCTTGACATGAAAATACAGACCAATACTCACTCAATTAAAAGAAGCGGGAGCGGGAAGAATGGAAAAAAAAAATACCTCATCTGGTCCAGCTGGTCAAAATAACACTCAAAGGGAATATTAAGCTCTTGAGTCAACTGTTGCAACGTTTAATTGACAAGAAAGGATGACAATAATCTGTCTATAGCAGGCTATATGATTTCTTGTGTATATGAGAATATCAGCAACATACAGATTGTTTTGTTAGGGGATTTACAGTTAAGGACTCAAGGACCAGATATGTAAGGGATAATGTAGAGCGAGGCGGTTGTTATAGCGAACACAACCCTGACAGGCTGATCAGGACCCCGACGCGAAGCGGAGGTTAAATGATGATTTAACCATCATAGAGTGAAAGTCTATCATTTCGACGTTTTTTGTCTTGCCAATTTACACATTCAAACAATTTTAAACACAGAAAAAGAGGCAAAAATCAGGATTCGCGTGTTATCTGTGACCACAGCCGCACACACTCGCAGCACATACAGAGAGAGAGAGAGGCGTTTCAGATAGCATTCCTTTCCTTGCCCTTGAACGGACACATGCACACACAATAATGTTAAAGAACTCGTCTAAATACCCGTCTCGGCAAGTATTCTCTCGGTTATGTCATAGTTGAGAAAGAAACCAGATGTTATGTTGTCATTTTTTTTTTCTTCGGTCTGTGCATTCGGCCTTAAAGTGACAGCAAACACCCAATTTTCTGTTGTCTGTGTCATTAATGTTAATAAAACAACAAAATACAGCTTTAACAAATATGAAACTATATTTAATTTGTACAGTGAACAAAGTGTTATTTTACATTTAGACTTAATTATTAAGTTATGTACCTGAATACTACTGTTAGACTTTGTAACTTTATTTAGTATTCATCTCTGCTTGTAATTTGTGTATTTGTTCTTATTTTATTACTGACTGTTCACTTGTTTTTAATAATGTTTAAACTCGATCAGTTAAGAGCATGCTCTCGCCGCCCCAACCGTCTTGCAGCACATCTTCGTCTTCGTAAAATCCTAATTACAACATCGTATAGATGACATTGTATCATATCATGCTTTTAAGTTTCTTTTAAGTAGCTGATCAGTAAAATAATTAAAATTGCACTACAAAAGATCTCCATAAATTGCCTGTTTTTGCACTTGCTTGAGAATTTCTGTCCAATGAATGGATGACCTTAGCAAACGTGTGGATTTGTTTACAAATTTTGGTTCACTTGCAAAAAGGGCAGTGTCAAAGCGAACCACACGAAAAAAAAAAAATCAACATTGTATTTGGTCCGGACCAAAGCAAGTGAACTAGTGGACTTTCCTGGTGTGAATACACCCTTACAGCCCCTCACTTCCGCTAAAATGGATCACATTTATGACGTCACAGCGGACTTCAGCTTCTCATTGCATCTTCTGTCCAATCAAATGCTCTCTAGAATGTAAAGTGTCCCACCCCCTATGCTATAAATACCACCTGGCCAAAGGGACCATCGTTGACACGTTGCGGAGGGTCGATATTGTCCACACCACTTTTTGAAACAACTCGCGGCACGGATGTAGGCTACCTAATACAAATAAATAAAACATCTCCAGTTAACTAACAGAGCATTCATTTCGTTCGTTTGTCAAATAAGAGGTGTTCTAATGCTGAAATGTGCTGTTTTTTTAATCAAGCTGCTGAGCTCAGAGCCGCTGCTGTCAGTGGCACGGATACAGTGTCCGCTTGTGGATCGCGCAGTCTTCACTTCACTTTGTTCCGGTGAAATCACAAAACAAAATGCACACAAACGTGTCCCTACTTGATATACAACCACTGATAACCACATTCGGTTTCGATGAGAAAAAAAAAACAATACGAGTGCGGATTAGAACCCAGAACCTCTGACACGCTTGGCAAAAGTTTTACCTACAAACCATGAAAATAAACAAGTTACATTTGCGGACCTATGCATTTATTCACCTGTAAATTCTCAGCACTAACAATATTAGTAGATTTCATTAAATTACAAATTAAACCCAATGTACTATTGAAATTGATTTCTGGACATTCTAATTTTTTTTTTTTCAAAAATTTTTATTGTACACATATATTGTACTTATATAGCATAGCAACCTCCTCCCACACCCCACACACCTGTCCCACCCACTTTTTAAAGCAAAATTACGCCACTGGTTGGAGATGTGTGTTCGGTTGCTCGAGTTTTATTCTGTTTTCCAACTGTACGTTGGTTAGGAATGAAATGGCTAGAATTTATTCACACCTCTACTATTGAATCCAATTTATCATTAGCGCTCGGATTTGCTTCCATGGTGCTGTCAAGTACGACATGCAGTCTATGAGGTAAACTAAACGCAATTGGCTTTTTGAAAAGGGGGAGGAGCCATTCAACATGTCCCGCCTTAGCTTCATGTTGCAGTGGAAATTATGTATATGCATCATACAAAGCTGCGCGTGCCAAGGCACTTCAGTGGGCCTTTAATCAGTAACCAAGAAGATTAATACACACAGCTTCTTCAAGGTTGGATTTGGCCAGGCTCTAACTATAAACAGGAGAGTAAAGTAAAGTCTTTAACTACGAAATGGTCACTCAAACTATTGGTTCCAATGACCCTTGTGACTTATAGTCGTCAGGGTACCCTAGAAAAACAGATGTGTGTATTGACACATGTTGAAGACATTTCTTAAACACAAAACTTTCATTTCTGGAAGCCGGGCTAAATGAGAAAGCACCGTTACTACATTCTTGGATGGATAATACTGCATTCTTCATACTGCATCCTTCAGTCACCTCTCAGATATTTAATACAGACGTTTAAAAAATATTTTCGCTAATCACACTGGTAACTTCTATAACAAAGTAAATTCTCATAAGCCTAGAGAAGTCATTCAACTTATGTGATATTTAGAAGGAAAAATATTGATCAATACCTTGATAATAATCGTTCATTAGATATACATTGAAGCAGCAGTGGATTCCAGAATCCACCCTCTTCAGTTTCCAGTGGTATATTTAAAGCTATTTTACACATGTACAGGTCTGTACAGGCGTGTGGGTGTATGGTAGAATATCACTTATGGCTTTGTGTATGTGAGATAGGGTGGCTGGGTCACACCATTAGGCACACTGTAAAGCATTTACTGTATGTTGCATTTTAAGCTTTATAAACAAAACATGTCAACTCATACACGCATAAATACTGGAATGCATTTTTGTTTTATCTCGATTTATCCATTGTTCATCTTATCTGTCGATCTGTCTTTCGATCATTCTGAAGTTCTATCATTAAAACACTACTTTTCTAGTCACAAAGAATAAGTAGCCTATATAAGTTTCTATGACTTTGAAATTTGGATTGGACTTAGACACAGAATCCTGCTCAGATTCATGTAAGTGGATCACAAACAACACAGTAGTGCTCTTGTGATACCATATACACTTTTATTTAAGTGACCTGTAATATATATAGATTATTTATACCAGTGTTATGACATTTACCTTTAAAAAAAAAAATGATAGGGGGTGTCAGGCTTCCAATGCAGTCGTAAAGCACTTGCAAACTGCTGTGTAGAGTGGAGCAACATTCATTATAGTCCAAAAAAAGTGTTATATAATATATCAATAACTCAGTATGTGTGTATGTTCTATACGTAAATATAGGTCTACTTTACTCTAGGCTGTATTCATAAGCAGGTACCAAACAACACCATGTGCTGTAATCATCAATCATCTTTTCCTGCCAAGCTGAACAATGTTCTACATTTTGGTCGACTTAGATCCCGTCACAAGGCTTTGCCAATCTGTCCTCTGCTGAAAGATTAAAATTTCATCTTTCTGCCAAGAAGCGAGAGCGTTCCTGACAACCTTCATCTACTGTAACACTTATCATTTTGTAGCAATGCTGTGATAATGGCAGCACTGAAGTGTAGCTGTTCTCACTCTCTGTCTCTTTCTCGGATAGGCAGGGAGAATTAGGTCCTCATGTAGTCGTTTGCAGAAAGGCAGAATGGTCATGCCACAAGTGATTATGAGCTGGTTGAGGGGGCGCATTCTGGGACCGGGGAGGCCTATGGGAAAGGGAGCCCATGCTTATTTTGCAGGTCTGCAGATGGATTGTCCCCGACGTGGATAAAACAAGCTGTGCCTCCCTGCCTTAGTCACTCAATTACTGCTGTGTGCCTATCGCTTTCCCTACACAACACACACACACACACTTAGTAGCTTATTTGCATTCACACAAACTCTGCTCATAGTCTATAAATTATTTTTCTTTATCTACCTTTCCTTTCACATCATGTGACATTCTTCTATTATTTCAAGAAGATACTCCAAGTTATGGTCATTATTTTATACACGCTAATCATATTCTGCCTTCAGGGATTTGCATTTCTCAGGAACTGGCAGGATTTTATACCAGCTTATGCTTGTTAGCCTTTGTTTGATAGAGGTTGCTCGGGTTTCTCAAGTAATACAGCACTCCATTGAGAGCCAGGAGAGCCTGTACGTATGAAATCAAAAGCTGATTGAATTGGCTTCAGAACACTGATGTTATTGTGTAACACGAGCGCATCCGTAAATAAATGTGTAGAGCTTCCAAGTGCTTTAAAATTAAACACTTACTATACTTTGGTGTTATGGCAAAGCATTAGAAAATAATCACAGATTTTTTTTTTAAAGGCATCTGCTATATGAAATCCATTCGAAATCCTCTGCTATATGAAAGGTATAGGAAAATCCGGTTGCTAAATCTAAGACATGCATTTTCGATGATCGGATCACATTTAACCACATTAAAAATCAGATGTATATTGGAGTGATGGCCTTGTGGGCAGCACTATGACAGGTAGTGCTGTTGCGTTTCAGGCGACCTGAGTTCGAATCCTAGCTTGTGGTCTTTTCCAAATTCCACCTCCCACTTTGCTTTCTGTCCTCTTTCCAATCTGATTTAAAAAGGCAAAAAATAAATCTAAAAAAAAAAAAAAAACCTCACATGCAAATTCACCAAAAACTACGGTGGCCGACAGAGCTCAACGTGGTGCAACCTAAAGAAGACACAAGCAAATAGAAAAAAACGCATGCAGTTTCACAACACACGTGTACTCCAAATACAGAAACGTGCTGCAAAAGCTCACAACACAACCAAATACAGAAACGCGCTGCAAAAGCTCACAACACAACCAAATACAGAAACGCGCTGCAAGTAACACAGACCACAACGGACATGTTTCCGGGGGAACCAAATAAGTGACGAACCTGGCTGGGACGTGCTTATTGCACGTGAGCATCCCTATGCCCTACTCGGCTACTCCCTTTGAAGGGCAGACGGCAGAGCTCTTCAAGTGGGACTTTGGAGTGAGCATGGCACAAATGTGCCATTTATGTTGCCGTTTGTAACGCACTTGATGAAGGGAGCAACGAAAGACAACGTCATTTCCAACATAATTATTTTCACCTGGGAGGTTCCCATGACAATTCCAGCACGTTGTCCATCAGCTGAAGAGCTGTTCTGACGACAGAAATATAATGCTGTTAACATAACGGTTGCAAATAAATGTATTTTTACTTTACAAAAAAACTGTTAAAATATGCTTTTATTTATCCGTTATATATATGTGTGTCAGTGTCTCAACTTTAAAACATTGGACCCTACATTACCTACACCTTCTTCTGAAACTTTTCTTTATGAAAATTTAAACATAACATTTTGTATAGTGTAACTGATGTATAGATTAATATCTTTCCTTCATGTTCTTCTTCTCTATCTTTTTTTTTCAGCTCATTGTTCTTTTCTCATTTCTGATGACATTGAACATATTGTTAATACATTTTGTATATTGTATACAAGTTGTATGTCATAAAAAATGTAATCTCTGTATGTTTTGCGAAAAAAAAGTTAAAAGAAATAAAATAAAGTAGAATTTTGAGCTGTAAGCAAAGAGTATAGAAGATATTACAATATAATATTATTTTATATATACTATTTTATAAATATTATTTATATATACAATATATTGCAATATTATTTTAATATTATAGTTTATTTATAAAAAATATAGGCTTTCACTTCTTGTCAATATACGTTCTTTGCTGTAAATCCATAGACAGTAAAAGTGTAAATCACGTCCCAGCCGGGTTCGTCACTTATTTGGTTCCCCCGGAAACATTTCCGTTGTGGTCTGTGTTACTTGCAGCGCGTTTCTTGGTTGTGTTGTGAGCTTATGCAGCACGTTTCTGTATTTGGTTGTGTTGTGAGCTTTTGCAGCGCGTTTCTGTATTTGTTGTGTTGTGAGTATTTGGAGTACACGTGTGTTGTGAAACTGATGAAGATGTTTTCTTAATTTGCGGGTGTTTTTTTTCTATTTGCATGCGTTTTCTTCTACTTGCATGCGTTTTTTTTCTATTTGCATGCGTCTATAAAAAACAGGATGACTCAAATGTGATTAAGACCAATAAGCATTTTCGTCTGAAGACTAAGACTAAATCAAAAATGGCTGCCAAAATTAACACTGGCCTACACACACGTGCGCGCTACAATGCTGTTGCGTATGTATTAAATATGACTGATAATTCAATATATATTTAATTCAAGTAACCTCCTTGTACATAATTATTTTCTAGGGTTTAAAATGTATACAGATTTGACATTTTCCCCTCATACTTCTGTCGGAATGGGTACGAAGTTGGCATTGAATTTCATTTGAAATGGTATTAAAAAGGTCTTAAAAAGCCTTGAATTTAAGTTGGAGGATCCTGGGGGTACCCTGGGTAAAGGTCGCGAATCGGGCTGAAATGTAGCGACAAAACCCATTTCATGAACGCCCTCATCCTCAGGAGTCCCAACGGCACAACTTGGGTGGATGAAGCCATGAGACCCTGCAGCCTGAGACATGCGCGATATTGCACTTTCGCCCCTTCTCTGAACTGCGTCAGACAGTTCATCAGAGAGCGAACGCGCTCTTGAGAGAGACGCGCTCGCATGGAGACTGAATTCAACTCCAAGCCCAGGAAAATGACATTCTGACTGGGCGTGAAATTGCTCTTGCTCACATTCACTTGGAACCCGAGCGATGTGATGTGCGCGAGCACACGGCCGGTGTCCTGCAACACCTTCTCCTTTGATTCGGCTATGATGAGCCAATCGTCTATGTAAGTCAGGATTCTCAGACCTGATATTCTCAGAGGTGCTAAGCCCGCCTCCGCGCACAGACAGAAAGACCGGGGACTCAAACTGAGTCCAAACGGAAGAACTGTGAATTCGTAACATATGCCCTGGTAGGCGAAACGAAGAAACTTCCTGTGCGGAGGATAGATGCTTATGTGAAAGAAAGCATCTTTCAGATCGACTGATGTGAACCAGTCGTTCTGTTTTATGGCACGGGCGAGTGCGCCTTGTGTCAGCATTCTGAAATTGTATTTCCTCAAATGTTTGTTCAACACTCGAAGGTCCAAGATAGGGCGGAGAGAGCCGCCTTTTTTCGGGACCAGAAAATAACGGGAATAAAAACCCTGGTTCATCAGATTGGGGGGTACCACCTGAATCGCTCCCTTGTTTAAGAGAGATGAAATTTCCTCTTTCAGAATGTGGGAGGCGTTCTCTTCCGTGTGAGAAAAGAGAATGCCGTTGAAATGCGGGGGTTTTACTGCGAATTGCAATCTGTAACCCTGCATTACTGTACGCATCACCCACTCGGGAGCTGAAACGGTTCGCCAAGCCGCTTCGTGACTCGCGAGTGCTCCCGCTCGGGCCAGAGCGGAGCTGTGTGAGACCGACAGGTTTATTTGTGATGCAATGGTGCCATCTAGTGGGCACACTAGAGGCGACATGCAGGGGTTCGGAGGGATTTTCTCTCTCCGCAGTGAGAAAAATTCTCTCTGCGGAGAGAGGTTTTCTCTCCGAAACGAATTCATTTGATTCGTATTTTTTTGTGTTTTGTGTGTTTTGTGTTGGGCAAACACTGGGGCCGAAGCCTTTATTGAGAGAGTGAGGGGAACAGAGTGTGGGCAGTGTGGTGTCACTGAGCTTAAACTTTCCCTCACAAAGGGCCCCCTGAACGTGGGGGGAAAACACACATCTCTCGAACACACGAGCTGGGCAGTCTCGTTTACAGGCGGAGAGCTGACCCATCCGCGGGACCCCCTGGGTCTTTTGGACGGGGGTCCTAGAAGAGGAGGGGAGTCCGAAGGGCTTGCGGCCCGTGAACATGGACTCGATGCCCCCATCGGCTGAACATCAGGCAGGCCGCTTGCGTTTCGAGTCGGTGGGGTTGGAATTCGCAGGTCTCCCGGCCGCGGCCGCGGCGGGAGCGGGCTTACCCCAGTGCTTGTGTGTAGGTGCTGGGTTATGTTGCCGAGGGGGTGGTTTGTTGCGGGGCTTTTCCTTGCCCTGATGAAACTGTCGTCCCGTGGCCGGTGGGTTAGGCAAACGCACAGGGGGCGCCTGGCGTGGGACTGACTTCCTGAGAAGGCAAAGCTTGAAAGCCTCATCCTCCTTCTTTTTATCGTCACACCGTTGTTGCATCAGTGCGACGGCGGGGCCGAAGAGAGCCCGGCCGGGCTCCACCGGCGCGCCCGCGATGCGCCGTTTCTCACTGTCAGGGAGTCCTGACAGGTTCAGCCAGAGCGCGCGCTCTCCAACCACGGAAAGCGCCATGGAGCGCCCGCAAGCTTGGACAGCCTGCCGAGTGTTACGGAGGACGAGGTCGTTCACCGTGAGGATCTCCTTCCACAAGGTTTCAGAAGGATTTCCCTTTTCCAGTTGTTGCCCTAACTCTTCGAGGAGCGAAGAAACATTAAGGGCCCTGACAGCCACGGCCGAGGACTTATAAGCTGCCTGGTGAACGGAGGCAGCAAAACGGTCCATCTTGTTGGGCAAGACTGGCTTAGGGGGAGCGAGCAGCCCGCCCTGAGCGGGGTTAAGGTGCCTGGCGATGGAAGGCTCAACGGCGGGAGGTTCGCCCATACCGTGCGCCGCCATGTCCTTAACCTCGAGTCCCGTGAGACCGTGTCTGAAGTCGAGCGGGTCGCTCCAATAATTCCTCATGTGCTTCGCGCACGCCGGGAGGATGGGGAAGAGTTGTTTCCTCGGGCCGGGAGGGGGTCCCAGCACTTTCCCATCATAAATATCCCTCTCCTGGTCGGTGGCGCTCTGTGGTGCCGGCCATTCAATGTTGAGACGAGCGGCCGCTCGTTCACACACTTCCAGGAGGATGGCTTGAGAAAGAACCGCGTGGGCGGTAGCCTGGGGAACACCAGAGGGCGGGATGGCCTCCTCGTCCTCTGAAACCCCAAGAATGGCCGCATCCTCCTCTTCGCCAGAACCGGGCGGTTCGTGGACGAGAGCGAGGTTGTCCCCGAAGATGTCCTCCTCGGGGAAGGCGGGATTGGGCTGGTCAGCCCAGATGAGAGACGTTGCGCCCCGGGAGGCCCCCGGTAGCGCGTCGTCATCACCGTGTCCTCCGTCCGAGTCAGAAGGGCTGAGCCCGGTGCACTGTGTCACTGCCACCTTAAGACGGCGTTTAAGCAGCTTCCTAGGCAGCATGAGGCAGAAACTGCAATTCTCCGGGTTCTCAAGGGCTTCCCGAGCGTGCTTAAGACCCATACAGACCACGCAAAGCTGGTGAAGATCCTTAGCTGCGATAAGGGCACCACACGCGGCCGGGCAGGCGGGCCGTGATATGCTATCCCCTGGAGAGGCTGCAGGCTTAGACAGTGACATACCAGTTTTTTTTTTTTTTTTTTTTTTGAAGAAAACGGAGAAATCCGTGGCGGGCAGCCGGGTGGAGAAACGGTGAAAAAAGCGAGAGCGTGGGCGGCTCCGAATGCAAAGCAGCAGTCGTTGAAAAATAAACAACTGTCACGTCTGGCGGAGGCTGATCTGGTCGATATGTCCTCCTGAAGACACGAGGTGAGCAGTGTAAAATCAACCGAGCTGTGAGATGCAGAGATCGCGAGAAGCGAATGTCAACTGAGGAATAGCAGCGCGCCCAGATGTTATATGCCCGTAGGTGAGGGGGTGTGGCCTCACCTGGCATTGGCTGCGCGCTTCTGTCTGTCTAGCCAGACTTGGTGCAATTGAATGCTTCTGCAGAGGTCAGGTACGGATGCCCTTCCCATAGGTGGATCTCGAACACGAGATGATGAAAGAGAACTTATTCCTAAATGACAACAATTAGCTTGTGTCTATTATGGTGAATGTCCGCTACAGCAGCAACACTTCGCTCAGTGCTGCACAAAATGTTAAAATCCCTCCACTTTGCGATGTGTCCGTAACAAGTGTGTTTAATCATTTTTTTCCCCAACTCTTGGGCAATATAATCATCACATATATATGTGACTACAGTTGGAAAGAGGCATGCTTTGTTTCCGAATTCCCTAAAGATATGCTGTCAATTTTATAGCCAGTATAATCACAATGAAAGCATTAACATTTTAATGTATAAATATATATATATATATATATATATATATATATATATATATATATATATATATATATATATATATATATATATAGAACAAAAAAAAAATATATATATATGCAAAGCGTCCAATGTGTAAACAATATGATTTACATACTAAATCCAGCATAAACTCCAGCACCACCTGCATATTTTTAAACGCACAAGACATCGTTACACCAGTAGGTGTCAATTACATCATTGCACCAGTAAGTGATGACAAGTGACTGCTAAAAATATATTTGTCATTGAATCATCTACTCAAAAGATTTGTTTATAACCACTGATTCATCCAGTATTGAAACAAGTATTTATGAATCATTCCTTAAAATCGATTTTTTTTAATTAATTTAAATTCATTAATCATATTTAAATAGACTGCAGCAATTCATATTTTGTCAGAACTGCTAGTAAATTACATGCTATTTAGTTTAGTTGTCTGTTCAGAATCATGATCTCTATTTGAATCATGATCTCAATTTATCTAGAATCGTGCAGCTCTAATAGAGACACATTTGAATGAAGTTATATATGCAATCCCACTATAAAATATCCAGTTAATATTAACTGCATACAAAATTCATGTTAGTGCTGTTTTGTTTACCGTCACAGCTTTTTTGAAAGAATATTGGGAAAATACATTGCCTCAACAGTTTTTTCTGCATCATTTCAAGAGGGTTTGTTCTGAAACCCATCAGCTTTGGACATTTTGTAAATTATAGGTAAATGATGTAATTCTGGGCAATACTCTTTGCAATGTTTTGAAATGTCCAGTTAACCACAGAACAAACCATTTAGACTAGTTACTAAAGCTGGGTGTATTACATACACAAAGCACACAGACACACACTACACACATATATCTCATGGATGGCCTGATCCCTGGCTTGTTTTCATGCCAAAATGAGCAGCTAAGCTGCAGGAAACTGAAAAGGAAGAGAGCATGAGAGACCTGTCTCAGGGCCTGTCAAAATGAACAGGGGTGGGTAGCCCTGTGATTGGATATTCAGATATTAAGTGTGTATGTGAAAGAGAGAATGTGTCTGTTTATGTGGCCATTTGTGCCTGTAAAGTCATATTAGTGCTGTATTTAAGTTTTGCAAAGGAATTATGTACTCTTCCACACTACTGGTTTAAATACGGATCGGAGTCTGTTTGATCACTTTTTTAAAGACCATCCATAATCAGTTTGAATTTCTATTCTGGTCTATGCAGATTAATGGTGGTTCGATGCTAGTCAAGTGGACTATTGTAGCTGTGTTGTTCACCATCTAAAACGTAAAGGTTTGTTTGGTTGTTGTAAAAGTGTTTTTTCTGTTCTCAAGTGAAGTATACGTCAAAAGCAACCCTTTACCTTAGATTTTTGATTTATACATGATTTCCACGCTTTCGAATATTCAACAAAACCGTGAAAGTAGAAAGCTGTCGTATGTGTTTGTATAGGGTGTTTGGGAATCTGATAACAGTAATCATGCAATCAGCTTTCTATGCACATTTCAGCAATGAACCTTCAGAGTAAATTCATGTTACCTCTATGTGACCTTGCAGTTGCTAAAAGCTTTCAGCTAATTCCAGACCTAATGGAACTTAAAAGCCTCTTCTTGTGCCTTCTCTTTTTTTTTTTCCTGTGAAAACATCTTGATCTGTCCTCTGCGGAGTCTCCAAAATCCATTTAAAGGTATTTCAGTGCCTGAAGAAGATTGTCATGATCACATCCATCCTAAACTCAGACTTATGGTCATAGCACATGGTTTAGATGTTTATTTAGTTTAAGATCATAGTTTAACAGCACAACTGTTTTTTTTAACATTGAAAATAATACGTTTTTTTTCCAACTCAGCATATCATAACCATATTAGTTAATCTGCATATAGCTTGCCAGTGCTGCATTTCTTTTCTTTTTTTTTGCTTTAAGGAGCACTGCTACCGAGAACACTAGCAAATTGAACATTACCTAGAAATATAGCGAAGCAATGTCTCTCTTGTGCTCAGATGGGGAACGATGATGCCAATAATCCTCAAATTAAATTATTAATCTTACACTGCTGAACCTGAGCAGCACTCTCTATTCCATGTACAAAAGTGCTGCTCTCTTCTGTTATGTAATAAATGTTGCCATACTCGATCCTGCAATGCCCCTGTATAAACTGTCTTTAACTAATCTCCAGAGGCTTTAATTAGGCTAAACAGTGGGGAAATTAAACTCTAATCTACATTAAATGAACTCTCAGCAGAGTGCCTTTATTGAGATCCCAACACCTCAGTAGGGGCCAGGGCCGGGAGCAGGGGGAGACTGTTGTTACCACTAACAGTTTTCTGCTGTTTCAAAAATAGAGGAGCAAGAGAGTTAGGATCACTTAAAGAAGTGTGCTGTTTTTATGTTAAAACTTAATATACTGATAAAATTATAGTCATTCATTTTTGAATTCCCATGAAAAGTAAAAAAAAAAAAAAATCCGCTCTGTGGTGCTTTCAAAACATTGCTCTTTACATTTTTATATTATTTAACTAATATTTCATATTTTATTTATTTTATATTATATATTCTTATTTAGTTCTAATATATAGATAATATTCATTATACTTATGTAAATATATAATTTTTATTATTCTTTTTTCTATTTTGTCAAAATGCTTTTGCTCTTCTTCACAGTAGTGTTTTTTTTTAATGTATAAAAAGAGCTATACAAAAAAATTGAATTAATATACAAATGGAAAGTTTTGTTCAGTAAATGTATTCCGCCCCATACATTTACATGGTAAAATGAAAGTGCCACAATTTCAGATTTTAATTGGAATTTTTGGAATATTAAATTAAAAGGAAGTTGAGTTGATGTAATAAGCATATTTTACTTTTACTTTACATTTTCCCACCTCCTGTCCTTATATGTTAAGTATATATGTGTGTGTGTATGTGTATATATATATATATATATATATATATATATATATATATATATATATATATATATATATATATAAATGAGGTCTCACTACAGATTTCTTTCCCATCAGTCTTTGAGCTCCTCAACCGGGAGGAGAAGCATGATGGACAGCTTAGAGGATTCCATCTGTTTCAGACTGACATCTTTTCGCACAGGTGGTGTATCAGCACTGTGCTAGTGTGTTTGTGCGTTATTTTAGTAAATACATTGGAGGTGTTATATAAGTTCGGCAGGGCTGTTATAATTACCATATGTCAAAAAAAGAAGGTGATGGCCATTGTTATTCGCCGCTCAACCGAGCGATACTTTGATCCTCCCCCATATAATTCGTTGTTGGTGTTGTATGAGGTGATTATAAAGGATTTTGCTGATGCACAGAAGTGTGAGATGTTTCTGACAGGCCCTGTGGTGAAGGGACAGACACTGACCACAACTGCAGATTGAGTCAGAATAATAATGCTAAGATTTTCTAGACAACGAAAAAGTGTGTTACAAATGTGTGTATGATTGAGAAAGAGGGAAACATGGATGCCGCTGTTGGGAGTTTGTTATTGTTGGGGTGTCAAATTGGGTTAGCGGGACAGGATTTGAGGGGTGCGTCCTGACTTTTTTTTCTTTTTTTTTCTTCATCTGTGAGACAAGTCACAACACATTTGAGTTCAGCTAACAAGGCCACAAGCATTTATGTTTGGCCCCTAAAGTCCCCGGCCTTTCAACAGAGCAGAAGCTGCAGCTCTGAATACCTGGATTGCAAAATAATGATGGGTTTCTTACTTCTGGATTTATTTATGAAGATGACAAAAAAATCAGGTAATTTCTAATGATTTAATATTATATTATAATAATTAAAATTATTATTAGAAATTAAACTATTACACATATGTATTATACATTTTAGAAAAGTAAAAAGTTTGTTTTTAATGTAAGAATTTGGCTGCAAAAGTAAGTTATTTTAAGTCATTAATAAAGTGCTAATTTTAAAGTTATTAATGAGCGCTAACTTCGATAGACTATTTAACTTCTGACACTATGAATTTGCTGTTAAATATCATTACATTGATACATACATTACATACCAATACCTATTTCCAAAATATACAAAATTTTCTTTCTTTTTTTGGTATTACTTGATAATATATATATTTTTTTAGTGCTACATGGCCAAATGCTCCACCTTCCATAACATTACCTGTTGGCACAGATCCCCTATAGATGTTGATATATTTCCAACAAGGAGCAAAGCTGTTCTTTGCTTCTTTGGGTGCCAATCCTGAGGACAAATCTTAATTACACCACAAGCTTTTGACAGCTCTCTGCTGTGACTGGAGATCCCTACGAATCATGTCAACACTCACAAACAAGATGAGATGGAAAGAAAAGAAGTTTATGAGAAGTTTATGAAGTCTTTTCAACTAATAATTGTTTTGAATGTGCAGACAGCGACATAGCTTACCTGGTGCGTTATCGCATTAAAAACACACAGAAATACACTGGAGACTAAAGTGATTATGTTCATCACACTTGAGCAGAATTACAGACATATCACGCCTAGGGATCTCAGTTGGGTGTAATATAATTTGGGTGTTACTTCCCAAACTATTTGACTTCTCTTTTGCTTGACTGTTAATATCAGCACATTTGGCTCTGCAAAAAGCTGGCTTTTGTTAACCCTTTTGATTGTATGTTGTTAATATTGAGATTCCAGAGACACAATGCTCTAAGTATAATAATAATAATTATTAATATTAATAATAAAAACTGAAACCATATGAGCAAGCTATTTTTAAATGTATATTACATCTGCCATCATCTAACACATGCTCACACACACACACACACACACACACATATATATATATATATATATTAATTTATATACTTGTGTGTGTGTGTGTGTGTGTGTGTGTTGAGTGTGTTGTGTGTGTGTGTGTGAGCATGTGTGTGTGTGTGTGTGTGTATGAGAGAGAGAGAGACAGACAGACAGACACCCATTAGTTCATGTTTTATAACTGGGTTCTCTGGAACAATAAATAATGTAACATTCCAAATATGAAACTTTATTGTTTAGAATTAGTTCTCATAAGATGAGTAAAGGTTGTGAAGTGTCAATCCCATTCTTAAATGTTAATTATGTTTTTTAAACCGTTAAAATAGCCTTGGGGTCTCTCAGACCTCAATAAAGAAATGTTAATGCATTGTTTTTGACCAACAGCAGAGCACTGAGCTGCTCTCACAGCAGCTCTGTCAGAAAGCATTGAGTTCAGTCAGATCTACATTATCCATGTTCATGTTGGCGTAACAATGTGTGAATGTAGTTGGTCAGTGATGCGCCCTGGATTCACTGAGTCATCATATGGGGGTTTTCCTGTAAAAGCTAAACCCCAGTACCACCTCCCTCTCTACCTCAGGCTAGCTTTTTATAAGAGTAATGGTGTACCATGGGAAGTCTAGTTGTGGGGTAAGTGCCTGTGTAACCACTTGCTTTTTTTGAGGTGCGTTCACAGACGGTGCTGCTGTTGTGTTGAATTAGAGCGAGCCACTCATGCAAACAGACAGTGTGTTCTTTTGTAAATGCGGGACCTGTAATACCCTTGAATAACAACATTAAAAGTTCAATTTACATGTTCTTTGTTGGTATGATTGTTATACTCACAATATTGCCAAAGCATCATTACACATGACAAAAGCACTGACAAGAATAAAAAAAAGAAAACTATAGTGTCTATGATTAAAAAATAAGGTGGCAATAATAAATGATGATAATTTATTTAAAATACTTCAAAAAGTAAAACCTAAACCAAGAGACCAGTTCATAATCATAAAAACGATGTACTATATGTTAAATGATTTTTAAGAAATTATAACTCTGAATGAACAACAATTGGGGAATAGGTTATCATGATCAAATAGGCCTAAAGTACAATAAAGTACCACTTCCCGGTGCTGCAATGGAAAGAGCCTGGTGAAATGTACATTGTATTTATTTATTTTTTGCTTGGGATTTACTGGTCTCTTAAGTGGATGCAGGAAGCTGGCATTTCTCCCTCTAGGGATTTCTGTAACTTGTACATATATTGTTTCTCCCCAGGCACAGAAATCATGGATAGAAAGAGCTTTCAGCAAGAGAGAATGTGTGCACATCATTGTAAGCACCAAAGACCCCCATAGGTGAGTACCACCACCACTGCTGTAGTCTCTGCACAAGGTGATTTTTTTTTTTTAAAACAAATAGCAGATTTAAACTGCTTTTAGATACTATTAATGAAAGAGAAATCATTCTTCATTAGTGTGGCTTTGTCCAAAACTGTTAGAGCATCTAAAGAATCACTACGGATTGCAGAAGTGAACGCTTGTGAAGATCATCTTGTTTTCTAAATGCTTCTTTTAGACTGTTTTTTTTAAAGATGTGAAGAATTTTATTGCTTCACTGTAATTAATCTGGCAGAGAAATGTAAATCTCAAAGCCTCCCTAAAACGTTTAATAAAATCTGCAAATAAAGATTTTGTAGATCACTTACTGACAGTTTTGACATACACTTAATTTCACACGCGGGTTGTGTCTTCTGTCACAGGTGCTGTTGTGGCCGTCTAATTGGTCAACATGTTGGCCTGCCCCCCAGCATCTCATCCAATCAGAATGAGAAGTCAGATCGTGTGCCAAAGAATGACAGCTTGTCAGAGAAGTGGTCCATCAGCAAGCACACCCAGCTCAGTCCCACTGACGCCTTTGGAACCATTGAGTTTCAGGGAGGTGGACACTCCAACAAAGCAATGGTAGATGCGTTTAGTCTCTATTAACAATGGTTTGATGCTCAAAGTGCTCAAAATAACTCTTAAAAAATGTTTTTACATGAACCTTTTAGAACCTTTTGAAAGACATGTATTTGTCTGTTGATCCTGCCAGATTAAGCTTCAAAATATCATCCATTTTACAGCCATAAAGTCAGTAATTCAGAGGACATTCAATAAGACTGCAGATGAAAATGTAGGGAGCAAAATTATTTTATTAATTGGAAATTGAATGAATATTGATAAGTAGACATTATGGCTGTTATTTAACACTATACAAGTGACATTATCGGAAAATGAAAGTAATTTAAGAGGAACACAAAGTTCCTACATTTTGACCTACATGTTGATTTAAATCTCAGCAAGTACAGCTTGACATACCTGAATGGTTTCCACAAAAGTATTAAGCAGCATAGTTTTCAAGATTGATAATAATAAGAAATGTTTCTTGAGCACTAAATCAGCATATTAGAATGATTGCTAAAGGATCATGTGACACTGAAGACTTTGCCATCACAGGAATAAATTACAAATAGAATTCTTTTAAATTGTAATAATATTACATAAATTGTAACAATTTATACTATAAACAATACATAACATAATTTCCACCCATTTTTTTTAATCAGATAAATGCAGCCTTGATCAGCATAACAGCCTTTTTCAGAAATAACAAAAAATCTTACAGACTCCAAACTTTTGAATGGTAGTGTAAAATCTTATATGTACTGTTAAAGATTGTCTCAATATTATGTCATAATTCCACTTTTATGTTTTGTCAGTATGTACGAGTGTCTTATGACACTAAGCCAGACTTACTGCTGCATCTGATGACGAAGGAGTGGCAACTGGAGCTTCCCAAGCTGCTCATCTCTGTTCATGGAGGACTTCAGAACTTCGAGCTGCAGCCCAAACTCAAGCAAGTTTTTGGCAAGGGTCTAATCAAGGCTGCCATGACCACTGGCGCCTGGATCTTCACTGGAGGAGTTAACACTGGTGTGTACGAGGTTTTAATGTATCTTTCAGTTTAGTTTAGATTCTGAGCAAAGTCAATGTTATAATCTGATACTATCTAAATTCTTAGAGAGATAAATGGCAGATGAAGATGTATGTGTAACTGTGTACTATCTTAATGTCCATGATGCCTTGTGTGATATCTCTCACACTGAGAATGTTATTTCCTCCATTATCTGTCTCTTCAGGAGTCATCAGGCATGTTGGTGATGCTCTGAAAGACCACGCTTCCAAATCGAGGGGGAAGATCTGTACTATTGGCATTGCCCCCTGGGGGATTGTCGAGAACCAAGAAGACCTGGTGGGCAAAGATGTAAGTGACTCGACTACAGATACATTTAATTACTAAACCTAGTATAGTATAGTATAGTATAGTATAGTATATTTTTCAAAATGCCCAGTAAGACTTTATTTGACTTGGATCATGGCAGATTTCACAAAATGTGCTTTCATTCAATAATAATGAAACAGTCAAATTGATATATTCATTGGAATTATTATTCACAAAAGCAAATCTCCAGATCACAACAGGATGGTTTTCATGTTGTCTCTGCATGTATTCTGTGTCATGTAGAATTTTATAAATAATTTGTGTGTGAGCCACTAGATATCTACTCAGTTTCACCTCAGCTTGTCGGTGTGTCTCTGAGGACTGATGCACAACTGAGACACCGAGATAGAATCATTCTTTATTTATAACCACTGATTTCTATCCCCCCTTTACTCATACACAATTTTGGTTCTGTCTTTCTCTCAATCTCTCTCATGCCCCACTCAACCCCACCACTCTCTCTAGTCTGGTCTGGTCAGATATCTCATGCAGTGAAGGTTTTAGAGAGGATGTTTTGAAATAAGACACTATATGTTCACTATTTCTAGGTCACTGATCAAATAAGCAAATTTGTCGCATTGATCACGTGACTATTTGTAAAGACAGTCAGATGTTCTTGCTTCCATTGAAGCGCAAGGCAAAAAGGGGAGCAACTAAAATACTAAAACATTTTGAAATTCATGTTCATTTCTTTTTTTTTCTTTTTTTTTTACAATATTCATTTTTTTTATTTATAATTTTGTATACATTCATTTTATATATTACAGTATTTATTTTTTAGATATTATTTATATACTACTTGTATTCAGTTATTTATTTTTATTACAGTATATTATAAATATGCTAAATTAAACCATTTCAAGTTGCTCACTATGTTTACTGAATGTTTTATCTTCTGTCCACTGATCACTTGTGCATGCCACTCTGCTTCAACATGTCACTGTTACTATTGTGTCATTCTTCATATCCTGAACATCCCTGGACAGCCTCTTTTTACTTCATGCTGTGTGTATTGCAGGTGGTCCGGCCGTACCAGACAATGTCTAACCCTCTTAGTAAGCTTACAGTACTCAACAGCCTACACTCCCACTTCATTTTGGCTGATAATGGCACCACCGGAAAGTATGGAGCAGAAGTCAAACTGCGCAGACAGCTAGAGAAACACATCTCTCTGCAAAAGATCAACACGCGTGAGTAGTTGCGAGTAATTAAAGATGCTAATGTTCATGTGATTACTCCAAACTGCAAATTCAATGGTGCATTTAAATTATTTTCTTGAGAGGTAATAATAGTCTTATATCCTCAGTCACTTCTAGGTTTTGTTGTGCTGATCTTCAAAAACAGAGGGGATTCTCTATAGATTGCTGTCAGAAAGGCCCAGATTAGTTTTTGGCTCAACGTCAAAAACGCTACACGAGTTGCAAGATTCATAGCTGACTGCACTGAGAGCACAAAGCCCTCCGCATCTGCACTCTGCCAGATAATATCCATACAGTCCATTTACTCGCATAAAGATATCAAATAAGCGTCATTCAGCTGAAGGAACACATTCAGATTAAAGCTGGTATAAATGCAATAAATCACAAACACACAAGTAAAAGATGACTATTTTGTTTGTGCTCATGTGGATCATTTTGGGTCATTAAAAAGTGTTTTTAGTATACACTGGTTACTTTGCTCCACTGGCTGGATCATGCATTCTTGGATCATACTTTCATAAGATTCCTATACCACACAGATACAGTATATGCTTGATTATAATGTTCTTTATCATTTTGAGAAATTACTGCTGTAAGGGTATATACAAACATCTCTTAAAATTAAATTGGCGTTACGGCTTGCTTTCTGTGGACAATAATAAAGCAGCTTTAACTACGGCAGGCTAATAGCTTTGAGTTGTGTTAATATGGCGCAATCTGTATTGGGCCTAATTCACTTGAGATAGAAACCGAGTTTAAACTGAAAAAATAAAAAAAAGACTTAATGTTGGCACTGTTTCACACTGGTTTAATTGGATTGCTGCTGAAATGCAAGGGTTTTTTTTAACCAAAAGTAAATTTGTCCCATGATTTTTACATTTATTTCCCCCCAGCCAGGCCCGGTTCTAGAACCAAATCACTGAGGGTGCTTCTGAAAATAGTGAGGGTGCTTACTGCTTACATAAACATAGGAAATGGCTCCCAATCGTCATCAGTCTGAAACAACGCAGTCTCATGAAAGTGCGTATCAATACCACGAATGTTATTTCTCGTGCCATTTATACGCCAAAAGTGTTTTTTGCGTATATATGCTACGCACTGAAAACCCCTTGGGTAGGGGGGGGGGGGGGTGGGTGCATGCGTATTACACGCCATAAAGTGCGTATCATATGCACGCGAAAACTGCGTATCATATACACGCAAAAACGAATTTTTGCCGTATAAATGGCGCGAGAAATAACATTCGTAGTATTGATACGCACTTTGATGAGATCGGGCTGTCTGAAAACACTAGGGAGACCGGGGATGCATTTACAGTGATTTACTGCATGGTTTAAATGCAGTTAGAATGGTCAAAGTTCAAAAGAGGGGGGAATGCCCTCTACGAGTTTTTGTCCTTTACATTTATATCATATGATATAGTTAAGAAATGTTACACAAAGAGTGCTGTTTTTCCCAAATATCAGCAGTAGGCCTATTGCAAATGTATGAATAATTGAAATGAATTTTATTCTGCAGTTGAATAATAGTTAATATAAGTAACTTACATTTTAAACATGTAGTTTCTGACGACAATGAATCAGTCCTTTTGAACGAAACAGCTGATTTAAAGATTAAGGTCACTCGGCGGCGGCTAAGGTCACATCGCTATCGGCCGCGACACTAGGTTTGTCGCCGGTGTTTGCAGGGGTGTCAAGCAGTGAGAGTGAGGTTGTAGCGCGGGGTTCGCTGCTGTCATCGGCAGGCGGTTTCATTTCATCTTGTGATTTACTATAGGTTTGAGCTTTCTTGAGCCAATATCTTATGTCCATGATGAAAAATGGACAATTCATATTTTTAGGCTACCTAAAGCCCCGTCTCATAAAGTCAGCGAACTGATTTCCTGAGCGGGACGCACACACGCAAGCAAAGTGGGCAATTTAAGAGACAGCTTCACCTATGCGTATCACGATCGCAAAGGACACAACCAATCACATGCATTAAACATGAAAGCATCATTAAATAAATTCTGATTTGAAAAATCGTGTAAATGGATTTATTTTGTATGTGTGTGAAATCCGTCTGTGATTCTATTGTCGGCGAAATCTCGTTTACATGTGTGCTATTAATAATTTCATCTGAGGGTGCTTTTACTTTTGTTTGAGGGTGCTTAGCACCCTCTAGCACCCCCGTAGAACCAGGCCTGCCCCCAGCTGACATGATACGTCTCCAAAGTTGTGTATCTTTATGATTGAATAATTAAGTAATTTTAATGATTTTTAATTATTATTAAATGTATTAATTTATGATATCATTCAATATTTGTATTTTTATTTATAATTTAGCCAATAAACACTTTTCCACAGCACCAAATGAGCCATTTCATATACCTGCCATATACAGCGCAAGGTTATCAACAGGAAGTGAGCTAGAGATTGACCTCTGTCATGTGACCTGTGGACTTCCCTTTGTCATCCTATGCCTGGAGTAATAGAGGGGGCTGGGAAGTCAAAGGGACGCTCAGGCGTCATCATTCACATCAAAAATGACACCAGCCTCACTCACGCTGAGTCATCCGTAGGAAGTAGCATGTGTACGGATCACTTAAAATAATCAGCATTTAAACCGACAACTGCTTTGACATTTAAATGGGCAAAACCTATAACATATCCAACTTGTCAGGTGAAACATGTTTAAGCTCATTAAATCATCCTGTGGCACATTCATGACACATATTCACACTGCTATAAGAACAGTTTATTCTGACATCACTCTCATGACAGAAGGTTCATAAATCTGAGCCATATCTCAGTCCGCAGCCACCTCTCTCTCTCTCTCTCTCTCTCTCTCTCTCTCTCTCTCTCTCTCTCTCTCTCTCTCTCTCTCTCTCTGTTTTCTGTTGCATCAGCTGTGTGATGGTGGTGTTTGCTCTTGCTTTGGGCAGAGCTCATTTCTTTATTTTATTACCTGTCCTTTCCAACACTAGAAGAGCATCAATAATGCTCTGAGCTATCACCATGAGGCTCACAGAGCTACAAAGACCCTCAAACATGGAATCATATCTCTTTGTTTTGGAAGAATTGTGGCAGGCTGCGGCCCGGCTTATGTATTCACATTCTGACTAGCACTGCAGCGGTACTGGATTAAAATGAATTACAGACCTGTGCCTGCTGTTGTTGGGCTAATGAGGAGGTCTTCTTGAGTGTTTCTCAGATGAGGGAAAGAGTAGCGGGCACGGGATGCAATGAAATTCCTTGCAGGATAAGATGGGATGTGAGAATCAATTTCATTGTACAGGATTAGGTGCAGTCTGATTGGAATCAGGAAGGAGTATGAGGGGTGTACTAAACAGGGATGAATACAGAAAGAATGACTTGCGGCTACTGATGGCATTGTTTATTGGTATATGCTCACTGTGTTGATGCCACCCTCAAAATTGATGCAGAAGTCCCCCAGTGCCATGTTGCGTGTGGTATTTTTATTATTTTATTTATTAATTATTATTGGGATTCTGTTATTTGTCTGTCATTATTAAATTCATCAACTAAATTGTTAAAATGCATACTTTACTTAGTATTTGGTTTAATGTTATTAATTTGACATATAAGGACCTATCATACACCTGCGCAATGCAGCGCCAAGCACGACACAAGTGTTTTTGCTAGTTTCAGCCCGACGCAGTTATCCTTTTCACGTCCTGCGCCATGTTGTTTAAATAGCAAACACATTTGTACCTATTTGTGCGCCCATGTGCGCTGGTCTGAAAACAAGGTGTGTTCAGGCGCATTGTTGGCGCGTTGCTATTTTGAGGCAATTGAAATACAGTGCCACTGACCAACCAAAACCTGGTCTAAAGTCAATGGGACAATATTTTTTTTGTTATTTAAAGAGCGTGTTAGTAATGTGCGCCTATAGGCAGGTCCACAATGCACGTACACTCTGCTTATTACACACACAGGGACGTCCAGCAGCACACAAACTAGCCAAACAATTTTAATAAAAGAATTACAATGTAAAATATTTATATTGTGTACATAAAGATATGGTGGAATCCAGTTTGTGCGATATGGTCTGCTTGCGCGTTTTAATCTCGCTCACGAGCAGATCCATTTGTGCTCTGGAGACGCATTCCGTCTTTCCGCTTGCAAATTCCGTCATGTAAATAGCTAATCCACCATGGCTCGAGCACAACTTGCTTTTAAAGGGAATGGGAGATGAGTTGGTTGACTCTGGTTGGTTTATTTCACGTTACGCCCAAAACACACCCATTACTCATTAATAGAATAGGGACAACCCTTTTAGACCATGCTCCAGGTGCGCAGACCATTTTTCCCGTCGTTAAACTAGCAAAAGTGGATTCGGACACACCCTAAGTGCAATTGACACCCTGGTGCTAATTCCACGAGAAACTTTAAAATGATGAGTGCACTTGCTATATAGGCCTGGTTATAATGCTCTTCTCCATCATTTCCATTAGCGTGGTGTTAATTGTGCTAAAAGTGGTACAACTGTTTGGTGAATTCACCCCTTAGGGTTTTGCGAATATAGCCATAATTTCATTAACATATGAATTAATATTCTCCATTTTTTTATTACATTTATTTACATATTTAAATTTCACCCTTCATTCAACGCTCTAGTCAGTCATGTTCTGATTAAAAGTCACATCAAACTATGTTGGCCAATGGTGATTCTAGCCTAGAAACCTGTTTTAGCCTTCCCTTCCACTAACTGGGTCTCGAAGTGATGAGATGATGAGCTGGTCTTTTTACTTTGATGGTTTATTTCTGGATTTTGTTGCATCCTGCTCATCTCTGTGGGCTCCATTACATTAGAATAATGGAGCAGTAGCTGCTGTATTGACCAGACAAGATGGGTGCTGTGGGAGTTTTTTCCATCTTCTTAAAGATTTTATTTGATTGGAGTTTTTTTTTACCCTCGTAAAGGAAGCTTATGCCGTAAATGTTGTAGATATGTCTGAATTCCTTCAGTTTTTGTAAAAACAATAAAATGCATGTACAGTAGCTACTGCGCTTATAATGAAAGCCTATAGGGCAAGGATAGGCTACAGAAAATATATAACTATATTATGAAAGTATAACAATAACTCTTAAACATTACACTTTTAGGATGAGTGGGATGGATTCACTGACTAACATTTTCTGTGCAGTTACATGAAATCTTAATAATTCCACTCACAGGAATTATAATAATAATAATTAATATAATTATCCCTATTGAAAAATAGTCCCATCACAAAATGACTATAGTACTGATAAAATCTTTCTTTCCTTTTTTAAAGGTAATGAATTTACAAAAATACAAGCCTCACATTTCTGCTTTTAAACCCTGTTGGTGCACAGGGTGTACTTTCACCTTATTATTCCATTGTACACGTGGTTTTTCCAGCTGAGGGACAAATTGAAAATACAGTTTGTCAATACCACTAACTTTTATATGCAGAGAATATTCCTTTAAATATTTATCACGAGTTAAAGGAACAGTCAGTAATCACCCACATGTTGTTCAAAACAAAAAAAGTCTTTTTTCACTGAACACGAGGAGACATTTAAAAAAAAAAAAAATCTTTATTTTAAAAAATCTTTTGCGTAATAACAGTCCATATCATTTATTATTATTATCCCAGGTGGGAAACTTGATTTGCAGTCAGGGCACAAGATAAAAAACATACATACATACTGAATAACAACACACATACACATAAAATACCCGCCCAAAAATAAATAAAAAGTACCAAAACATACAGTACAGTGTAGATAAGCCAACCATAAAAAACATAGGAACAATCTCTAAATATTAGATTATATCTCAGGTTACCTGAGACTATTTAGCAGGGTTATTGCACAGGGAACAAATGAGTATTTGCTCCTATTGCACTTGAATCGTGGAACTCTAAATCTGCGACCTGAAGGAAGAATTTCAAACTTAGAATGTAGGGGATGGGTTTTGTAGTCTATTATAGACCTGGACTTACGAAGAACATGCTGTTCAAAGATAGCAGTCAGGGGAGTCTGTGCGATCCCTATAACCTTACCAGCCTCTTTCACAATGTTGTTTAGGTGATTTTTGTCTCTAATGTTCAGGTTTCCATACCATGCATCCATCGAAAAAGTAAAAACAGATTCAATAAAAGACTTGTAAAATATACACATCATTGTCTTGTCAACATTAAAAACATTTAACTTCCTGAGAAAATACAGACGTTGCTGACCCTTCTTACAAATTGCATCAGAATTAGCATCAAATTTTAAGTCACTATCAATTATTGTTCCTAGATATTTATACTGTTCTACAAATTCAATACCGGTTCCTTTAATGAAGGTCTGAGACGGTGATTTGGATGATTTCAATTATTTCCTTCTAAAATCTATGATCATATCCTTGGCCTTTGTAGTATTTAATTGGAGGAAGGCTTCATCTCTCCATTTAACAAACTCATCTACCACCGGCCCATGCTCGGATTCAGTATTGTTAAGCAAGCTGATGATAACTGAATCATCAGCAAATTTCAGGATGTACCTGTACACGTACTGGCTTCTACAGTCATTGGTGTAGAGAATATACAGTGACTAGCGGGGTGACCATAGTGACTAGCGGGGTGTCAAGCCACAAAAAGGAGAAATCATTTGGCCCAAATGACAAAAGTTTGGGGTCAGTGTGATTTTTTTTTTTTTTTTTTTTTTTAAAGAAATTTATATTTTTATTCTGATTCTGAAGAGATTTATAATGTAAAAAAAAAACTCTAGGATAGAGGATAGAGAACTCTATAAAGGATAGAAGACTCTAGATCAAATCAAAGTTTAGCCCACACAGATAGAACCAAATGAATAGTACATGTTTTCTTCCTCACTTTCAGTTTTTGATCATTGTTTGTTTGGCAGTTATATTCACAAAAACTCATACTAGTTTTGGACATGGATCTTGTGTCTAGCTCTTGTTTTTAAATCTCTTGAATAAATAAATAAACCGCATTTGTCACTGCCAGGCGGGGGATAGGACTGTTCATACAAGGTTTAAATTAAATAGATTGAGAGTGACACAGAATGAACTGCCCATTCATCATGAGATTACTCTTCCATCTACATGCTTGGCAGGGGGGCATAAAAATCAACCTGTCCCTGTCTCAGTAACACCCCTCAGCCTCCTCTTTCAGAACACAGGGGCTTGTGTTCCATTAATGCTGGCCTTGCCGTTCTCTTGTGGTGGTGCCGTGGGTCAATTGGTAAAATGTGAAGAGGTTATGGAGTTGGCTGGAGGCACAGGACGTATCACTGTGGGTGTCTGAAACATGGCAGTGGGACCATCAAGTGTTTGGCGGGGGATCAGCACACAAAGCCACAGTTTATGAAACTGAACAACTTGTTTACAATCTCTTGTGTTGTTTTGTTTGTGTTTAACTACTATAACCCTTATTTCTAGCTTCATCATCATGCTTCCGAATGGATCTGATCTTAATTAGAGATAACAGACTTAAGAATTATTTCTTCCTTTTGATGATAGATGAACTGCTATAGAAAATGAAGGGATGATGAGGTTTTTGATGTTGGTAATAGAAGATCTTAGACGACATTTGACTTGCTGTTGGGTACATGTCTGACATTCTCTGATTAAATGGCAAATGACTGTACTGAGATTCAAAAACAAAGTTTCTTTCAGTTGTTTACTTTCTTTGGCCACTGATGTAGTTGGCAGCTGAAGATTTCGGCCGTTAGAACAAACACTGACAAACAAACACCCTGCCCACCCAGATTCTTTTCAAAGTCTATTTGGAATCTACTGAGGCTTGTTGGAAAGAAAAGGCTAGGTTTGGATGACATTAAAATACAATAGCACAAGCAAACACTCATCTTCTTTTTTAATCTTTTAATTTTCTTACCTGATTGATCTCTCTCTCTCTCTTTCTTTCTCTCTTTCTGTCTCTCTCTCTCTCTCTCTCTCTTTCTCTCTCTCTCTGTCTCTCTCTCTCTCTCTCTCTTCTCTGCATTTGCATGTTGACCTAATTTCATTTTGTGTGCCAGTTATTCACTAATTAAGTACACCTGTAGCTGATTTAGTTTCCTTGTTTACCCCTGTGTATTTAAGTCCTCAGTTACCTTTGTTCAGTTGTCCGTTCTATGTCTGGTGTATTGAGGTTGTTATAGTGTTCTTAGTGTTTTCAGTTCTGTTAATAAATTCAATACCGCTGTGAATATAGTTTTTCTCATCTTTATTGCAACAAAGTGTGACAAAAGAACGGACCCTAAAATACAGATATAGCTGCTGTAAAAACAGCCCCAGCAGAAAATGTTCACGGTCCTGAAAGGGCTGTAAATTTTATTTTTCAAGGTGGCAGAGACATTGAGGACTATGTGGAGGATTTTACCAAAATCTAGCAGCTTGCATCCTGTAACGACCTCGCTCTGATCGAGGGTTTCAGGAGCGGGCTGGACAATGACATGAGATTACTGATGCCAAGAGGGGATATCTGCCAGACATTGGCACAGTATATTAACATCGCCCTGTGGTTGGATGGGTCCTCTTTTACAGTGGGAGAAGCAGAAGAGAAGGCCATCCCTATCGTCCAGCCCCACCTCACACCCATCACCACGCCAGACCCAGATCCCAGGCAGTTGTCTTGAACGGACAAGATATCAGAGCCCACCACAGACAGAGAGCCCAAGCCTGTCGTGACGAAAGAGCCACATTATTTATCCGACCGTCACTCCACAGTGAGTCTGACCAGGTGTGTGTGCCGGCAACATCATCACTTGCCATGGGGTTGCTTGTGGAGTACAAGGGCATGGAAGAAAGTCCCGCCTACATTCCCACCATTAAGAGTGAGGTGCAGCTGATCTCAGCAGATGATTGAGGATCTGGAAGTGGATATTTCCCTGAGTCTCCCGTCTCGCTGCATCTGAAATCGCATACTCTCTTGTGTAGGTACTTATTTTGAGTAAGTAATTACTTCATGATCGCTAAAAAAGTACATTCTATATAGAATGAGTGTGTGTGTGTGTAGTATGAATGTAATCTGGCCTCTCTATATTCGCCATGCTATCATTATCATGTGACCTACGAGCGTCAGTTACGTTGCTTCACTGCCAAATCCTCTTCCGTGGCCTCATGGGATAGTAAAGTGTCCATTGTATGCGCACTTCAGAATCTCGCCGGAAGTATTAGGTCGTCCGGGTACTTTTTGCCCACTCTTTAATGAGTACTGTAAATTCGGACTACTATTGTCACGTACTGTTTTTCACCTAGTAATTTGCAGCTGATTCCGCCCAGCACCAAGCCTGTGTCATCTTCCAGCACCATGTCATTAACGATGCTCCTCTCCTGCCTCCTCTGCCCAAGCCAGCCAGTCCTTTGGCTCCACCTCCGCTGGCTCCCTTCAGTCCCTCGGCTCCCTTCAGTCCCTCGGCTCCTCTATTGGATCCACCAAGCAACCCGGATCAGCCTTAGATCTGGTCACCAGCTCCACCTTGGCAAGAGGATCCCCTGGCTCCGCCTCCAGCAGCCGAGCCCATCACTCTATCTTGGCTAGTCAACCCATTGGCTCCACCTTGGCTCCTCCCTCCCTCGGTTTCACCTGGGATCATCATCCTTACTGCTTCAACAGGCTCCCTCATCCTTCCGGCCTTGGTCAGACGTCGTTCTGCCTGCGCCATGGATTTCTGGGCCGGAAGCTGCACTTAATCCCTCGAGCTCTTCCGGGCTCCACATTGGTCCTCAGTCGCACTGGCTCAGCCTCAGTCATCTGGCACCCTGGCTCGACCTTGAATGTTTCGTCACTTCTGCTCCGCCTTGGTCACCTGAACTATCTGTGGCGCAGTTTTCATTGTTCTCTGCATTTGTATGTTGACTTAGTTTTATTGTATGTGCCAGTTATTCACTAATTAAGTTCACCTGTTGCTCGTTTAGTTTCCTCGTTTACCTCTATTTAAGTCCTCAGTTTCCTTTGTTCAGTCTTTCTGCATCGTGTGTTATGTTCACTAGTGTTCTTAGCGTTTTCAGTTCTGTTAATAAATTCAATACTGCTGTGAATTTATAATTCTTCTCATCCATTGCAACCAAGTGTGACACCAGGCTTTTAAACTAGATTAATCAGCAAGATTTCCTTGGACAACCAGTAATTAGCATAAATATCAGGGCACTGCTATGAAGACTGTTTATCTATTTGTTGCTGAATTAAGTTTATGTTCCTCTATTCAGATAGAGATTGCTGTGGATGGGGCTTAATTTAACAAATTGTTAGATGAATATCTGTTTCTTTTAAATTATATTACAGTATTATTTATTATATTATTATTTTACCATTACTATAAGAAACAGCAGGAATATTATATTAATATTAGCTGGTATTTGGTTGCTAGCATCAAAATGCCATAAATACATATGTTCATGGTTTAAAATGCCAAATAGGCAATGGTAGAACTTATGCAATTGTTTTACAATGTATTAAAATATCATGAAAGAAATCAAACACTTCTGAATAGAAGTAAAAAGTAAATCCCACTGTTTCTGATTCCTATACCAGCTGAGCAGTTGCTTTTGAAGTCAGTGTGCTGCTAAAAATAGAGATTACTTTATGTAACCGTACCCATTTTAGGCACAATGATGACAGCACATGTGGATCTGGTGTACCTCTCTGTCTGTCTCTCCCTTGCTCTTCTTTCCTTCCTTCCCTCTTTCTTTATCTCACGTTGCATAATTTAAGCAGTGAAGATCTAGCTGCAACATGCTTTTTGAATTATAGGCACAACATCATAACTTGTACTCAAGTTGTTGGAAAGAGTCTGTGTAGGATGAGAACTGATCTGTCTATGTTCTGTTCACCTGATCTCGCACAGGTCCTCTCCCACTGCACGCACACCTGTTATTTAAACCAAGAGCGGTTAATTACAGCTGGTTAATGAATGTAGAAATGATCTGATTGTGTAGTAAGTGTGTACTTTCACAGCAAACAAAATGTTACATTTCAATGTGCACTAAAGTTGTTAAGATGTCCTCACAGGCTGCACGCAAAAATGACATGACCAGTGTAGTCCAATTTTAGTGGGTTAAAAACACAGCATGATGAGTGTAGCTTGATTCTAATGTGTGATTCCTTCAACGAATAGTTCTAAAAAGGACAAGGTACCAATTTAAATCAGTCTGAAACACTTCCCTTTATCATTAAAGCATCAGCAGTGGTATAATTTCTTTCATTTGTAATCAAAATGTACATTATAACTGACATATACCCAAATTAATCATTATCAAATTACAGTTAGGATCAAATTGCTTATGAAACGGAATGGAATTTTTTGGTCATCAAATTCAGTACATATGGATGCAGCACTTGAATTCTCCACATAAAAGTTAGAAAAAGGAAACACTTTCTCTCTCTGTGTCTCATGAGGACTATCTTCTGTTCACTATGGATGTTGGGCATCATGTTGACAAACACAATTAGGTTATGATGAGGAGGTCTGGGATGTCTTGATCACATGAATGCAGTGATCTTGTCATTGAAACTTGATTTCTGCACTCTCACGAATGCTTTCATAATAACTAACAGTGCAAACACAATGTAAATAAGAGATTCATTGTGCAGTGTAGATTTTGACGGGAGTTTTGGCCTAAGTCTAGAACTCAGTCACTGATAAACTTGCGCTGTGTGATTGACAGCTTCGGCGATTATAAAGGGAGGGTTATTTTATCACGTTCTGTGTATAATTTATCACAATTTAAATAATTACAATAAAAAATTTTGAGACAAAGAATGTCTGACTGTAGATGAATCATTACATATCAGCAATCACTGATCACAGATTAGGCATTAGAATTAACATGGTTACGTGTTACATGTAATTGACATGTTTTGGTGTTACTGTCGGGTTCATATCTTGCAGTAAAAGTCTGTTTGAAAGCCTGCACTGAAACTGTGTCTGATTCACCAAAGAATCAACAGTGAAATGTACCAAACAAATAAATCATGCTCTACTGAGTCATTCAGATAGTTTCAAAATAAATAACTGCTTTCTTTGCATTAGGATCCTTTGGATGATAATGTTATTTTTAGTCGTGATCTTGTATCTCTCTTATCTCCATCTCTTCTCACTAACGCGCCAGTGGGCAGGGCCAAAGACATGATGATGTAGAACTAGGCTTTGATCTGATTCTGCAGAGACTGTCCTTCGTCACACTATTACGTCATAATGTGACAAAATCCAAAACGAGTCATCTTCGGAGCATGGTTTCAATAAAAGTTGTTTTCCCGAAAGCATCATTAGCCAACTATGGTCACAAGTTCCGTCGTTATCAGCATAGTTCAACAAGTCTGTGTTTCCCGAAACCATCGTTCCAACGAACATTCGCAAGCAGCATCGCAAAGTTGTGTGGTTAGAACGACAGCTCTCGAGCTGTGGTTAGAAGCATAGTTTCTTGTTTTCATGACATGTGGACTCAATAAATCCTTATCTTGAGCAAAATAAGCAAACTGACATTCAGTACAACCTGTATCTTTTATTTAGAATAATTACAAATGTCATGTACTTCTTTTAGTTTGTCAAAAGATTTAAAGCACTGTTTTTGAAGAGTGCACATGTGCGTACCTGCTCTAGTGCGTATAAGAACGAGCCTGAGATTGAATCTGGAAATAAAGCAAAATGAGAAATAGTCCTCAGATGCCATGTCCGTAATTTATAGCAAAACATCTAGCATTAATTCCATCACAAACAGGTTCATTAAAAGAAGTTATTACTCCACCATATGCGTGACATCCTTATCCAACGTGGTTGAACGACCACTTTGTGACAATATGGTGTCATGACTAGCTACTTGATTTCTTCAACGATGCATTATTCTATGGTAGTGAAGCAGCGAGTTACGTAGCTGTACGGGAAACTCACCCCAGGTTTGGAATGTCATGATCGTGAATAAATGTTGACAGAATTCACAAAGTTGAAGTGTGTATTTTCTGTGCCACAAAAGGAATTTTGAAAATAATGATTGTTTTCCAAACACTCCAAGCACCCCTTTTGCCCCTTCCACTCTGTTTGTCTTCAAACTAATAAATTCCCTGTAAATAGGTTATTATGGGTAGTGCTGCCTAAAACACACAATACTGGTTAAGCTAGACGTTAAAATATCAGACTCCTCAAACAAAGCACCACATGTGCACAGTTTACACTTTATGCGAATGGCTTACCTCTAGTTGTCTTTGCACATTAAACTAGAGGAGAAAACTGCACCGATCACCTTTAATCTTTTTGATGGGTTTTCCTTGTAACAGCCACCCCCACGGTCGCACACATCCCCCTTTTCTCACTCACGTTTCTGCTTTCTCTGCAGGGATCGGACAGGGTGTTCCAGTGGTGGCTTTGATAGTGGAGGGGGGTCCTAATGTGATCTCTATCGTACTGGAGTACCTGAGAGACACTCCTCCAGTGCCTGTGGTGGTGTGTGATGGCAGCGGTCGGGCCTCTGACATCCTGGCCTTTGGGCACAAGTACTCAGAGGAAGGCGGGTATGTGAGGTTTATCTCTCTCCACTGTAACAGTAAGATAAGACATGAATATTCATTTACATACAGATGATGATTGAACTGTAGCATGGAATAGAGCACAGGTAAATGGCCACTTTTTTGTGTATTTTTCCCATTAGTTTTCTCCATAAGGACATAAGACATACCACATATGAAATGAATCACAAAAGTTACACACTTTAATTTGAGCAAAAAAAAAAAGAGATTTGGAATTGGAGATAAAGACAACTACTCATCTCATAAAGTACTGCAAATTATGTATTATTCAAATGTCCATAACTGGTGGAAATCTTTTAAATATTCATATAATATATTTTGCAGTATAGTCATTTTAATAATAGTATAATAATATAGAAAGTAGCAATTGACATAGCTATTGTATAAAATATATGTTTAAGTATAACTATAAAATAAAATACATTTTTATTAGATTTCTGCAAATAATTTTGAACTGTTTTTGCGTTTTAAAAATAATCAACACAATTAATGTTTATTTCACTTCCCGAAGCAATGCTCATGTTTTTTTTGCCAATTTCTTTGAATAAATATATGATTGACTACAAATTTTAATGTTATCTCATTGTAGATTAATTGTAATTCAATGCACCTAACATGATTAATTGCAAATAATCTGAGAAACCTTTTTTGTTTTTTTATATAATACATGTTAGTCGATTCACAGCCCTAGTTTTTCATTTACTGCAAAATATTTAAATATAAGGAATTCCAATGAAGATTTATCTTTAATATTATGGGTAGTGTAGTTCTTTACAGATAATTTGAATGTTAAGCATATATTTCTTTTAAACAAATAGAAGTTGAAATCACAGTGACTTGAGCTGTGGTGGGTCTTTTTTGAAAGGGTCAAATTTTATCATTTAAAGACAGTTCGTCTATGGAGAAAATTAATGGGATTTTTCCTTCCGGAACTCTACTGTTGTGCTCTGTTGGAATATTTTCATTGCATAAATGAATTTCTCTGATATCACAGTCTCATCTTTCTCTCTGACTACATTAGAATCATAAATGAATCTCTGAGAGACCAGTTATTAGTCACCATTCAGAAGACGTTTACATACAGTCGGACACAGGCCCAGCATCTCTTCATCATTCTGATGGAGTGCATGAAGAAGAAAGAACTGGTGAGTGTGTGCAGTGTGGCTGTAAAAGTCCTAATGATTAAACCCCCCTGATCTGACAGATTTAAAGAGATTCCTCTAGAGCCTTTTTGCTGTACTTTGTATCTTTTAGTTCTTTGTATGAGAGTGAACTCGCAATAAAGCCAGGGTTTTTTTCTGGCGCACATTCCTCTCCATGTCAGCATGCCGTTATTCTATGAGACAGTCAGAGATGCGTGTAAAGTGGCCCTTAAGCTTGGGGCTGATAAATGTCAGTACCTCTGCAGCCCACATGAAGTACATTTCCTCAGGCCCTGAGACCATCTCTCTTCGTGTTAGCTTTTCACACACATATACTCTCTCTTTATCTCTCTGATTCACAAAGTAAAAATATTAAGTACTACCGATACTATCACCTAAAACTTGTCATATATTTGAATCCACTGCTCCTCTGTTAAATTATTCACCAGATTGAAGACTCCATAATCTGTGTGACTTTTCAATTAGAGTGCACTTTCCAGTAAGCTCATTTAAAAGCTCTCAGACACTTCACATTTATCCTTCACCTGTTAGCTATTACTTCCAGAACATCCTGAAATGCCTCAATAATGAGTTTTGAAGAGTCATGAGAAACATATCCTACTTTTATCTCAACATGCTTCCATATTTTTTATCTATCAAGTAAAATCTATCAAGACCATGATTTGCATGCAAAACGTTTCTAGTTGTCTTTGAATGTTAATGGAGTTAATAGAGAACATTTGAATTTCAATGTTGTGTTTGTATATTCAGATTATGTTTTCAGTCATTAAATCATACATCCTCAAAGTGATTTTGTGTTTGTTCTTTTATTAATAATGATTTGAATATTCTTTTAGTCATTGTAGTGGTGTCACTCATTGTCTGTGCACGTTTCTAAGTATTTGTGATTTTGTGTATGTGCACACCATGTTATTTTTCAATTAATTATTTGTATAACTGTGTTTTTTCAGTGTTGTTAGTGCATGCATTTCCACTGTAAAGTATGATCTGTAGATGTGTTAATCCTCATTATGAAGATGACCTTATCAAGCATAGATATGAATCTTTGTACCCACACACCATATGACTTTTACTTAAGCCTTTGTATTTATATGCTGTATTGGCTTAAATGCAATTGTGTTCAGATGCAAACTGTTTTGTTGAAGTTGAGAGCTAGTTTTGAGTATATCACATTGGCTTTGGTTTACATCCCACCCACTTGAATATGTTTTATTGATGACTCAATAGTGAGATCACAAAGCCTTTGAGACGCAACTAAGGAAAGCAAATACATTTTTTTACTAAAAAGTAGAATTGGCATTAAACCAGTGTACAAGCACAAAATATCAGTGCTAATATACCAAATAAACACACATATATCATAATCTGTTACTTACTCACACAAACATGTACGCTTCTGTTCAGTTGGGTATCCGATGTGCTGGCAGATGAGTGCAGCATGTGTGTTTCGAACCTAGAGAACTTTAGTCCTCACATTCATCATACATGTACACAGTTCAGCTCAGTGCTTGATCTCCTCTTTTGCTCCCTCGTTGCTGTACTTTCCACTAAGGACAAGCCAGTGGGAGATGTTCCATGCTTGATGATTGGAAAAACTGCTTACAATTTACAATTGTGATTAGGAAGCTAGAGTGAATGAGTATTAGAGGTGCCTTTGGCAGTCTTTGAAGATTGAGTAATTACCTTATCATTTGCAGTTTAATTTGAAGATGAAACCGTATCACAGTACCCGACTATTGCAAGTTTGTTCATAATAGCTTACTATTATACAATTTTTACTATTGCTGCAATATGGAATACTGTATTTATGGAAGCCCATTTCCGCCACATAAGAAAAAAAATCATGCTTCGGTAAATTGTAGTTATGAAATAAAAAGTCAAATTTATGACGTACTAAGTTCCCTTTTAAAGGGAATTGGCGCTGCGTCATATAACAACACTTTTGGGAACGCCTTCAGCGTTTGAAGCATGTGTGAAACTAGTCCAATCCTGATTGGCATTGCATTGTGACATAGCGTGTGACAGGGTACTACGGAAGCTACAAAGGTAAGCCGGCACACACCAGCATCAGCTTATGTTCTTCAGCATGGCTCTGTGTGTGTAATTTAATGTCGTAGCTATTTGTCTATTTGGCATTGTTTGTCTCAAAAAAAGGAAAGGAATATGGCAAGTGAAAGACAGTACAAACAGTGTGTGCCTCCCTGCCCCAGATACATCACGAGTGGGGACACACATATTTTGTGGGAGCACAAAGCTGTGCTAAAACGAGGCTGCGCATCGTTTTAAGTCATAGGGTTCTCAAGTGGAGCTTGCAGAGGAGGTGGAGACTGCTTTGGCTTTTCTCTACCTTAATCAGCAGGTTCTAGCTCTCTCATTCGGCCTTCTTCCACCCCGATCGAGAGCCCGATGCTCAAGCTCTAGTTCTGAGAAATTGGAAGCTCTCAGCATTGAGGCGGGGGAGATCGAGGACTCGCCACCCTCCTTCCCCCGCTTACGAGGAGCTAGTCGAGGATGTGACTCGTGCTGTGGCCAAACTTAACATCGTGTAGCTACCAGAAAAGCAGGAAGCAAAACGGATAAGTAAACAATTTGAACTCTGTCTGTCTAGCCGAGCACAACCTCAACGTTAGGGTTTGCCGTTCTTTCATGATCTCCACGTTGAGTCATCGTGATTGTGGAAGAAGCCGTACACTTCCCATTTATTGAGCCCAGCAACAAACATGTACTTCAATCATGAGCTCGAAAGAGAACAGCTATGGGATGATGCCGCGAGTGGAAGAGACTTAGGCATCTTATCTTCCCCCTCACATTGCGACATCCCTAAAAGCCCAGACACTGCCCACCAAACCATGCAGAACAACTTCCGGTTTGGTGGACAAGTCATGGCATATATAGTGGCTAGTTGTGCTGGTGCATGACATGCAGGCGTACAAAGCAGACTTATTAAGGGACTTATTAAGGGACTTATTAAGGCGCCCTTGATGAGGGCGAGGGGGTCGGGGCCGACAACATTAAAGAGCTGCATCGGGCCACGGACCTGCCTCTCCGTACCATCAAGGCGAAGGCCCAAGCCATCGGTTGCTCCATGGCATGAGGACCTCCATGAGGATTGTTATTCTCTCGAAGAAGGCTTTGGGGAAGAAGTCCTGACGCTACTCTACGGAGCCTCGTGTGTTTCGGGGCACACCGGTTCCCAGTGAACGCAAACTCAGTGTCTGCCCAAAATCGTTGCGGCCCTAAGGAGTTTGCCCGTAGAAAATCGTATTAGAAGTTTCCATGCTTCTATATAATTCCAACCGATCAAATATATCTCAATGATTCCTGCGTACGGTAGAAAAGGGGTACAGAATCCAGGAGATTCAGGCTCAATATGCTAACAGTTTCTTTGATCGTGAGTCAAATCAAGTCTGAGGACTGGTTCGTCACAATAGATCTAAAGGACCCTACTTCCATATATCCAGTTCCTGAGGTTTGATTTCGGGGGTGTGTTCCAGTATCAGTTTCTTCCGTTTGGCCTATCTCTATCCCCTCACACCTTCACAAAATGCATGGATCCAGCACTGGCTAAGTAGACCTTCTGTAGAGGCAGGGGCTGAAGCCTGGGGAATGGAGACTCCACCCCGAGACGGAGGAGTTCATCTAGAGGAAGTTTGGCCAAGCTGAAGTGGATATTTTTGCGTCTCGAGAGACAACTCACTGTCCACTGTGGTTCTCCCTCACGCATCCCTTGCTTTCCCCCTGATTGCTCCCCCATGCTTTCAACCTCGATTGCACTGCTCCCAGGAGTTCTAGAGAGGGTTCGCCAGGACGGGATCAGTCTACTCTTGGTAGCCCCATTCTGACCAGACAGAGTCTGGTTCTCGGACCTCATTGCGCTCCTAGCAGGACTTCCATGGGAGATTCCAGTCAGAAGGGACCTTCTGTCACAAGCAGGGGGTTTGAAATTTAACCCTTGATCTGGGCTCTGAGGGTTTAGTCTGAGGTTGTTGAGACCATCCTAAGGTCTAGAGCTCCCCTCCACGAGGAAACTGTACGCCTTAAGGCGAGACACTGCAGGTGAATAGGGTAAAATTTTTAACTTACAGATATCACCATGAAACTTTACCAGTTGATTACTCACATGAATAGGAGAAAAAAATGTATTGCAAGTTTTCTGTAATTTTATGTTTAAATATGCTAATCAGGCTATATCTAATTAAATATGCACTAATTTGCATTTATTTTGAAGTGACGAATCTGACCATTGAAAAAAACAAGGTTCAAAATTATTTTTGCATTTTGTTAATATATTCAATGAAAAGACATTTTCAGAGGGGATTATGAATATCTCCTTTTGTTACCCTGTAAATCAGAAAATACTGGCAATAGCCTTAAAAATAGATTTCTGCCCTATTTTTAGGCATAAAATGTCATATAAATCAGGCCAAGAATGATATATCAACAAATCCCTCTGAACAAACCTTCACAATATAGTTAGGAATACAGCTGTAAAGTTTGGTGTATGTAGGTGCTACAGACGTGGAAAATCGTCAATAGGAGTGTGAGAAAAAACTCATTTTGAGAAATCGGCTTTTAAAGATATTTATGGCAAAATGCCACTAATTTCTATTGAAAGCCATGGTTTACAGACAAAATATGCTTTAGGTCCAAGTAAAATCCTTGTATCCCACTGTTTAACATCCAAAACACATTACTGCTTCATCCATGACTGATCATAACATCCAAAACAACACATCAACAGTAAATAAACAGTAAAAAAAAAACGAAATATATCACACCTATAGTAGACGTCAGAGAAACATCACGTTACGCTTCTGAAGATGACTGCAGAGTTCAGCAGTCGAAACTGTCAAGGTATGACAACAAACTTTAAACCTGTCGTGTAAGAAAGAATCACTCAATAAGAAATACAAATAGTACGCTAAATTAACTCATATCTTTTGACATTTTGAACTACTGCGGAAATGTCAGAGCGCGTCATGTGACGATTCTGAACGAATCACGTTGTCAGAAATTGGCATCAGCCAATGAGATTGCGCATTTCGAGTTAAATGGCCCATTTTACTTTCATGATTGGATGCTGATAAACAGGAAATGACCATATTTGGATCCGACAGCATTGAAGAGGCGAGAGAGAGCTTTCCAGCGGTGTATGTGATGACAGGGTGCAGACAGTGATCGAGGAGCAGCGGGAGGATTTAGAACGCCAACTTTTGATGAATTTAGGTGAAATCTAGACACACAAACAGACAAAGTGCAGTAAAATAAAGACCTGAATGTGTATTTTTGACTTTTTTTCACCACAAGTCTGAAAGAAGACATGTTATTGAAGACAAATAGCCCAAAATCTCAACATTGACCAGTGAAAAAAAAAAACGATATTTTTGCCTGCCGTGTCTCGCCTTAAAGTGAAGAATATTCACTTTATGGTGCTGAGAGCATCAGTTTGATCCAGTTAACTGCCCAGTGACTTTAGTGCTGGATTTCCTTCAAGATAATTTCTCTGGGGGTCTTTCCCCATCTACGCTTAAGGTTAACGTGGTGGCCATAGCTGCCATCCATGCACCTTTAAGCGGTGGACCATTGGGGGGACACCACTTTGTTGTTTGCTTCCTTGTGCTCTGAGGATGAGGGCTGCAGCTCATACCAGGGTTCCAACTTGGTTCGAACACACTGTCTGTGTCAAAGAAGTTCCTTGCACTAATGGTGGCTTTCTTACTGCCAATAACATCCCTTAAGAGAGTGGGGGACTTACAAGCCCTGTCCGTCTCTTCTTCCTGTTTGAAGTTTGCTCCTAAGAGAGCTAAAGCCATTCTATTGTTCTCCAGGCCTTCCATACTCCACATGTGTTGGTGGATTAAGAGATGCTACACCTTGTGTGCCTGGTTACGGCTCTGAAGGCCTATGTGCATAGGTCCTCCCCATGGAGGAAGTCTGACCAGCTGTTAGTGTGTCTTTGGTCTCGCAAGAAGGGGTCCCAAGCGTCAAAGCACACAAAGAGATTTTGTGCCATCAGCAAATGGATTGTCAAAGCAATCTCTATAGCATATGAGGCACACAGCATGCCTTCACCTTTGCTGATCAGGGCACACTACGAAGAGTGTCGCTTCCTCAAAGGCTCTATTGTCGGGGTTTCCCTTCAAGAGGTCTGTGATGCTGCGGGTTGGGCCTCCCCACACACATTTTTACCTATAATCTGGACCTTCCTTCCATGCCGGGTTCTCGAGTGCTCTTTTCCTGAGTTGTGCCCGGACAGGTTTCACACCAGGGAAGGCATTAGTCACTGTGGCGCTGTGGGTATTTAGTTCCCCCAAACTGTCTTTATATGATGCAGCGCAAGTTACCTCGAAAGGTTACGTCTCAGGTTACGAATGTAACCATTGTTCCCTGAGAACGGAGCAAGATACTGTGTCCCTTTGCCACACCACCTGAATGCTTGAGAGTGACTTGCTTCAGCCTATCAGAAGCTGAAGCTGATGCTGTTGGGTGCCGGCTTACCTTTGTAGCTTCCCTGGTGCGCCTTCACACACTTCGTCATGACACAATGCCAATCAGGATTGGACTAGTTTCACACATGCTTCAGACGCTGTCACACTAGAGGCACTCCCCAAAGCGTCAATATACGATGCAGTGTCTCATTCCCTTCTCAGGGAACAATGGTTACATTCGTAACCTGAGATGTTATATTTATGAGATGAAAAGTCAAAAAGATGACATGCTTAGTACACACTGTACTAAGTCATATTTATGAGATGTCAAATTATGACAAACTAAAGTTATATTTATGACATGAAAAGTTAAAATGATGTCTGTCTTGCTGACATAATTTTGACAGACCAAGTCATAATTATGAGATTAAAAAAAATCTGATAAAAGGTTAGATTAAGAGATAAATTAAAATTGTTACATATTACGACTTCTGTCAATTATGATTCTTTTTTAATGTAGTGGAAATGGGCTTCTATAAATATGTATATAAATACTGTGCACATTATAAAACAACTTACAGCTTGGAATTCTGTGTCCCACTGTGCAATGTGGCTAACTTGATTTCCCAGTTTGATGGATAAACAGGATCTTAGTGTTAACCTCACTTTTTCCAATTTATTAATTTATTTCTTGTTAAACATTCTTGACAAAAGTTAAGAAATGTTTACAGAATTTGATTAGAAATGTAAAATTACTGTTTTCTCTATAAGATTATATTTGGATGCCATTTGCTGAAATAAACATGCAACAATAATGTAGCATATTACTGTTCTGCTTTTTAAAAAAAAAAAAAAATATATATATATATATATATATATATATATATATATATATATATATATATATATATATAATAGGCAGTATAGTATATACTGTGCTGTCCTCAGCAAGTAGCTAGTTTTCCATTCCACTGCAGCAACGCTATTGCATAAATTCATCTGATTAGAAAATGCAATCCAATGTGCACCTATGAAAAAAAATCTGAGCTGTACAGAACAATGTGTGCTCGCTTCAATCCAGTTGAAGGCTAATGCTGATGCAACCATACATACATTCTCGTGTACAGTATATATTGCATTAAGGTGCAAATAAGCAAAATATGCCTTGAGGAACTTGCAATGACAAAACAAATTGTGTGTGCTGTAATATTTGTGAGGCACATATTTATAAGAAAATGCTGAAATATGAGAATAACACTAAGACGACCTTGTGTTCTTTGATGAGTCAAGAGTGGGATAATAATGAGATCTGTAGGGAGGTGTCTTAAATCAGCCCTGTTCCTTTGAAGCACCTGAGCAGATGTTTAACCTGAACTCAACAGGCCATGATTCCATAACCTCCTGCCTCAGTACATGACCTGACTACACCTCTCCAGATTTGTAGAGGGAAGCAGCAAACTACAATTAATTACAACTTTATTAGATTAGGGTCCTTTTAGGGATTCGTTGTTTCTGTTCAGTGTGAGATTAATTGGCACTTGACACATGAAAGAAGCATTATGTCAGTCTTTTGCACTTCTCTGCTGTAGGCATTCCCTCTCTCATTCAGGATTGAATTCCATTCGTAATCTCTTTCCTAAGGTGGAGGTCTTTGATCCTGTAACCAAGGGAAGGATGGTTCAATTAATCAGACTGACAGCCTCTCTGTCTATTTATCAGCCCCATTCTGTAGAATCTTCCTTGTGTTTCACGTTTCCATTGGCTCAGAGAGGAGTTAGCACTGCTAGTTTTCACTCACACCAACCCATTTTAATCTCCTAATCTAGGAAACACCATTGTTTTAGCTCTTGCTTAATATTGGAAAAATGTTTTTCAATGTCAAAATTTGTTCTCTCATCCCAGCTTATAATGTTATGGTCTTCTATTACCCTGAAAGGGATTCTATTCATGTACAGCATTTCACTTATTAGCTATTCACACACATACACACAAAATAAATATTGATTTTAGTTTAAGTTTAAATTGTTTTTTAATAAATTACCTGTATATTACCTTAAGGCGTGGACTAAAAAAACAAATAGCTGATTACAATGTACAAAATAATTAGCAACAATATTACATTATTAATACACATTAACAAAATGAAACCCTAAACATTACTAAGCTATAAAAGTGTGCGCATTTAGAGAGATAAACAGCAGGTGCTGGCTATTTTCAGACAGTTCACGTTGGCAAGTAGTCTAGGCTCATAATAAACACCACTGTAACATGATCTCTAACTTAAGCAAATGCTTTTAATAGACATTTAGTTAACAAAACAACACCATGCAAGTTTTAATGCTAGTAAAAGTGTGAGCACAAGGAGGGAGGGAGGCATGACCATGTCCGCTGAACACACCCGTTTCTTGACTCCACCCCCATGTCAAAAAAGTGCCATGAAGTGAAAAGCACAGAAAAGTGAAGCGCAATGGGAAAAAGGTATTCCGAACTCGCACTTGTCTGAAACGTAGAATAAATAGAGCTTTGCAAATGAATTGGTTGGTGTGACCATGGAAAATATCTGTTGCAAAATCACTGCTGCAAAAAATCTGGTGCGGAAGTAAAATAGGATCAAATTCCTTAAGATTCTTTTAAATCTGTTATTGATTTTTGGAATTAATTATATCTTTATTTTTGAACTACATAATGTACATAATTGAACATCATTACAAAGTTATTTTAATAACTGAAATATTTGACTTGTAAAAGTTGTGTCTGATATGCAGTGTTGCCGTGAGCGTCAGTGAATAGTAGGAAATAGGAGTGTTCGACACCTATGGAGTGCAACAGTGCCCGCAGCCTTTTTCAGTGCCGCTGGTTGGGGAAGTATTTTTTTCATTTTCCCATAGGGATTTTCAAATAGTCTTCGTTAAAGAGTTCTAAGCCATGAACCGAGCCAATCAGACAAAAGGTGAATCACAACACTACAAACCTTGATTTACGGCAAAAAAAAAAAAATTGAATATCTGACAAAAAGACAAAGGTACAAGACTGTGTACTTAACGGTTTTAGTGAGGGAAAAAACTACAATCCCACGAAGCATTGCGAACAGCGTCATCAAATTAAAAACGATGGAGAAATACAAAACTCATTTACAAATGTTGATTATATGTATAAAAACAATATTTAATATCTTTTAAGTTTATTGCAAAATATGCATATATACAAACATTTCAGTATTTTGAAAGAGATTGACTGTCATTTGCAGTGCTTCATTGCTTTTTTGACCCTCTGGTGTAATTTATTGGACAGCATCATTGGTAATGTAATTTTTAACCTGGAATTCCACTGTTCCAATTCCTATTATGCCCTTTATCTTGATTTTTTTGGGGGGGTGTCCTAGAATATGCTTTCATGCTCGATTGTTCTAAAAACACATTATTTTTCACGTTTTACATTATTACAGCACCTCTCTCCCCAGTCTGTCTCAAACGTGCAGTTTAGGTCATGTTTTGATTAAACCCCTCCTTCTGAAATACGAAATGTGCTGTAATTGCCTTTGGCTTGCTCAGTTGGGGATATTCAAATTAATTAACCAATCATTAATACCATTGATCAGCCCTACCAAACGTGGATGTTTTTTCCACTAAGAAACAAACATTATGTTATTTTGATTGATACTGTGAAGCTGCTTTGATACAATCTATATTGTGAAAAGCGCTATATAAATATACTTGACTTGACTTAATTGGTTACCTGACCCAATGTGCACCATGTAGGGCATGTTCGGGAAATGTCCCGCGCCTTACCATAACCGCATGTTTCATATGCTCAACTGTAAATATTAAGGATGGTGTCAATTTAAAACCAATTCAAGCCTGACTCAGACTTAACAAGAGGATCATGCAGGATGGATTTCATGCACAGATTTTGCAAGCACTGATTTCACAGGATTCATTTAAGATATGATGTTATACACCATTTAATTATGATATTTGTCAAAACTATGGTAATACAAACAGTAATTGATTACAAAACCATGGTTAATTTTCCTAAGGGGCGGTGAACAGTCTTACAAAAGCAAGAGCTTACAAAAGCTACAGTAAACACTATATCATCACTAATGTTGGCAAGCAGGTGAGCTCTGTCAAAGCTCTGCCCTTTATCTTTGTTTATATCTTAGCAACAATATGAAACTTATAATTGGAACTGTTTATATAAAACACAACTACAAATAATAAGACATACTTACAACTCGTGATCCACAAACAACAGATTGTCCTGACAGTGGGAATTGCTCCATTTCAGGAGAAGCTTTTGTGTGCATAGCCTGCATTGTACTCTTAGTTTCTGGAAGCTGTTCTCCATAAAATTTGCAGCACACAGATAAACATTGGGGTTACAATGTTCAGGAACAGTGTTTAAAATAAATTTTCTAAGTTCGTCAGCCTTATGAAGGTCAATCAAATGAGTTGCGTATGTGGGCGGAGATTATTTAAATGAGTAACATTATAACTTGTGGTCCTTCATTGTAGTTATTGAAAAGTGGATTCTATTAAATAAAATATCTCCCTTTGTATTGGACTTTAAGCTTTGTAACCTTGCAGATCTTTTTTATGCTCATACAGCAACATTACACTCTAAAGTTGAAAAAGTGAAATAGAATAATTGGACCCCTTTAAACATGATTATTTAAAAAAATAAGCTGAAATTATGCTGACTGATGGCTTCAGCAGAACCAACCATGTAGCCTAGAACCTCATAGTAGGTCTGTCTTTAATGTTTATAAGTTATCGTTCAAATTGACCACCTTTCATTGGCTGATTTTTCGGTTTGCTTTAAGCAACGTAGCGATAACCAATGGTGTGTATCTGGGGCAGAACCATTAGCATGATGTGGAGGTAGTGTTTGGGTAAACTTGCTTGAAAACCGTCCTTATTTTTTGCACAGTTGAGTTTTGTCAGTGGGAATGAAGCTGAATGAAAATAGACTGATGCTTCAGGGGATGACATACTGATCAGCTTATGATGATGGATGGAACGATGGAGTCACATCCGGCCACATGTCGAATGGGTCAGTGACTATATGGATGAACAAATGGATGGACAGCTGACAGACCAGAGGAGACACAAACTCCTGGCACATGTAAGAAAAAGTGAGTAGTGTTGCTGTAGGATTTAAGATGATGTGAGAGCGCTGGACTGGTGGAATGGATGTGTGGGTGAGGAAGGAAATTTTTTCCCTGATAAATGAAGATGAATGTTTGCCCATGGGCCTGGGTCACTGATGCATGAAGCAATCCACCGAACAGCAGTGTGCGGTGGCATTCACCAGATCTCCAATGAGCGTTAGATAAAGACTTATTGTACACACCATCTCATCATTTAACATACATTAAAATCCTCTGTTTAGATACATTTTACACAATGGGTCATATTTCCATTTGATTTCAATTAAAACCCCTTGAAGAAGTTGTGACCCATTAATAAAACGTGTTGTCCCAATTGGTGAAACGTCAAATCAGATATTTAGACGAGGTCTGGTTTAGACGTGAAATGACTACATCGCCAATTAGGCTATTACAAAAGTTTGCCCCCTGAAAGGAGAAGGATAGCAAACCTGCATTTGTGCTCCTAATAACAGCTCTGTAATTGAAATAAAGTGGAGAATTAAAAATAGAGTTTAAGGAGAGAAAGAGACTCCTTAGTCTTTTTCTAGATGCTGCTGCTGGACATAATTTCACACCTCTCAATGTAATGATAACCTTTAACCGCTGGAAGTGAGGGACGGAGCTATTTTCACTACTCACTGGAGGGTTTTTTTCTGACTGAGGCATCAGAAAAAACAGCTGCAGGTCATGCTCTCTTTGACACACCTGTAGAGGGTTTGAGCGGATTCTCCTGCTAACACAGGAGAATACATCAATATGTTTCTAAATGCAATTTCAAATTAAAAGTTTAAACCCACTCTCTGAGTTTGCATGTTTTGATGATGTCCACATATTCTTGTTCACAGTATATTAGTACTTTGGCTCCTAAAGCAAATGGTATGTATACCTGTCAAGTGAGTTTTTAAGACACCTGTTTAATTTTGATGTAAATCCCTGTATTTTCTCTCTAGTTGACATAGAGACAACTGATCATCTTTTCTTGTGTGTAGTCAGATATTTTTTGGGAAAACATGTCTTATTGGTTGGAGACAAAACTTAATTCACTGTTGCTAAGAAACATTATGATTGGAATGTTGTTAAAGGGTTAAAAAATGAATTTCTCATTAATATAATGTTGATTCTGATCAAATTTTCATTCATAAGTGCAAATGTATGAAGACAAAACCTTAATTTTCTGTATTCAAGAGACTTTACTTTCCATCAATGGAAAATAATAAGAGACCTTGGTATATTAGAAGAAGATTGAAGAGACCCCTCCTTTATATTATTTAAATAAGCCGACAAGCTTCTTCACCCTTCAGAGGGATGTGCAGATCTCAGGGTGCCCACATCCACATTCAGCTCTGGTGCATTATTATGGTCAAAACAAATGTTGCAGGTATTTTTTACGCTTGAACAAGCTATTATGGCACCCCTTAGCTGCACAAAGGACGCCAGTTTTTCGGCAGCCCATATTAAAACTTCTAGTCAGTCAGTCAAAACTACACAGTCGTTGTAAAAAACTATGGATTCACAATACAACTAATTAGTGGAAGTGGCTTACCAGAAATCTAAAAGGCGCCCACTCTTACGTATCAAATAATGTGGATAGCTAAACATAATTCCACCCATTGGGTCCACAGAAGTAGTCCAGCTCCACCCATTTAGTCCAGATAGGGTGAGCTGGACGTCTTTTGGCTCTGCAGTCAGTAATTACCACTTGGAATATTCCAGTATGTAATACAGTTGAATCAACAGCATGCTGTTTATAACCACAGGAAATACTTTCAACTCAAGGAAAAACAAGTGTACATGTATAACCTTACTGAATAATTTATGCATGTGCTTTAACTAAAATAAGACCCTCATATTTCTGTTTTAAAATCAGCAAGCCCATATAGACTTCAGCTTTACTGTAAACCGTAAACACGTTTGGCCTTAGTGTTAACAAACTGAGGGACAATTAAAAAAAATTTGTTGCTGTGATGTGACATACTGTCTGGTGATAGAGATTAAGAAGTTAAATTTCACATGCACACAAAAAGTGACCTGAATCATTTTACAATACGTTTTGACCCTTTGCTAAGCCCTCTTAAAACTTTACCTACAATAGAAAATGTTGCCGACATTTCTCAATTTGCAGTCTATGAACATGTTGTGTTAAATGCAATTTTACAGAAATTATACAACAATACGGTAAAAAAAAAAAAATGGTCAGGTCACTTATAGTTAGTGACACAATTCCCCATTGTTCTCTTCTTCTTTGTTTTTTAGCTTCATTTAACCTTATTTCATTTACACATCGATTTAGACTATTGTGAATGCATTGTCAAAAGAAACAGATTTGTTCACAATATAATTACACATTATTGTGTGATGTGATGTCACAGTGGTCACATTCCACCAAATGTCAGAACAATATCCAATTAATAATTATCATTTTGGGGTATATTTTTTGCTGAAAGTCACACTGTTTACAGAAATCTCCAGTTCCCTTTCATGTCGGTCACTCCAGCATTCGTCGGAGGGATCCGTCCAGTCCAATCTACTTCAAGAGAAACTAAACAAGCCAATGCACATTGGCTTGCGATAATTATGCCAGCTGCTTTTGTCACACAGTGTGGGTATATAATGAGCAGAAAGTGCAACGCATCTTTGCATTTCGCTTCGGAGCCGAGCTGATTCATGTTCTGTTCCAGCAGTCTTACTTCTAAAGAAGAGACAACTTTTCGAGTGTTCTTTTTGGAAGAAGCCCTCACCTTCATGTTGCGTGTCACGGCACGCTACAGCAAGATCACCTCAGAAAAAAAACTGTTGTTTTCACAGCTCTGAGCGTAGCGGTTTAGTTGAGTGCCTCAGCGGATTGCACTGTTTCCCGCTGTTGGCCGCGGACATCCCCCTGTGCGTTTCAGCACTAGAGAGAGCAAATTTTCCTAAAAGAGCTTGCACAAGTGTGACATTCCACTCGTGTGTTTCTGGAAGCAGTCGTTCCCTGTCCTCATGTGACGGCCACAATCACTCTCTCACATGCCTGGGCTTAAGCATGCTGAAACTGCGTTTGTGTGTGGTTTCATGTTCTCTCGGGTTCTCTCCTTTGCCTGTTCCCCGATCTAGTTCCTCTTCTGGTGGCCACCAAAAAAGGGCTACTTTGGCTAATAGCACCGGTGATCTGAGGATTAGAGTGAGTGTTCCCCGACGAGATCACATCCTCGGGCCCCTCACTCCTCTAGAGCATCGCAAGTATGTTGAGACTGTGTTATTGGGTGGTTCATGTTCTCTCAGGAGAACATGGCCAAGTCTGCGCGTTGTTTGTCTTGCCTTTCTCGTAAGGGCATGACCGTTCACCGCACCATGTGCCGTCGAGTTTGACGGCCACGTTCATGGTCTCGCATACCTGGCAGCTCACGGATGGGATTGCTGGTCCTTCTCATGGGGGACCTAGCGTTTCATTCGGGGCTCGAGCTGAGGACAGATGTCGACCGCTGCATCGGAGAGAGGACTGTTATACTTTGGAAATGTTGATGCTGAGCTTCCCATTAGAATGTTGTGTGCTCATGCTGAGTCAGATTCAGACTTGACAGCCATGCTTTCCCGGGCTGCTCTGGGGGCGCAACGCGTAAATCGCCTTGCCCGCCTCTGTGCTGTTTTCCCAGATGTGATTGAAGAACTTTGGCAGTACGGAAGCATATTGGCACCAATATGGCAAGCCAAATATGCCTAAATCTGCAGAAAAAGTTTTTTCTCTCTCACTACCCTCGGTGGTCGGGTGGCAGTGCTACGCGTAGTTCGCCTCTACCCTGCATATGATGACCACCCTGAAACTATGGAAGGCCAAAATACTCATAATGCAGGAGGTTAGTTCTGAGTCGGGGTTGAGCTCCGCATGTTGACTGAGATTAAGTTAAAGAGTTGGCCCTCGCCCAGAAAATGTCCACCCTGGTGGTCCAGAAGTGCCCACTGGCTAAACCTTGCAGAGGTGTGAGATATCGCCAAGTGTGCCTTCTCGATGCTCTCATCTCACAAGGTGGCCTTTTCGGCGAAAAAAAAAAACAGGTTACCCCTGAAAAGGGTGGGTTACGTGGGTTATACGTAACCGAGACGTTCATATTCAATTTAGCTTAGATGGAAAAACAAGGTTGTGAGAGATAGACTTCGAGCCTTTACAGTGGAAAGCACTATATAAAGTCATTAGGTCATTTAACTTTCAAAACTATTTCATAGTGGAAGTTTTTTTTTTTTCAGAAAGACATTTTGTCAGCTGAACAATCGGTCTATTGTTAAACAATAGGACAATCCATTGAACACTGTACTTCTGTCCCTCACAACCTTGTTTCCTTTCAAAAATGAAACATGGCGCTAACCTGATTGAGGTATATTCCTACGGTACGTTCTGTAACGCATGTATGAGTTAGCAAGAGTGACCAAGGGCGACAGAGCTCTCCAGCAATGTGACGATCGACTGCGAGCACGTTCAACTGTACGCAAATGAGCAGTGATGCAACGCGTCACAGAAGAAGCTTCTGTGAGATTAGCAACCAACAATCAGTTGCAGATGCCGCAACCTCCAGTGATTTAATCAGTGTCATAGTGAACGCTCTGTTAGGATGTTGAGGTGCTGTTGTGTAGTCTTCAACAAAGAAGAGGCATTCAGGGCCAATGACAATTTGTTGGTGATGTGAACACCCATTAACCTAAGGCTGCCTGTTATCTCCTCCACCACATTGTTGATGTGCGCGTAATGAACTGCTCGAAACCATAGATTTAAAGTAAACAATCATCTCTTTTTTACTACCATTAATAGAGTTGTTCTTGCACCAGGTTGCAAACTGTCACCTCTTCCTTATAGGCTGAGCCCCTCAACAGAGGCGTTTAGGCAGATTTAACGATTTCTCTGATATTTGGTGATGCACTCATGGTGTTATGTATGCCTGTGGATCCTTACTGCCTCAAAGCTATTGCTCCAGAGGTGTCTGAAGGTGTGTATTTTAAAGTATATTGTGGAAACTGGAAAGGCGGTCTTAATGTTTGTTGAGACCAGTTTCTCAAAACTCTAGAACCACTGGAGTAAATGCAATAGGGTGAAAGTCACTGAAAACTTTTTTGCACTCGGATGATGGAGGTTGATTTGAAGCATGTGGGGATATGACAGCCTAGACATGGTGGATTTAAATGATCTCTGTGATGTCTGCAAATATTACCTACACTGTAAAAAAAAAAAAAAAAAAGAATAATTCTGTAAAAATACAGTAAAAAGTATGAGCATATTTACAGAACAAGCTGTAAATTTTACTATTTAAAACTAATTTACAAAATTTAAAAAACAAACAGTAAATCTAATCGCCTTTTCCTGCTGATTTTCTGCAACTAAATCTGTTTTGTACCTTTAGTGACAACCACCGTGGTAAAGAGTAAGCCACATGATGAAATAAATTTCATAACAACAAGCTTTTCCACAAGCTGAGGTAAATACAAATATATGGAACACACAAATACAAAACACTTTTATGTTAGCACACATGACACTAAAAAAAAAATGCAATAAACATTAATCAACATAAGGTGTAACATAAAACTCTTAAACGCCTGTCTGTCGCACAGAATTCTTGTAATGTCAGTTTGATGATTTTCTTTTTTTACTTCCAAAAACGGTACATTTAACAGTATTTTACTGTAAAATGAAATGAAAGGTTATATCTTTTTCAGTTTTTCCTCGTATAAACAGTAGTAAATGAACTTACTGTTAACCAATTAAACATGTTTTTAGTCTGTTATAGGTAAAAATTACAATATTTTTTTATTTGTGGAGGCATAACCTGTTTTTTAAAAAGATTCTGAAGCAAATGGGTGCCTTAGTTGTTAAAAGGTGCTCTGTAGCACATGGAGATGATTTAATTATCCATTATTGACTTTTTCTATTCAGCTACAACAGGCTTATAAATCACAGAAATGTCCCCATAGGTGTCACAGTCCTCGTCTGCACCTGTCTGTCCTTGTCTGCACTTCACTTCCCAGAATCCTCCTTGTCTGCACACCTGAATTCACTCCCTCAATCATCCACCGTTCATCGTCTTAATCATCTGTGTCACCTGTCCTCACCTCGTTAGTTTCTGTATTTAGTTCTCTCTGTTCAGTCTGTCTGTGTCGGTTCTTAGATTGTCGTTGTATATGTAAGTGCTTGTATATGCATAGGTGTTAGTGTGTATCCTGCCTGTCTTCCTGCCTGTACCTGGTTTTGTTCAAGTAAATCGTTTGTATTGGAGTTCTTTGCCTCAGCCTGCCTTCCTTACACACCAAACCGTGACAATAGGTCAGCTGTGTACTCAATATGCATATGAAATTTTGAAAAGAAATAACAGTGTCTGAATCACTTTCCTGCTGTGTTTGAGTGATGTGTGTTGAATTTAAACAGATAGTTGTACATTTTGTCATGAATTACTCAACCTCAAGTCATTCCAAACCTGTATTGTTTTTTGTCACTTCACTCTTAAAATCATTCTTAGAAACGTGTGTGTGTGTGTGTGTGTGTGACACAATCCACAGAAGAGAAAATGTCAATGTTTGGATCGTGAGTACATTGTCACTTTTGGGAGAATATCCCTTTAAGGTTGATTGGTTGGAGTCACACAGATGCAAAAAGAAAACATACACACACAGAGAGAGAGAGAGTTGGGTCACCTCCACAGTCACAGGGTCATCAATAACTGTCACTTCAGTAATTGGCCGTCACTATGCTCTTTGTAGAGGAGATAAAGTGCTTGTTCGATATGATCACATTCCATTTACTCTCCAATTTCAACAACAAAATGATTTCATAGTGCACACAGAACCACACCACACACAAGACATAAGCATAGCACCATTAGTTTATTCATCAGTTTTTGAAGGATAATGTTCCATTATTTAAGCTCGCTGAAGTGCTCCAATTCTTTATTCCACCGGCACCACCTCTCAAGCTCACACTCTAAATGTGCCATCATTTCATGGTTGCTCGTGGGATGAAAATGAAAACGTTATTGACATTGGGCTGAACCAATCCTCCCACTTCCACAGATAAGTTCATTAGTCCATACCAGACACAGATGGAAAATGGCTACTGAAAGAAAGGTGGATTGTTCAAATGACAGGCGTTAGATTAATGGCCTGTACTCTATATGTTCTGGAATTCAGAACACACGTTGCGTTGCATATGAAGCCACAAGGTGCCCTTCATATGCAACGCTTTTGTGTTTACAGAACTGCGAACACTGTTCCGGTTATGGCAGTGCATGCAGTGCATTTCTGTAAATCCCTCTAGCTATATTCTTGTCACTTCTCTACTCTATGGGCAAGACACTAAGCAGTTATCACCACGATTGGATTTCCTTTTATCATGCTATCATACTCAAACAGTTGTGATGTTCATGTGATGCCAGCAATAATGCAATATCTCTCTTTCTCAGATAACAGTGTTTCGGATGGGATCAGAGGGACACCAGGACATTGATCTGGCTATTCTAACAGCTCTTCTGAAAGGTAATATTTATAAATTTGTGGATACTCATATGCATCTCTGGGGATCCGCTCGTATATCATTGAATTTTGCAGAGAAAAAAAAACAAATTAAGAGGTAAACACAAATACAGTATAAAATTCAAGACAAAGCTAAAATAGTTTAGAGTAGATAATTTTTACAATGTGTCTCCCTTATTAATGTAAAAAAAAAAAGTAAAATTGCAATGTGCAAGTACATAACTACACCAGTAATGACTATGCCTTTTTGAAGTACAGTACATAAATACGTTATAGCAGTGGTTCGTTTTGACAGAGACAGAGACAATACCCAAAGGCCCTCTTATATCTAAACTGATTGGTAACTCTGGTACCTCTGTTGTAATAAAACAACTCGAAAATATGATGTCAGTTTAATGCTGTACATCTTTATTGTTTGTGTTTTTTAATTGTAAGAAAATGTAAACAATGTTACAACATATTAGCCCCCCCTCCTGGATGTTTGCTGAGGCCCTCTAGTGGGGGTGCCGTTTGGAGGGGATTGGGTGCGGTAACCCTTGGCCTCTATAGTAATTAAGTAACCACTGTGTTGTAGAATGTACCACTCAGTTTTATATGATATGTAACAAGGTGCCTGCTCTGTCTCTCCATCCAACAATTGGTCAATGGATTGAAAATGTTTGAAGACCCCTGGTTTAAATAATGATTGATGGTTGTAAAAGAATGAGGAAGGCCATCTGAAACATCTTTATGTACATTTCCAAGTAACTCACACAGGAGTGTCCTCTAGATTATGTCAATCAAAACACATGAAATCTCCCACAAGTTGTGAAGCAGAGATCTGACGTTTTCTGATCACACACTAACTTCCCTTTTGCCGCCCACCGACTTTCAGTGCCAGCAATCGCCAGGTTAACAGGACATTTGCCGCTGAGAGGAGTGAGCAAAATGCAAGCTCTACTGGTTATGCTTCTTAAGACCCACTTTTAAATCCCTTTCAAAAGATGGGATTCCAGTGAAGCCTTTCCTCCAAGAGCTCCATGTGTTGCTCTGAAAGCCAGCAGCATTGCTCGTGCATAATTCATAGTACTTTGCGGCACATCTAAAGAATGATTTACTCATGCAGTTCCCAGCTCTCTCCTTTTCCCTTAATGAATGTATAAGGGACATATATCAGTTGGTACATAGTCAAAGAACAGATAATATGTTGTATTTTTGAGTTCGCACAAGCAGTTAATGCCAATTAAGTCAATTATTCAAGGGACAGATTCAGTGTTCTGAGAGGGAACTAACTGTGACCCCCCATTACATATATGTTAGTCTAGTCCAATGTTACATATTTTATTCTATTTCTTTTTTCAATGTATTAAAGTTTTCTGTGAGAGTTGGAGCTGATAGCCTCATGGGTGGTGCTTCGACATCTAGCACAACTATGCCTCCGGCGCCCCGAGTTTGATTCCTGATTTGAGGTCCTTTGGCGATCCCGTTCCTCTCTCTCCACCCTGTGCTTTCCTGTCTGATCTCTACACCTATCCAATAAAGCCATTCAAAAAAATTCTGTGAGATACCAATTTAGGCCATATTTATATCCCTGATGCTAACATGTATTTTAAAATGTATGCATCTTGCTATCTTAAATTTCTTTATAGCAAGCTAAGCAAATCATTTGATTTCTGATTTAGAGAGTGTATGATATGCTAATTACTGAAAACATGCAAGTTTATATTATATCATGCTTTTATCAGTAGCTCAGTATTAGCCATGCCATAAGGGGTTACTTTTGAGGTGACATTTTTTTCTTCAGATTTGGCTAAATGGCATGCACACACACTTGTGAATATCTGACAAATACAAAGTCTCAAGATTTATTATGATGTAGCGTGAAATTAAAGCGAGATTATAAAGCTAACCTCTGATAGAGTTCAAAGCATTAGAAAACACCAATTAAAGCTGATCCTCAGAGACTTAATTAAACATAATTATGTGAGCAATCTTTGCTGATACAGCGTCTTCCTGTTGCTGAGGACTTGTTTCACCA